>OX377204.1:98348045-98507544 GCA_947396885.1 Heligmosomoides polygyrus polygyrus | reverse complement strand
TCATTTCTAACTTTCTTCTGGTACTCGTTATTCACACATATCTGTCATATTTATGCACATATGCACATTAATGTGGTCCTGTCGTCAATATCTCTGAGGAAAGGACCACATTAATAATCTAAAGGTAATCTCTGCCTTCACACTCCACACGGTCAAATATTTCATTAGAATAGCCATGTTCAGTAGTTGCCGCCCTCTAAATATGTCAGAGATGTAGTAAGCAAAACTCTTTTTGCTTTATGAAGAAGCGTTTTCTAAGCCAAATTAAGAGTACTTGTATGTAAGCTCCGAAATTTAATAGAACACTCCTTATAACTCAATAGTTCTATACCATTTTGAGCTTGCTCTCACTTTTATCGTTCTACCTCCACTAAAAGTTCCTCGGTTGATAACGGCTCGAAGATAATGTGGTAGCCCTTGTGATGACAGCATTCCCTACGATGCCTTGTTGAGTCCGGGAGGTCTGTCCGATGCAGTTATAGCTCACACTAAAAAGCACGGTCTGTTTGTTGTTGCATTTCTCTGCAAGGGTTTTCCCTAAAACTCACACTAACTCGTGGCTGGAAGGCCATGAAGATTTGCAGGTTGCCAATTAAGGTTGCCTAATAGCTAATACCTAATACTAAGGTTCGTGTTTTTTTTTTTCGTGTAAAGGTTTTTTGGGTTACGTTTTGAGTGCAGGATTCCAGACGCCTCTATTTGTCGACACTAACGGTGATTATATTATTGGTTGTCAAGCTCCTTTATGGACAGAAGTTATGTACCAACCCATTATGATCCTAGCGTGTAGATTCATTAAAAATGTTCTCAAATAGATGAACCACAATCGAAGCCCATCTATCACGCCCCCGGCGTGTCTCACTCGCAGCGCCTGGCGAGAGCCGCCGTGAACTACGGCAGCCCTTGGGGATCTTTGCGACCAGTGGCTCCATGACAAGTCGTCCGCGCCGCTGCTTCCACCACAGTGCCAGCGTTGGTCCCCACAGCGTCGGTAGCGATATGGACGACTTCTCCGGGTGCTGCTGCGAGACTCTGTAGAGGCTCTTATGCCGGGTTCAGAGTCATGCGGGTGCCACGGAGCCGCCAACGGACAGCGGCGGGTTGTGCCACGCCGCGTGGGTTACTGTACGCAATACCGCGTATTTTTGCTGGCAGGAACGAAAAAGCCGAAACACAAAGAAAATCGAGTATGCACTGAAAGCGAGGACGGAAACACGAACACAACCAAAATAACAATGGAAACGATCAAGTAAACACCAACAAACCCGGAGCAACAATGAAAGCCAGCAAGTTAACACGAATAGAAACAAGGTAGCAACAAAAACGAGCACGGAAGCACGAATAAAAACATCGAATCAGTGAGAACGATGAAGTAAACATGAGTACGGTAAACGAGTTCACAACAAAAACAAGTAAGACAATTTATATAGTTTTCACGTCAAATTGGACACTTTTACCAAATTGCATATTTTTAAAGCTGCTTGGCTTGAACTGGTCCAGTTTGGTTTGAAAAGTGTCCAATTTAACGTGAAATTGTATAAATCCTATAAAACGCAAGTCGATTGAGAAGCAGCTCAAAATTAAGGATACCAGACCTAAATTTTAAGGCTGTGGCCATCTCATTATGAAGCGCAAACACCTCCCAGGCTCTAAGTCGAAGGCCTACTTCCCTGAGAATGTTTCGTCCATAAAAAACGGGCTATTCTACCCCTCCCCAAGCTTCGAATCCGACCACTTCCCCGGCGGGCCTCACTCGCAGCGCCTGGCTCTGTGGGTGATAGCCGCCGTGAACTACGGCAGTTCTCGGCAACCTTTACAACCAGTGACTCCACGACGACTCGTCCGCGCCGCGGCTCCCACCGCAGTGGCAGCGTGGGTCCCCACTGCGGCGAGAGCGATATATAGACGAGTTCTCCGGGTGGTGCCGCGAGAACCTGTAGAGGCCCTAACACATCGTCTGAATCCAGATGCCGGTTGCACAACTCCTGTTACGAATCTGAATCCATGCCCATTGCACGACGTGCATGACACGTCTTCCATGTCCACACCCTCGTCGAATGGCCGTCATCCATGCCTCCTTCAGTGCGTGCCAAAAAGGAACTGTGAGGACTGTATCTGTTCATAATCTTTTATTCGCACCAGTGAGCCAACTCTGTCTGTCGTATCGTGTGGGCTTTCAAAGTGAACATCGTCAGCCTTGACTCTCTGTAATCACTGACTACCTCGCTCTCCGTGGTATCCTTAATTCGTATCTCACAAATAGTTAGTATTCAAGGTATAGGTGTAGGTATTGTGTGAATGTACTGGATTAAGCACAGACATTTTCTCGTAATTGATAAGATAAAAACTATGGTTTATAAACTTTTTTAGGTGATATTTACAAAATGGATAGGCCTGGAGAAGCCAAGCTATTCCTTGATCTCATAGAAAGAATTCCAGAGGAAGACTTCAAAACTGTAAAGGAAAAACTTAAGGTAAGTCCCTTAACCTATAATGTAAGACTAAAATAAGGATACGAAAGCGTAAAAAATGTTTTTATCTGTTCAGATGTTTTTGATTTCTTAGAGAGAAAGTGATGTTGCATGGTTGTACAGAAATAGCTTTCTCATTCTCATTGATGTTTCGAAATTCTGTGAGCGAACAATAAAGTATGTTCCATGAATATCCTGAACACTTTTTGCTCGAAAACACAAATTTTTTATCACGTTAACCATGGGCTGCTTTGTCCTCCGTCACTACGTGTGATATATCCGCTCTCACCGCCATATTTCGAGCTCCAGAATAACTACTATGCAGGAATGCCACTTGTTTTTCTTAGAGAAGTAGACATTTCGACCCCTCAACCTCTCAGCCTGGAAAGTTAGTTTTATATATTTTCGATTTGAAAGTTGAGAAATAGCCGAAGAAGCTGACGTTGTTTCAGCAGACTCTCCTTTACAAGTCCTAGTCGTGCTGCTGCGTTCAGTTGTCATTTCTGTGGTAGAGCCTGACTGGTTTCCATTGCCGGAAACTCAGAGGCTTGGTTTGTGTATCGTCCATAAAGGCGCGTATAAATTGTTTCAACATTACCTTTCGGCTTTGTACGCTTCTGTTGCAAACACGGTTACCTTCTTTCCTCGACGCAATCCAATAACACCGTTTTAAGAACTTGATTCTAATCGACGTTCCTTGAATTGTATAATTTCTTCTTCAAGACAGGATAAGCTCAAGCGCCAATATGCGCAGCCATCATAGTGTAATGCAATAACCAAATTCTCACTTTCAATGGAACGGTCCTAAAAATTGTAAGCGCTGTTCAAAAGGTGTTAACTTTGCTATCACCAGAGGTACGAAAAAATTTAAAAGTTATCATCATCACTCACATGACGGCCGATAAGGAAAATTATAAGAAAAAACCGAACGAAACTATTTTCAAAAAAAAAAGCGAAATATGAAGAAATGAACCAAGTAAGCAAGTGGAAATGTAGAGAATCACAATAACAATTGTAAGTCGGGAGGATCAGTTGTGAATAATAAGACAGAAAACAACAACAAGCAAAAAAATCTAGCAATGCTGTAAAAAAATCTGCTATGCAAAAAAAACTGCTAAACCAATAGGTAAACAAATGTTGTCTTTAAGATATATAATGCAAGTTCAAGGTTGACAGCAGATCTATTTTCTTTTTTTTCATAAAAGTGGTGTGTGTTTTGAGCATCTAGTAAGACTGGAGGCAACATTTGTAACCAACGAGCACCGCGACAGAAAAGCGAATTTAAGTCTTTTTCTCGATTTTTCTTTTTCAATTTAAGGTATTGGAAACAGTGAAAGTTACAGTGACCTAGTTATTGCACTTTGATTAACAATATACTTTAAAAGGCTCGACATGTTTAATACCAGTCGCATTTCATTTGACTTTGTTAAAATTGACTGCAAAATCTATACAATTTGTGCGTGAAACTAGAATTTTGCATTTTTTCTTGTAAATTTAAGCATGTAAAATTGGAATGATGACCTAGGTGTAAGAAAAAGTGTAAAGGGTAGCTCGACCTTTTGCCAGCGTGATTAGGCATTGCTGAGTTAGCCGCTATTTCAGCAACTGCTCAGGTTCAAATTACCAGTCTCCTATGCACTGCACAACTCGATTAGAGCACACGCTACGAAGCTAGTCATGGACCCTGATTCGTGAGTGTATCTTTCATTGCACAGTTTCTTTTATGAACTTTATGGTATCAGTTGTTCACCTTCTTTCTAATAGACCTCGAGCAGTTGCCATAAATCTGTTACATCTTAGAATTACCAATCAGTCGGCGAAGCGGCAGAAAAGGTTGCTGACCAGACGTTTCCTAAGAAGTCCTTGCCGTTAGTCGGCATTTTCCGGTGTATCCTGGCACCGATCTTTATCATCGACCGGTTTTTTGGTTGACACTTAGTAAAAACGGTAATTCCATGAGATGCTATACATATACTCTTGAAGATCATGATTTACGCATAAGAGCCAGCTAATTCGTAATTTGGTATTGATTACACCTCTTTTATCGCAACAGCACAAAAAAAGTATCTGCATCCTTCCTTTGCCGATTTCACCGTTATTATTCTAACTACCTTCAATCGACGCGGTATGATTTTTCATTACTCTTTTTCTATCTTTCTATTATATCTTGAGATGTATTGTATTGTATTGTATTGTATTTGTTGCGACGTATAAGAGCGTTAAACAATAGCAGAAAAACAACAGTAACATAGAAGTTTGTTGATAACACCAAAATATTGTCAACTATTAATCCAGACGAACGACAATATTTAGTACATGAACAACAATGTATACTTCCTCTGCTGCTGCAGTATCATTCTGAAGTTAAGTTCTGAATACGCATACACGGCACAACATCGGTTACTCCTCTCCTGAATTCAGACGCTAATTTCACGACGTATTGGACACGTCCTCTGAATCCAGAAGCTCAGAAACGCGCATTCGCCGCTGTGTCAAGTAGGAGAATAGGGCTGCGCAGATGGTAGATTTCTTGCTCCTCGTGTTGACGTTCTTTAGGCGACTCCCTTCCTGGTGGTTCTCCGTCCCAGTCCCACCCTCAGCTTCCTACTTCCTGGTTTTAGCAAGTCGGTACAAATACCGCTCACCATCGCGTGACTTGAGCTTTTGGTAGACATCACCATAATGAGTGGCTTTCGCAACAGCCTTCTTCGCCTTCTGATACTCCTGCCAGTTGTCTGCTGTTCTGTCGCCGAGAAACACATGATACAGCGACTTCTTCTCTCGGAAATTCACTTTTACATCGTCCCCCACAGCCAGGTTTGCTTGTTGACTTTGCGTCGTCCAGGCTTCGTAGTGCCGAGCACCGAACTTGCAGCTTGGCGTATCGCGTCGGTTGCTCTCTTCCAAGTTTTGTCGACAGTTGCGATTGTCGGTAACCAACACGTGATAAATCACAGCTGCTTCCTTCTCTTTCATTCGCCACCATTTGATTCTTGCTGCTGCTGCTCTGCGTCAGCCCTTTAAGATCTGCTTCAGTCCTTTGAGAGGCAATTTTTAAAGTGTAGATCAGCGCTCGATGCTGTGGCGCGACCGTCTCATACGGCAGGACCTTCGCGTATATGACATGACTTCGGTAACGATCCTTCACAAGGACAAAGGTATTCCCGCTGTAGGACGAGATAGAGTGGGAATCGCGTTTACGAAATACGGAAGTCACTACGGTGAGGTTATGCGATTCAGCATACTCAAGGATAGGCACATGATCTGCTTTAAGCGATCCGTAACCGAATCCACCATGACAGCTGTGCCCGCCTTTCGCAGCTCCAGCATGCCCGATAAGGTCACCTGCAACAATGATTACGTTTTATAACACTTCTGCTACTTCTGCTCTCCTCTCATCTAGCATGCTCAAAATTCATCCTTGGCCTGAGCAACCAGTCTGGGGAGCATACGCAGAGAAGAAGTGATAGAGTCACACCTTAGCGTCGACAACAATCTTCATCAATCGGTCGTGAAAGCACTCGAGTCCCAAAATCGTTCGGAGACGATTATTCTGACACCACTGGTGGTCCTGTGACTTCCTCATAGAACGGACCTAAAGCCTCGTCATACATCCTTTGATTTTTCTGAGCGGTGCAGGAGACGAGGACCACCTCGCCCTCCTCGCATCAGACACTTTCGCATATCTTTCACACTCGCCGGGCTTAGTGAGTGCGCGTCGACTCCCGCGGACGTCGTACCACTATCTCGAACAACTTGAACTGCACCATGTGATGCGACATGGATCTTCGTAGGCCGACCTGTCACAAAGGCCCATCGGCTGCAATCGAGTGTCCATGTTCAGCCTAGCCCGCAGAGCGAACAACTTCCAGTGGCACCTGTGGACGAACGGATATCACCACCGTGTTCAGCTAAGCTTGCAAGTTCAAATACCTTTGAGTTGTAGAGTGTGGGGGAATGGTGACCAACACTCTTTGAAATTGAGGTAGTGTGGTGACTTTACATGTGGAACGGAATTATTGTTTACTAGTCCAGATCACAGAAGTGGGCAGATTTTTTCAGCCGTTGGTTTTTCAACTCGCAAGAGGATTATAGACCACTGGCAGAAGGTGAATTTATGCAAGAAAGACCTAAATGGAAAGAAACCATTTTGAAAAAATTAGCAAAGAGCTCAAACTTGGAGAGTTTTCAAAAAGAGGTGAGTTGCTGCTTCATTATCCAGCAGAATGACAGTGGATACTTGAGGCGCGTAAGCTATTGCTGTTTTAATTAAGAAAAGGATCTACGATAAAGGTAATTGTCAGCGTTAGGCAATCTATCTACGGGATGCGCCATGCATTCTACTACTACTTCTGCTCTAACATTACACATTTAAGCGTATAGTCTCCTGGCAAGTGCCCAACTTAAGTTTTCCCTAACCAGATGAGCTTCGGACGAATTCATAGTCACAAAGTATAAGGATGCAGATCCACTTCAGATAATCTCTCTTGGGATATGCCTCCCGACAGCTGGCGCTCTACGGGTTATTGTGTAGGCAATTTGAATATGCATTTGACCCATACAGTCGCTAGTGTTGGCCAGCCAATGGACAGTGATGAATCCTTCCCAGACAAGTCTGATACCAGTTAACCGACCCCAGAGGAATAAAATACTTGATTGACCTAGGCGGAAAATTAGAACCAGGAGGCTGGAATCGGGTAAACTCAACAACTGACGCCTCTTCCAACTGCTTTAGTCGGATTCGCCATCCTATGTAGTGTGGGGCTGCAATGATAGCCTTAGCCTATGAGTGACTAGAATTTTATCCTTCGATCTCTGCCCGCATTTCTTCGGCACCTGTTTTGTCTGGTTTGAGTGTAGTTTGTTAGATATACCCTAAATAAAGACAGCACAGCGACATTTGGATTGAATTGTAACAAACATTTTCCATGAATTTGTGAACGTGGCATGTTGAAGGATTGGTGGAGTAATCCTTGTCATTGTGATTTATCTCTTTATCACGTTTGTTCCAACATCGTTATCAATGTGCACTTCTTACGGTTGCAGATGCGGGAAGCCTTCGAGGAGTTTCTCTACAAATGTAAACCTGAAGGTATGCATTACGAGTCTTTGCTTTTTTCTGTCAGAACAATTTGGGCATAAAAAACCATTTGATAAAACTACTGCAACAATCATTAATTCCTAGCAAACGCTCGTTTCTGTGGCGATAACTCAAGGAATTTTTTTTACATACAGCTATTCAACATAAGGATGGTTTTTCCCGAGGTCATTGGTCCATATATGGAAACGAACTGTGAGGAGCCTTAGCTTTTATACGCTGCCCGCATTGTACCCAGTGCCGCTTCATGCACTTTGTACGTGTGTATCACTGGTGTTGAACATTTGTACATCATCATGTTGAATGGCACAGCATGCGGCTGGAAAATTAGGCAAAAAACGTCTGAAACGGTATAAATGTCAGAATCCCCCAAATCTCAACCAATCAGTTGAAATGCAAAAATGCAGCAGCACAAAAGAACCGAACTTCCGACCCTCCTCGCATGAAGCAACGTCACTATCCACTGCGCTCCGAACCGCTTACCGACAGAGACATCGCGGGCAAGATTCCCAGGCGCCGTATTCCATTGTACCTTCAAGGTCCCCTACTCCTTTGGTTTAACGACTTGGGCAAAAATTGTACACATTCTTTGTTCGGAAAGCTCGGTTCAGTGGCAGACTTATTAGCCGAAGCGAAGTCAGTCCAACATTACACAATTTATATAGACGCGAGAGCGGAAGATAACAGTCTCCCAGGCATTTCTCAGCGCGAAGTAAAAACATATCAAAGAGACATCTGAGGATGCGACCAAGAAGTCGATGGAGAACACAGGTCGTGAATTGTCACGACATTCTTATACTATTCAACGGGTGGGATTCTCTCTATATAAATTGCTCTCCCGTCCAAACATACACTCCAGACCCTTCCCTTGTAAGGGCTTTCTTGTCTGAGAAAAGTTTCACAAAGTTTGCAGACTTATGTCGGGCGATTGCCGACTTCTTCGACCCCCGATCCCCCCAGTTCTGGGAAGAGGGGATCCCCGACCTGTTCAGTAGGTGGAGGGAGCACTGTGGTGACTAACAATGGTGGTCATACTGTTGACTGATTTGCATATATGCTGAATAAAGAAGTAAAGAAGAAGAAAATGAAACTACTATAAAGACTTTCCGATCAGCCTAATAGAAGAGCTGAATCGGGTGGAAAGGTCTGAATCGTCTATCTGATCGACTAAAAGCAGTAGTTTCGGAAGATTCATGTGTTGTTTTGAGTCCCGCTTTTGGAGCTTCCCTCTTCGATGAAGCAACTGTATAATTTATTTAAAAAACACGGCATAAGCCAAACGAAATGTCTCAAGGCATGAGGAAGACGACATATGGAGAGCGACAGGACGAGTGTGTGGCATGTGGCACGTGGTTTGAATGCGATACGTTCATTGATAATGAGAAGCACACAGCAAAATAAGAAGTGAAAAACCATTCAAAATTAATTAGGATGTTTAATACAACACGGAACATGGGTGCTCAGATCACATAGTATTTGTGAGCCACGTTCTTGCCCGAGCAAAATAATCGCGTTTTCGGAAGTGATCTTTTGTCGTGTTGTGCATACAATTTTAGAACAGTTGATAAAAAAGGCAAAGAAACTAAAAATGACTAGAAAACGCTAGATAGAGATTTCAATTCTCTTAAATTTTTTTACTATATTCAGTTCCCCTCCTTTTGCGGCTTATACTTCTTGTTAAACTTTCAGATTCTGGATTTTCTAAGGTGCTAGGTTGGCCCATTGAGGATGATAAGAATGCTTACTTATTTTCGCCTAATAGCGATGAGAGGGTATGTGTTGCGAAAGAACTGGAAATAGAGACAGTGCGGAATGAAGCCCTCAACATTTTTGGCGAAGGTTTGTTACAGCTTTTTATTTTATTTGTTGTTTTTGCAATATTCCTGAATACAGACTCAGATTTTTACGCAAATGATTTTTAAAAACTGCAATAAAATCCATGAACTGAAGGGTCCTTCTCATGGCTCGCTTGATAGTGAACTTTAGTTGCGGAAGTGTAACAACGTCGATATGTCTTTTCTTTGTCAATGACGTTTTTAGGTGGAATATTTATTTTGGCCTGGCGTTTCGACTCTGTCATCGTCTTCGGAGGCCTAAAAATGGCTCGAGGCATTAGACTTGTACTCTACCCGACCAGGCGCTCCACTCGCGCTAGAATTTCTGACCTAGAGTCAAGAGCACAATTTGAAACCTCGAGATGTCGAGCAAACTCATTCGAAATTCCACCGCATGCGAGTAGCTATTGCGCTAACACACAAAGTTCGTCGATGACCAGTAGCGAATGCGACTCACTATGCCGTCATTCCATTGTCATAATGGTGAGGACAACGGTCCCCTAGCCATTTAATAGTTCGCAGAGCGATGCAAATGGCAGAAGATCATTCGTAATGGATAAACACTCGTTCCGGCTGTTCATTCCTTGACTTCTGCTACAAATCCAGAACAATTCGAACGCTTTTCTGGATAAAATTTCTGCGTCGTACGCCAAAATCTATCACTCGAAATCGTAATCATTACCGTCATAAATCTAACTCTATGCTTCCAAGTGGGATAAGAACGTTATAGCCTCGTTTACTAGCTAGGTGTTCGTTGATGCGAACTCCCAATAGTCTCCCAGTTTCTGCAATCGGTTCTCTCGGAGATCGATAACGTCAGTCAAGCTATTGAGTCTTTCCACAGGGCAGTTGTGTGGACATACAGAGAAGTGGACAAGCGGACGGAACAGCACTATTGCACGTTAATAGCGGGGCAGAAAAAAATGCCCACTCGACAACTCGAAATTATTGTAGTTATGACTTATTCAAGTATAATTCACTTTACATAATAATTTGTGAACATCGCAACCATTTCATCAAACAACTCGAGCAGCAGGGTGAAGTTAACTGAGATGTTCTTGATGTTTATTTCCTTTCAGTGAAAAAGCAGCACAGCCATAAGTCTATAACTACTGGAATGTTCACGGTGCTCAAGAACTTCTACACGATACTTAAAATCTTTGCGTAAGCCTTGAATAACGTTTTCAAAAATTATATTTCTCACGCTGATAAGCCGCAGCAATGCTCATTGTCAAAATACACCTGGTTTTCACAAGGGAAAGACTTCTATTAAACCCAGCGCTTTGAGACGGGACGAACCCGAAAGCACTTTGAATATTATTAACTGTGCGAAATTGCAACCGCCAACTGCTGAGCAAGGGGGCATGAGTAGCAGGTAACCACAGTTCAAGGCGGGTTCTAACAACTCAGCGTAGCCTCACATGCGAGACTGAACGAAGGTCGTTTCAGGAAGAATAACGTTCGACCGCAGATTGGCTAGTGCCGTAGATAACAGCCTTGTACGCACTTGAAAGAAAATTCGACTAGCGACAATACCGTGTTTTTCATCGTTGTCCTATCAAAGTACTTTCAATAATGATTTCAGTTTTAGGCATAGTTTTTTTACTACCTTTATGTAGCAGTCCCTTTTTAATGTCAGGAGTTTATCAGCTGCTATCTTTATATGAATAGTTGGTGCTGTAAGCAAACATACTATAAGGCTATCATCACCTGCAAGATCATGGTGGCTTCTTTGGTCAATTAGAGCCCCGGGTTACTAGGTTGAATTCGCTGCTGAGTGCATTCGTGATAAACGACAATGGGAACCCTGTTACGCAATATATTCGAGCTGTTGGTGGTCGAAGGTAGTTGTGATTAAACACAGGGGCATTGATTCTCGCCAAATCGATGCTCCTATGCTTAGCCACTGCTGCTGCCGCCGCTTCCGAGTGTACATGCGGCTTTAGGCATAATGTCGGGCGTAAACCCCTTTGACAAAGCAGTGGGAGAACCCATTTCTATCGATGAAGACTTTAAACCGTCAATGGAAGATACTAATGAGGAACAGTGCTGAACAGTGCCCTTTATCACGAATGCCCTCAGCAGCCAATTGCGAAACTGTGTCTGCAAGGCTGATCTAGACGATCTCGTAAGGGTCGTTCGGATACCCTCGCCAACCTCAAGGCTCAGTTTGTCAGGAAACGTTTCTATGACAGCGGGTGTAATACGCCTTCCTGCAAGCTCTGCCCGTGCGGTAGGTAAGGTGACTGCAGTCTCGGGAGCGGTGTACCTCATAACATGCGGTCGACGGGCAGGCCTCTTTGGGTCAGAGTGAAGGAACACGTAGGTGGACTGAATAAGTGCAAGTCACTCCTTTTAGGGAGCATAGCTGCGAAGTCATAGTTACGCATTGATTGGGATAACGGTGACGATCACGTAAGTTTGGCGCGTGGTTCCATATCGCACCACTCGCAAGGAGAGCCTCCAAACTGCGGGGAGCTTTTGCGATGCAATTTTAACATTTTAACAAGGGCCCCGTGTGGGGAGTTCCAAACCATAGCTAGTGTTTTCGGATTGCTCTTCTGTGGTCGAAAAAAAACGTGTGGACGCGTGAGAGCGAAGATCACGACGCCCTGCTGCTACCCAGTTTAATGTGGTCAACTGGCGTAGTGGTAGTGTTGTGGCTTCACAGGTGCATCATCGTGGGTTCGATTCACCCTTGAACTGTGTTTTTGCATTTTTCGATTTATCGTCAGTGGGACCTTTTATCCCTATTTCCAACATATTTTAGAAGAAAAACACGGCAACAAATGTCGTTTACTTTCACCAACAAACCTCTTTTAAAGTGGAAATATGAGAATTTTTGACTTTCTGGTTAAGCAAATTAAAACTGACGCCAGATTCGTGACCAGAACCCCAAATAACTCCCACGCACAAAGTTTGGACGAAATTGGTGCATCCGACCTCACCACCCTCACTTACTCACACCTTCTCTAACCTGTCATAAGAAAACGGGAAGTGCAGAAACCGATGTCAGATAGATTCATGATCTGCACTCCAAATAGCACCCGTAGCCAAAGTATGAATAAGTATTCTTTACGACCTTGCTATACAGTGCATGGGCCCTTTTGATTTTCGAACACTCAAGCTGTTTCAAGATGAGGTGTTATGGATAGCAAATTCTATTATATTCTTTACATAGATGGAGTCAAAAGCGTAGTAACCAACTGGTGAGAATAGCTAGTGATGTACGGATCTTCTTCAATAATGATGGAAGATTGCAAAAAAGCATGTAAGCGAAATACACTGCTCAATAAGTGAACATCCACGTTTCTATCTACCACCAGTTCAAAAAGGGACGTACTAGCACCGGTTTTCTACTCTCTCTGTGTAGTCCTTCATCGGTTAACGTATTCAGTTGATTTCCACCTCGAGTGACATCACACCTCAATGACCGCCCTTGTTTGACCATGAAGACCGAGGTGCAATGCCCGCTCTAGGCCCATGCTCGAGTGAAAGTACTAAGGTCAGAAGCATCTATATCGCGCAAACTTTGTGCGTTGTGGTTATTTGGGGTGCTGATCACAAATCTGGCATCAGTTTTTTACTTGCTTAACCTGGAAGTTAGAAATTCTCACACTTCCATTTTCAAAGAGCTCGATGAACGTGAACGACATTTGTTGCCGTGTTCTTGTTCAAAAATGTGTTGAAATGGGAAAAAAGGGTCCCACTGACGATAAATCGCAAAATGCAAAAACACCGGTGCAAGGGAATCCAACTCGCGACCATGCTCCTGTGAGTCCACAACACTATCGCTAGGCCAGCCGACCACATTGGGCCGGGTGGCAGCAGGCCCTCATGAACTTCGCGCTCACGCGTCCACACGCTTTTTTCAGCTACAGGAGAGCATTCCGAAAAAAAGCAACTGGTTTTGGACTTCCCATACGGACCCTGCATCCTGAAAAAAATTGCATGGCAAAAGCTCACCGCCAGTTTGGAGGCTGTCCTTGTGAGAACCCGGAGGCATTGTGGAATGCGTTCGAGAATCTCGCGATCAATAAGAAGGAGGAGCTGGTCGCCGCAGGCCAGGAACTGGCTCCATCTCCCGAACTCTGTGGGCTTGACCCTGGAGGGCGCCAACCGGAGGGTTACTGACCCGAAGGGAGAGCTCATTCATACAGTGGTTGTCCATCCGAGGGTGGCTAACAACTCTTTCAGCTCTTTCTATAAGGTTAGTCGGCATGCCTTACTCGGCGCAGTGCGCATTGAAGGAGATAGCTCATCAGTCTTCAAGCACACATATGACGTGAGTAGCGTTTCCCTCGTGTGGCATGAGTTTTCAACCGTTTTATTTGTGCGCGAGTTATATTTCTTTTTGACGCACCATTTGACAGTTCCTCTCGTTGCAACTTGCAGTGTACGTACGCGCCAGCTTGTGTACAATGGAAATTCCACGTCCCCATATCAGATTGCTACGCTCAAGGAGGTGGAAGCCCATTAAGCATCTCTCCCCCTCCAACGCGTATTGCGCCGTTTACTTCCTATTAGTTTCATTCTCTCATAACTTTCTAGGCACCTGTAGCTTGATGTGATCTTGGACGAGTAATTCCTCAAACTTCTTTCGTTTTTTGTTAGGCTCTCAAGAAGGCGGTTACGCCGAAATGTAAGCCGAATAAAATTCCCATAATAATCTTGGCTCAACAGCTTCACAACACCTGCACCACTGTTAAACATCATGAAATGCTAAACGGAAACTGACGTATAGCACATGTCATATAGCCAGCCATAGAGCTCTTGACTCTATCACAGGTCTATGATATTCATGTAATTCATGATGTGCTAGATACTGGCCAGCATATTTGTTTCATTCACTTCTTCGGATTTTTCCCTCGGTCTTAAACTAAACGCTAATGTTGCCGTTTGTAAGTTAAAGAAAACATTGAGAACAAGCGTGCGACGTGGTCTTGTATCCAACAATGAAAAGCGACTGTCATATTAATGTGCTGGAAATCTATGCCTAAAATTGGAGGCAGTCTCAAAAACGCTTCGGTAGAGCGAAGTTGAAACGGTCGGAAAACCGGCCACTCCACCGCCTGCTTACAACCCTTTTGCTACCTCACTGGGCCACCTGTGTTTAATATCTGCTGCAGCTGTTGCAGCTGATATCTGTTTCAATCCGTGCAGTCTAGCATGTCAGGCAACGTCGAAGTGTTGGAAACCCACTCGTCTGACGCGCCCAATCTAGGCTAACACTTTTCTTTTCTACTGTCTTCGCTTCATAGCTGAACTCTGGTCTCATTTACGGTTTTGTAGAGCTGTCCTTAAAGTTTTTCAACCACATATGTATAATAGTAGGCAACGAAAGGAGTATTAGGTCATTCAATAAGTAGTGTCGTTTTTTGTGCAATACTACATTTGTTTATTATTTGTCGAATAATAAGTTTATCTCGAAGGTCTGCACAAGTTTTTTTTAACAGAAATGAGACTTGCGCTTTTTAAAACAACTATTTATTAAAAATTTTACAAGTTCGACTGAAATACCCAGCCAAATCTCTTCTTCTTCTCGTTCTTTTGTTCCTTTTGTTATACTTATTCTGCGTTTGTCCCTCTTAGTTGTAGGGTCCTCTTTCCTGGAATGTTTGCGCCAATTTTTCTGATCAAATGCCAGGGTGCAACCTAGCCATCTTTAAGATCTGACGCAGCGTAACAAGCCACCGCTGCTTTTCCCGCCCTTGTAGTCGCCCACCGGGCACGTCAAGTTAAGATCAGTCTTTCGGAAAGTGTCACCTTTTGCGCGAAGGACATGGCCGTACCATCGCAGACGAGCTTCGAGCATCTTCTCAAATATCGGGGTGACACCGAACCTGTGCCGTATGGAGTCGTTGCGTACTCGATCCAAACGCGTAACTCCGACCGTCCACGACAGCATTTTTGTTTCCATTAAGCTGAGACGCCTTTCAATTTCTTTGGTAACGGGCCAGCACTCAGCTCCGTGAATAGCTACATGTCCGACGACTGCTCTATAGATCTTCGACTGGAGGCGCTCTGGTATCTTCTTGTCGCAGAGCACTCCCGTCAGAGAGCACCACTTGGACCACGCTGCACCCACGCTTGAATTGGCTTTAATGAGTAGTCACCATCGGACGCGATCGCTGATCACAAGTACTTGAATGTCGAAGTACGTGGCAGCTCAATGCCATTTACCTTAATGGGATTGGACTCCTCTTCATCAGTCGTCATATGCTCAATCTTCTTGATATTAATTTTGAGTCCAAATTTCTTCATTCAATCGCACCAAGCTTGTTTCGCTAGAGAACATTACATCAGCAGCATAAAGCAACGTCCAAGGAACCGACTGCTGAAGACATCCATAGGACGAGGTAGAGTAGCGGGGAGAGCGCAGACTCTTGATGTACTCCAAGAGAGATGGGAAACTCAATCGACATACCTGCTGCAGCTTGCACTTGACTCTTTGGACAAGAGTAGATCGCGCCCACTCTACGAGCTCTTCAGGAACTCCATGTCGTCGCAGGGCGTGCCATGTCACTTCACGCGGTACGCGGTGAAAGGCCTTCTCCAAATCAAGGAAGGCAAGATGCACCGGCTTCTGTTTCTCCTGGTGTTTTTCTATCAGAAGACGAACGGCTGTATGGCATCGACTGTGCCACAACTAGCTACAAAGCCGCACTGGTTGGTAGAGAGCTGGACGATATCACGAATGCGCCCGTCGATAATCCACTCGAAGATCTTCATGCTATGCGAAAGCAGTTGGATTGGCCGGTAGTTTGTGCAGTCTGCTGGACTGCCCTTCTTTTTTCAAATCGGGACCGCTGTGCTTCTCTGCCAAGTATCGTACATTTTCTTCTCCGTAATAACCAGGTTGATAAACATCGCCAGCCACTTAGTTGGAAACCAGGATTTCGACTTCCATAAGTCGGCCGCCAAATCATCGGGATCCGTTGTCTTGTCCGGCTTCATCTTCTTCAGAGTCGCTTCTACCTCCTCTACGGTGATTTTCTGAACGGGACCGTATACAGGAGGAGAAGATGGAGTGCTCGGATGAGCAAACTCTCCTGTCGAGACTTCCTCGAAGTAAGTGCTCCATCGGTTCACAACAATCTTGCGATCCATGAAGATGACCGCTCTCATCGTTGATCCCAAAGAATTTCTCAAAATCCTCAGTCTGGCGATGACGGACCTTCGCGAGTCGATAAAGAAATCGCTCGCCATCGCGCGACTCAAGCCTCCCATTGACATCATCGTAATGAGTGGCTCTTGCAACGGCTACCGCCTTCTTAGCGGCTTTCTTGGCTTCCTGATATAGACGCCATTTGTCGGCTGTCTTATCGCCAAGAAATGTGTGGAAATGCGTGTATACCCTTCTTCTCTCAGACTTTTTCCTTAACTTCGTTAGTCCACAGCCTTATATGCTTATCAACTTTACGCCGTCCCGGTTTCGTAGTGCCGAGTTTGGAACGCGCAGCACTAAGAGTCGCGTCGGTGGCATTTTGTCATGTCTCGTCGACGGTCGAGACCATCGGAAACCGAATGCGCAAAGTCACAGCTGCCTCATTCTCTTTCAGTCGCCATCACTTGATCATTGACAAACCGCTCGTTCGATCTGCCTAAACATCGGTGGTATGATCTTCAAACTGCAAATCAGTGGGCGGTGTTGTGTGGCTGCCGTATCACACTGCACGATCTTCGCGTCCGTGACAAGCTCTTGGTCATGATTTCGCACAAGGACAAAGTCGATCTGCTTTTTAGAATTCTCGCTGTAGAATGAGATAAGGTGGGGTTTACGTTTCCGGAATCTGGTGTTCATGATGGTGAGGTCGTGCGACTCCGCGTACTCGAGAATGCGCTCACAATCATCGTTACGTGAACCACCAAAACCGAGACCACCACGACAGCCGTATCCGTTTTTCGCAGCGCCAACCTGCCCGTTAAGGTCACCTGCGACAATCATTACGTCTTGCAACGGTGCTTTTGCTGTCATCTCATCTCTGCGCGTGCGTGACTCTTACTCCGTGTCTCTGCCGGCACGTGGTAAGGAGATGTTGGGAGAGGACGGGGTTGAGGTAGGGAAAATGGTTATAGGAGTTATAGGGGTGTTATTGCTTTCAGACGTTAAGAGGTATTGATGGTCGAGCTATGCTGAGTGATCTTTTTGTTTTTGCAGATTAAGCACTTCGGATTGGGACACTCGCGATCTGTTTTTTTTTCACGTAAAATGTGTAAATTGGAGAATGAAACACCGTGCATGAGAGTTTATACGCATTTTTGACAATTCTGATCTACTATTCTATATAGTGAAACCAGTTTTTACTGTAATCAGAGTAAGAAGGAGTAAGGAAGAAAAGAAGCCGGAAGGGATGTTCTATTCTCGAGCCTTGGGGGAAAGGCCTCAACCAGACGATTGGTTGTCGTTAGGCCGCTGGATGTCTGGTTGTACGACAGTCCAAAGCGCAAATAGCAGTGGCTGTCTCCAAATGAATTACCAAGAAGTACGCGAACCCTACTTTACTTCGCAAAAAGGAGCGTGTGTGTTTGGTGGAATATCCTAGGAATGGCTAATTTTGAGGTGTTTAAACCAAGGCAAACTGTTGACACAGATTTTTACTAATAACAATTGGATTGAGCAAAGCAAGCTTCAACAGAAAACCATCCGGTGATCGTCACAGGAAAAGCATCGCTCTGCAGCACGTCAATTCAAGATCGCCCTGTGCAAAACGGACACTGGAAAAAATTAATGAAATAGAATGGAAGCTTCTGCCTTAGCCACCGTACTCACCCGACCTCACACCTTTGATCTTGCACTTTCTCCGATCTCGATCTTACAGAAAAATGACAACATTATTATTGTTTCGATATTGAAAATTTTTCACTGTATGGGAAAGGTTGTGGATAATGACCGTAATTACATTCTTAGTTGAAAGCAACGTCGAAAAAATGACATCACTTATTGGATGACCTCATACTAAGGAGTTGATGGTTCAAGACAACTGGTAAGTGTCCCTTAGCAAAATCACCAAATTTTGTTGCAGTATTTACGCGCCGCCCTATACTTGCTTTTTGCTCACTAGAAATCAGCTATTATTGCAGACTCACCATATCACCATTGTTTGTTTCGATTTTTAATGTTTGCTATGTTTCAGAAAAGATTCACCGACTTTGGTCGTCTCTCCAAAGGTAGGCTACTTTTCTCAAGCGATACTTTTTCATCAAGCAGTTTCTTATGCAAATTCACTTTCCGAACTGAACTTTACCGTCCGTTTTAGCTTTGCGTTCTTAGAGAGTTGTCCAAGACCCGACTAATTCTGGTAAAAACCAGGCGGCCTTTTTCCAATCCCACCTTGACGACGTCAGCGCACCTGTTGTAATAGTAGTGACGCAGAGAACCCATATAATCGTACTGATAGAGAGAACCATGGAACAGAAGGATTAGTTTGAGGTCTGTAGCCGGATTCATGAACGTTCCCAGGAACATTTCCCGGCTTCCCACGGGAAGCGATCAGTTGAGAGCGCGAGGTTGGAGCAAGAGGCGAGAGATGACAGATAATGTGAGAAAGCGAGGCGGGGGAGAGAGGAGAGGGATAATATCGCATATCACCCGCTCCCGTCGCTTCATGAATCCGGCCCCAGGATGCAGCAAAACGATGACCCTCCTTCCTCTAGCGTGCATGCGCCATCCATACCAAAGTCCCTATTTTTCTTGCTGTAATTGCATATATTGTTGTAGAGCTTCGAAAAACCAAGACAGGGAGAACTACACATAAGGCTGGTCCAACAAAAGGGTAATGACATTGAGTGAAAGGAAATGTGAGGCCGGGTTATTTACTAATGTATTTCGTATGTGGTAAATCGTGAAAATTGAAAAAGCATTTCCAAACCATGAAACGAGTGCAGCTGTTATATGAGCGGAATAAAATTTGCAACAATAAAATAAGCAAACTGCTGACCATGAAAATACCTCGAAGATACGCCTGAACGTCGGAAACGAAGAGCAGGAAGAAACCTAATCCTCCATAGAGTCGCGAAACATGCTTTGTTTTTGCCGAATCCTTGAGGTAAATGAGTAAGGAGCAGTCATATTTCCCTAGGTTTAACAATGGTCGTAGGCTAGAGCACATCATGCAGTCGGTCGCTGCCACACTGAAATACTGGCTTGGAAAGCGCTAAGATACAAGGAGGACATCCCTATCTACCCTTACATATGCCGTTCATTCTGCAGAACTCATAAAAAGGCTGAGAGATTGTGACATTGACGCCGTATAACGTCGAATACGAGGCTGAGGCCGGGCCATACTTCAATCGCCAGCTCATGGCCATTCCGTCGCACGCGGCCGAATAGTAAAGGAAACTTCGCCGCGGCCGCCGCAACAGTTGCAGTCGCCGTGCGCGATGGTTTCCCGCGCCCATCGCGAGTATGGCATACATTTTCGCCCCGCGCGCGATGTTTAGCGTTGGTCCTGGAAGGATTGTCGTCGCGTTCCCTTGTAGAGCGATGAGCGATGCGACGCGCGCTGAGAAGTTCAAATTCTTTCGCGTCGCTCTGCAGAACTCATCGCCGCGATTCCATCGCGGCGACGGGAAGTATGCACGAGGCCTAACGTTGGACATAGATAGAAATGACCACCACAGAAGGGTCTACACTAGCTGAACGAAAAATGGTCCAATGAGTTACAGTCTTGTTTTTGACTTCTTAAAGCCCCTAAACCTTGAAGCTTGCTTAGAAAAGTGTTTAATTTGACTTGAAAATTGTCTAATTTGGCTTAAAATCTGTCCAGCTTGGTTTGAAAACCCTTCTGTTTCGAGGTCCTTTGTCAGCACTCTACGCGTTTGCGGAAACGTTTACAACGTGGTAGTTGGCTCTTTAGAATCCGCTGCACTAAGGGTGCAGCACTTCTGGAATGTTGCGGGCGAAAACACTGCATAGCGGTGCATCAACTATAGATAAAAAACTGAGATGTTTTTCTGAAGTGGTCGTTCACAAAAACAGTTTTCCTCCAAAAGGTAGGCGTATATTCTTGCGGAAGGAGCAATACAGCCCGAGATAATAAGTGTCCTCAGAGAAAGTCTTGCGTGAAAGAAAGAAAAATACATTGCTGGTTAGATGCTCAGTGCTCCCCTTAAAGCTGAAGAACGTGCAGATAATATCTTCTGCAGGAATTTGGCTAATATGTGATAATTTTAGGTCTGGAACTCGAACATGTTTGTTATTTTCGATAACAAGAGAAAATCGGCATTCGCTTATGTTGGATCACTTGGAAGCGAGTGAGCGGATCAAAACTCTTTCTCCACCTTTTTTGGTATATAGGGTCACTGAAGACATATTATACAGGGCGCGTAAAAAGTATTGACGCGCTAAACGTAGACGTTAGAAATAACAGCACCACATAAAATCTAACAAGTTTATATTCAAAATGTCAACAATGATCTAGCAAACAGAATAGCATCACTTGTATTTTATACGGGCTTTTTTGCTGTGAATGCAGGGGAGAAGACGGCGAGGAAAGGCATCCGCGGTGCGCCGCAAGTAGTCCACGCCGATTTCGTTCTATGCATTGACCTTCAGTGACTTGATACTTTTGTATATTTGACATGTAAAAGTGTTAAATACTCTCCAAGGGCTTCCAAAGTGCTAATTCATGGTTTGTGCATTCATCACAAGCGCCTCTCGTATTCATGGATGCAGGTGTGAAGCTAAATCAGTAGAACTATCTGTATTGGTGTCATGAAGAAGCAAGTGGTTCCTTGGCTCGAATCCCACCTCGAGAGTAAGCCGTGCGTCTTACAGCAGATCAGACTCCTGCGCGGAGTCGAGGATTGTTCAAGACTGGTGCCGCTCCAACTTGGAGGACTTCATACCGGCAGAGCAATGACCTCTCTGTAGACCGGATTTGAATCCGCTGAATTACTCTATATGGGATGTTTTGGAGAACAAGACTTGCGCTACTTCCCACAAAAGTATGAAGTCAGTGAAGGATGATCTGGTCGAACCATGAAACGAAATCGACGTGGAGTACTTGCGACGCACAGTCGATGCCTTTTCTCGGCGTCTTCGCCGCTGGACTCGCAGCATAGAAGCCAGTATAAAACACAAGTGATGCTAATCTGTTCGCTAGATCATTGTTGACATTTTATCATATTTTGTATAAACTTTTTAAATTTGATAGTGTATTGCCATTTCTAACTTTAACGTTTAGAACGTCAATACTTTTTACGCACCCTGTAATATTCAAAGCAATTTTTCAAAAGCAAAAAACAGTTTTTACTAAAAGCTTTTCAACGAACTAATAAATATGAACAGTGCACCGTCTTAGGTCTTTTGGGACCACTCCTACCTTAAACTTTGAGTTTCACAGCTCTCTTTATAACAAACTATCCTTGCACGCATAACGTGGCTTACCCATCTTGAACGCTTCTCGCAAATATTGATTTCAATGAAATCGTGACTAACTCATTGTTGCGCATGCGTTCTATTCGAGTGATGTCTTCAGTCCAATGCAGCATTTCCGTCTACATGACACTTACTCAGACAAATCTGTGGAGCGACCGTCAGCGAAAAGACGAGATTCTGATAGCCCGCTCGACGTCCATATCCAAACGTGGGCGGAGACGGTTACCTAAAGAGCCGGAGGTCCGGCGGTTCTTCATCGGTTCACAAGCAGTTCGGGCTGCGGTCCACCGGAACATGAGCAGGGGTTCATAACCAAGGCGGAGGAGGAGCCATTCCTCCCCGAGGAGGAATATGATCAGCGGTCCACCGGTTTTGGCCAGCGGACCATAACATCAGAAATTTTACCGACCAGAGTTATGGACCGCCGGTTTTCACCGTCGTCCATAACTCGGGTCCATAACTGAAACGTGCGACGTTATGGACCGCTGGTCAGCAGTGAGAGGAGGCCGAACTGGTCACCAGCTGCAACGATGGTCACTGCACAGCACACATCGGGCATCGACCGGCGGTCGACCCCAGCGATCCCGCGGTAGCCGCTTTCCTGAATCCAGCCGGGACCGACCCCCCCCCCCCCCGCCGGAGTTCCCCCCTTTGTCCAGCAAGCCCAAAAGTGGGCGGACCGCCCGGCGGTCCACATTTTGCATCGATGCGCGACGATGGCCGGCCAAAGGCTGGGGACACGCCCCCGCCGGAGTTCGCCGTTTGTTCGCCAAACCGAAAAGTGGGCGGATCGGCCGGTGGTCGCTCCACAGATTTGTCTGAGTAGTCGACGCCGCTTCCTTTGTCACAGGCCAAAATTCTGGTCTAAGCAACAACACGGATCGAACTACCGTGCGATACACCTATAACTTCGACTTATCGCTGATCTTATGCTGATGCTCACCTATAACTTCGACTTATCGCTGACGGCGCCGGTGGTGTAATGGCGTAGAGCATTTCCGCCCGGTCAGAGGGAGGTGCGGGTTTGAATCCCGCCTGGCGCTAGAAGTTTTGATTGGAACAAAACATCGTCGTGACAGCTTATACCTCGATAGCAGCCACTTGAGACTTAAAGAAACTGATTTGAATTTTTTCTATCGGACCATCAGCTTAACCGGTTTCATGCTGATATCAGCGGCCAGCTCATCCCGGATACGGGTGAGCGCTGATTGGTCCCACGAGGTGTGGATGTTGCATTCGATCAAACTGCGCCGGTGGTGTAATGGCGTAGAGCATTCCCGCCCGGTCAGGGGGAGGTGCGGGTTCGAGTCCCGCCTGGCGCTAGAAGTTTTGATCGCAACAAAACATCGTTGTGATTGCTGGATACTTTTCTATTAAGCTTCGTTTACTCTATTCAACTGTTGACAACAAAGACCTGCGCCTACACTTGATCCAAGTTTAGGCACTTCAAAACGAACAATTCCACGGATATTCCATAAAATATACACGCGCTTTTTGGGATATAAAGTCCTTTTCGCGGCACCTCCTGGTATTCACTTGGAGACAACAGTCGCTGTTAGTGCTGTGGACTACCATACCTAACCCTTTTTTCTTCTGTGATCAGTTGACCAAAAAACCCGATATGTACGGTGTCGTCGAAGCAATGTGTTGCAAGTCGTTGATCAGTTCGATCTGATTGTCGGAGGACGGATTGTGGGGTATCCTAACACCTGCTCTGCATACTTTGCCGATCTGGAGTAAAAGGAAATGGATGAACGGTTTAGGTCGGTTGAGCTTACTCGACAGTGCTTTCACAATTTGACCAGGATTTACTTCCAATGGGGATCGGTGAAGGACAGGGAGACCAGCGAAGAGACGACCAGTAAAGGGAGGTACAGTGAAGGTGGGAGCAGTAGTAGGGACCGACGAAGGGGGAGGGGGACCAGTGAAGGGTGAACCGGAAAGGGGCTGACAATAAAGGGGATCCAGTGATAAGGGATCAGTTAAGGGGGGTCCAGTGAAGGTGGGGGACCTGTTTTGCCCTATTCCGCTATACCATTCTATACAACAAAACCAGTTTTTTTACTGTAATGAATGAGAGAAGGCCTAAACAGGAGAAGAAGACGTTCGGGGGTTCTATTCTCCGTGTTTGGGACGAAGCCCCAACCAGACGGTTGGCGGCTGGCAGGCCGTTGAACGTCTGGTAAAAAAATATAATAGTGATAAAAAAACTAAAAAAACTATTACTTATTGGTTTACCTAATATATATGCCCACAAACTACTAAATCACAGGAGCTAGTAGCTGTAAGGTGTCGTTGGGCTCCTTACGCTTAACAAAAACGGCTAATAATACATGTTTGAGGTGGTGTTAGAATAAAAAGTTGAACTAGGGAACTGGTTATAACAGTGAAATGGTTGGACATTCTTTTCAGATTTGGTTCTCGAGTGAGAACAAAGGACGGTTTCTACCTTAACAATATCGCTGAGCTACACGACATAAGCAAATTACGAGAGATTGAGACTATAAAATTGATTCCGTTTATTACGTTTCAACCTGGGAAAGAAGTACGTTGTTTTTTTTTAATATCTGTGGTCGGTATATTGCTTTTCAACGAATGAGACAACCGTGTTCATATACGTTTAAAAATTTACCGTCCGTGATTGATGATCACCTGTCGTGTAGAAGACGAAACAAGGATATAGCCGCTAAAGTGGTCGAAGTGGTTATAGACTTCTTGTATGCTTGACCAAGTTCTTCATTTAATTTCTTTAAGATACGATAATTTTTACCAGGTAAGTACGGAAAAAACCCGGGCACAAATTGTCCAGTCGTCATACGTTGTTGTGTTGGCAAGTACACCTACAAGGGAACAGCATTAACGTTACGTGGGAACGGCAAGATTGATTACCATGGGAAGAATCTATCTTCTGAGTATGAAATGACCGATTTTGACTTAAGATTTTGACAGATTATAGCTTTGCTTTGCAAAGCAATTTTATTAATCGAAGTGAGCACCATTGCAGTTATCATATTTTTCCTAACCCGAAAATAGCATGCACATCCCATTTTTATAAAAATTAAAAGTAGACAAATAATAAAACTGCAAGAAGTAATTTTCGACATCGTCCTGTTTGCTGAATTTTTTATCCGTCACATGACGATCTAGATGCTTGAAAAAGCGGTAGTCGATGGTGGATAGTCTGGTGAGTATGCTGGATGAGGCAGAGTTTCGTATCCCAACTCATCCAGTTTCTGAAGGGCATTAATTTGCGGACGCGCGTTGTCAGAAGTAGGTTTGGGTCTCTTCTACTAATCAAAGCCGCCTGTTCTTCAATCAACTTCTGGTGTATCGTTTCAATTTCGTCACATAATCCTTCTCTGTGATAGTCTCTCCACTTCATAAACTTGTAATGGACTATACCAGCCATTGTTCACCATACGGTTACCATGGTCTTCTTAGGATGGAGACTTGGTTCCGACATCTCCTTGGGACACTCATTCCTGTACAGCCATTGTGCAAAGTGACAATGATTGTCTAAAAAGGATCCCCTTTTCGTCGTATGTCGTGATCCTCTCCAGAAAAGGCTCCCTTAGATTGCACAGCCTTAACGAAACACAGGTGTCGTGACGCTTCAGCATCTTCGGCTTCTGCCTCGCTGTCAGCTCGTGTGGGATCCTTTTATCGAACTTCTTCACTTTTTCAATCGCATTTGAGTGGTGACTGATACTGCTGCCGTCAACGCCGAAATACTGTGCCAGCTCTCTCACAGTTTGACGCGGATCCGCTTCCAGCGCCGCCTTGAGTTGTCGTCATTAGGCGCCTGGCACACTACCGCAGACCCCACGCCGAAGGGAGAGATCCTGCCGACATCGGCAATGTGCGATTGGTCAACGATGGAGCGCGTTATTAGGCGGAAAAGTGTCTGTGAAAGTGCAAAGCACTGCGTTGATGCATCGCAGTCCCGCTGTGATGGTGTCGTCGGTGTGACACCCAGTTGCGGCACATCGTTGCGATGTGGTTAGAACAACTGTTCTCGCGCCGACCATCCCTGTGTTGGGGACCGCAATTCTGGCGCATTTCGTGCATCTTGGCAATTTCGTCGGCGCAGTTTCGTCGGCGCCAGGCTTCTTATGGAGATGGCGCCGTACCTCGGTTTTCATCTTCGAAACTTTCATCTCCAGGTCGAAACCTCTCGAACCAGTGGCAAAATGTGCCTCCTTGGAGAAATCCTCTTCAAATGCAGCGTTGATGTTACAAGCTGCGACCGCAGCGTTGCGTCCACTTTTTCATTCATGTCAGTAGAGCTCCCGAATATCACGTTGATTCATATTGCAAAAACGGTTCAAAAACCCGGCATGAGGTAATTGTGTCACAAAAGCTGTAAGTGGTAGAAAAAAGCGGAGATTCTTCCGCTTTCAAAAACTATATACATCGTTTGGTGCGGGGACATTCGCAGTCACAAAAAATCGACCAGAAATGGAGGCAGCAAAATCGTCCATTTCATTCGCAACGAGCTGATATGGATTTGAAGGCTACTAGGCTACTTCACATCCCGATTGGTGACCTATGTTCAGGTCTCACGGAGTTTTTTTCCGGTTTCCGGAGCGAAATGTGTCGTCAAATAGCCATATTTGTGCCACACGAGCTCAACGAGCTTTTACAGGGGATATAACACAACAGTCGATACACCAGTGACACTGCATTCAAATTTGCAAATATTTCATTCAAGTTTGAGTTGCGTGTTAAACCTACTACCCTTAAGATGTTATCTTTTTTATAAGTCTAGAGGAAAGTCATGGACATCTTAATATAGTACTTTAAGATTTCACTTGTATACGCTCAACGTGGTGGCAGTCCGATAAATACACTATCCTTCCCACGAACGTTATCCATTTTGCAACTCAGGCATCTACTGCCTAATATGACGATAGATCAGCTGCTTGTTTATCCATTCATCTATCCAGTGGCGGGTAGTTCCAAATACATTTTCACCCAAGGAATACCGTATATGGTGAGTTGGATTTTAACCATTCTGTATTTACGTCTGTCGAATAATAAGTGGTTCCTCAATATCTAAAGAAACCAGTTCAGAGTTTCATCAGGGATTATTTCCAAGTGGCTGGAAATCATCTTCACGACGAGATCGTCGCGGTAGAACGTAGAGGTAAATAGAAAGCAAAAATTTTAAAGGTAGAGGCTTTGAGCGATCATTCATTGCTAGGAAAGCAACTTCTCGCGGCCCACGTTGACACGGAATACAAGAGAAGCTACGTTCCCGCTGGCGTTTAGTTGAAATTCCTCACGCTTGGATTCATTTTTAGTTATGTTTACCATTTAATTTATCTGTTACCATAATAACAATCTGTTATTAAATAAAAAGTTCTGCGCTTTGTTCCTGCTTAGTTTTCTCCTACATTGATACTGTTTTTCCGAAGAGTGCTTATTCAGAACAGCCGTGAAATTTTGACTGTCTTTCTCCGAGTTTTCTAGGTCTTCTTTGAAGGCCTTTATCACTTCATAGGCAGTGTTTTTGCTTTGTCTTGGCAATGATACCCTTTTGCTCCGTGGAATTACCTTTGTACTATTTTCTAGTGATGGAGGGTTTTTCTCCGTAATTATGTTCTCTACTTGTTATTCGGCCGAACTTCGTATTTCCAGTGGAAATATCTCATTTGTAGGACACTGTAGAACTTTCCGATTTGGCGTTAAAACTTTTGCTATTCTTATAAGTCCATCTGTACTCACAACTACATTCACAATGTTTCCGTAAGCCCACTGTCCTCCTGGCAGGAACTCTTGCTCAACTAGCACAATTTCTCCCACTTGTGGAAATTTGTTACTTTTATGCCGCGGCTGCTTTAGTGTCTTTTCTATCCCGCAACGCTGTCAAATATTCTGTGTTCCATCGCTCTCAGAATTTCGTCGCAATTACTTCGGCTGTTTGAAGCACTTGGTATGCTTGACTCACAGTTTAGAGCAGTTATGGATCGAATGATGGATCCTCCGAAATTGTCCTCACTGGAGGAATAGGATATTTCAGATTCCCTTTTATAAATCTATGGTCTAACAAGGGAAGGGTCTGAAGCGTATGTCTGAACGGGGGGAGCGAGTGATGTAGGGAGAATCCTCACCCTCAGTTAGTATGAAAATGTGTTTATTTTTTGCCAAGTCGTTAAACCCAAAGAGTAGGGGTCACAATGGGATACGGCGCAGCACGCGTTTGTGGGTCCTGTACGCCTGCGATGCCTCTGCAGCCAGTGGCTCGAAGCGTGTGTGGGTAGAGGTTTGACGCACGTGAGAGAGATCGGGGGTTTGGTTCCTCTGCGCTGCTTCATTTTTGCATTTCAACTGATTGGTTGAGATGTGGGGGATTTTGACGTCTATACCATTTTCAGACGTTTTCTGCGCATTTTTCCAGCTGTACGCTGGGGAGAATAACTTTCTTTCGACTTGTTTATTACTGAGCGGTTGCTGCTTCATGCACTTTTCACCTGTGTATCACTGCTGTTGAATATTTATACATCACCATGTTGAATACCACAGCGTACAGCTGGGAAAATGCACAGAAAACGTCTGAAAATGGTATAAACGTCAGAATCCCCCAAATTTCAACCAATCAGTTGAAATGCAAAAATGAAACAGCGCAGAGAAGCCAAACCCCTGACCTCTCTCGCATGAGTCAACCCTCTACCCACCTGCGCGCCGAGCCACTGGCTGCAGAGGCATTGCGGGAGTACAAGACCCACAAACTCGTGCTGCGCCGTACCCCATTGTGACTCCTTGGGTTTAACGACTTGGCATAAAATAAACACATTTTCATAATAGTTGAGGGGTGAGGATTCCCCCTATATGACTCGCTCCCCCCGTTCAGACATACGCTTCAGACCCATCCCTTGTAAGTGGTATTGTGAAATATCAGATGTGTGCAGTTGAAGTTGTGCATTTATTATTGCCTCTATGCACGTCATTACAGTAGTCATCACTTCATATGACAACCCTTTCCTGCCTACTGCCTATGTAAGCATCTTTTCACCGACCCCACGAGTCGTTCCCATACTTCACCCATCCATGGGAAAGGCGGAGGATTGAAAATTCATTTAATATTCTCTGAGGCACTATAGGACATCACTGGATTTCCAGTCATTTCCTCCTCTGAAATCATGAGATCGAGGTTTTTTTTGCAAGTGATGTTTGTCCGCAGTCCATTCTTATCAAACGGGGAACGCCTCTGCGAGATATGAAGCGAACAAAACTGCTAAGAAACGCCATATAGACGCCCATAGATATAGACTTTCAAGCACTTGTAGGTGTTCTGCTCTCAAAGTAAGGCATGTATAAAGGTAAACGTACATTCTTCCTTTTTCTTGGGCTCAAAAGGTCCTATAAAATCACAATCTCAATCATTCGAATGCGTTACCTATTATTGCTTTATCCCGTGGTAGAGATGCCACTTCTGGCGAACCATATGGAAATCCTTGCAAATTTTTGCAAGTAATGCAGCTTCTAACGAATTTCCTGATGGCTCTGGATGGCTGAGAAATCCAATATTTTTCCTCGCCAAGGTTAACAAACGCTCTTTGTTGCAATGAGCATTGATGTCGCACATAATTAGTCTGGCGAGATCCGAGTCATTACTCACGTAGATAGGCATTCTGGCGTCATGTGGTAATCAATATTTTTGTGTAGCGACTGGATTATCCATTTCTCGCTCAGTATTATATCATCACAATCAATTTCCTCTGTGGTGCTGAATTTACCAATTACCATCACTTTGATGGCGGTAGATCTTCTGCTATTACATCCTAAAATCCACTTATGCAGTAGTTTTCCTAATAAAAAATGAAAAGGTACATGCCGATATTTCACTGTCACTCCTGAACTTTCGAGGAATGACTGAATTTTTGTTATTCTATTTTTTTGATTCGTTACAAAAACTGGCAACTTCATTGTTGATTTTAGCCAATATAAGGCGATTTCGCTATCGCTTACAATATTCAGCTCTTGAATAAATAGTAAGACCTGCTGCGTTGCAAATAGTTTTCGCTGTTCTCATCCCTATGAGGGGCTGACCCTCTTCCTTGCAAAACACTGATGTACGAAATCACGCACATGGCGTGGTCACCTCTGATGTGCGAAATACTGCACGTGGCAATCTAACGCGTGCATCTCTGACCGATTGACAGGCTACTTCCTACCTCTGTACTAAATTATCGGGTACTCTATCATTCCAACCAATATTTGAGCTGTAGATATCTCTCGTCATTGATTTCAAGTTGATCATCAATGGAACTACAATTCCTAAGATCGGATACGAAATTTATTTGGCTCACTATGTCCCGCTTCGTGGTGATGGTATGCGTATTTCCACATGAATCCGTTTTCGACATAGTCTGGAACACCCAATGTATCTATCGATCGAGGTGGAGCGCGATCATCTTCTGCGATAGCATTGTTTACCTTTTTGAATTCAATAAGTATTCGTGTAAATTCATACCAATCTTTGAAAACAAAGTTTTGGATTCCGTGTACCTTTCCATGGCTTGCTCCTCACTGTCGGCTTTCAGTAAGATGTTATCTACATATATGTTTCTTGCGATCTCCTTGACATAGGGGTGTTCACTGTGTTTAGGTAATGCGATATCACCATGTTCAACATACAGGGTGGCCCATAAGTCCTGCAACAAAAGCATATGCGTATAAAAAGGCTAAAATGCACTAAATTTGGTACATTTTTAAACCCTGTTTGCCCATGGTTTGTAGATTATGGTGAAGCGGTATCATTCATAAGGGAGCATTCCTGGATTGATAAGACCCTTCAGATCGTGTGGGTTGCTTTGCAGCTCACGTCGCAGCCCCTCTTACGGAGTTTTACTTCTTATTCGTTCCAAAGAAGATATTGAACAATAGTTTTCCCAGACTTTATGGGGCAAGAAATTTTCTTTAAGATGGTTAATAAACAAAGATTGAAAATCTAAAGATTTAGGAATTTCACAGCTAGTCTTTCGCAGGTGCAATATTTTGCAGATGGACTGAGAACCGCTACCACGTCCTTTTCTTTTGCTTTTACAGGAATCGTTTTACCAGAATGTGCACTTTGTCTTTAAACAGTGCGATTGAGTCTCTAATATATGGTGTTAAGTTTTTGTTCCTATCAAACGAAAATTTTTATTGATTTTCACTATTTTTACACAAAAACCTATGGAGTGCGGGGAGACATTTTGGAAAATCTTGTATGACAAAAACTTGCCATGCGTAGCCCTTGTTTTTATTTTATCAGGTTCCCGCAAAGGTAACATTGAACGCAATATTATTTTGACCTTTCTGGGATAGCTCAACTTTGAGAAATTTTTCATCAAATGAGGCAGAGGCTGAATACCCATTTCGAACGACGCCCTCCAACTGCGCTTACAAATTTTTCCTTCTACTCTCTTCTCCTCATAGCTGAGTCTTCATCTCACTTATGGACTTGTAGAGCTTTCCTTGTAGTTTTCTAGAAGCAACAAATTGCTTAGTAATAGATTACGCACACGGCTGAATATTGAATTTGTTCCAGCTGGTTGCTGCATCCTGTATGATCAGAAAATTAATAGCGTTCTTCTACTGTAGTTCAGATCCGTTCATCCAACGTTCACTATTGAGAAGCTTTTGCACTGTCCTACACAATACCATCATATTGCATGTTCAACAACCAATCTTCCGAAATTTAGTCACATCGGAACGGAAACGCCCCACCACGGGCCAAAGAAGAATTTTCGGTAGTTTTACGTGAGAGCGCATTACTTTGTAATAAGAGCAGCTACAACCATGATATTTCCAGAAGTATAGCACTAAGTATATGCTACATAACTGTTGATATGCGGTTTTTTTGCAATTGGAAAAAGGCAACCATTAAGGTCTCCTAATTTTGCTGCAGGACTTATGGGCCACCCTGTATTTGGTGATGCTGTGATGCCAAACGGTAGAGGGTTGAACCAATAAATGACCACATTGTCTTTTGTCGGCGGGCGCTGTACATCTTTCACCCAGAGAAAACGACAAAGATCTTTGTAAGTGTCTATAATCCTGATCTGAGTAAACGCGGCTTCGATGTCGCACAATAAAATAAATTTACTCAGGCGGCAAGATACAAGGATATCGTAAAATTTGTTCACGAAGGATTTATCTGTGTGCATCACATCATTAAATAACAGGTTGCCTCTCTGTTTTGAAGAGGCGTCGGATACTATTCTTAGCGGCTTTTGCTTGGATGGTTTCCAAACTCTTGAATGTTTCATATAATAAGTACCGGCTGCTCCTTCAATTAGGACATCAACTTCTTCAATAATTTCCTTGCTAACATATTCTCACATGATTTTATCATACCATTTCCTTCGATCTGCATTGTTTTGCAGATTCCTGCACAATGACGCCAGTCGGCGGTATGTCATTCCATAATAATCAGAGAAGCTTGTTACTTGTCTTCAGAAAAGGGAGCAGTGGCTACCTCGCCTTGGAATGATATAATTTTCGAGTAGCTATTGAAGTGTTTAAAGGTTTTCTCACTGTACGAAACGTCCTCTGCAATAATTCAAAGACCGTCAGGTTTGAAGATCTTTTCGAGCAGTTCCACTTCTGATTTCTCTTCTGCAAGCGTGAGACCGCGTAGAATTTTTGAGCTCGAGCATTCCTTCGGTAAGGATCCTCGACTGTATGATGTTGGGCCGAATATCGCACGAGCTACGTTCAGGCCGGACAGCAGCCGACACTTGTTTCTGCTTGAAATAAGGTCATTGTAATAATCTAGATCGACCAATGTGTGAGGGATATTGATTTCCCGTCCGATTCCTGAGTTAAACATTCAGATATTATCTTGCAAGAACTCTACATCTTTGATAGATAACCGAGCTGAAGGGAATCCCTTAGTGATAACTGGGTTTGTTAGACATTTAGTACTAGTTCCCTCCCGTAAGCGGCGCTTATTTTAATGAGACATATGTTGTCATGAAATTTTTGTAAGATTCCAGACATTGTGTAAATTTTGCTACCCTTTTTATAAAAATTTAAGTCGTCTGCTATATTTCCTTTGTAGTTGTTCCTTGCGCTCCAGTATCAAAGAAAAATAACATTTTCTCGAGGCAGCTTGTTTTGTAGTTCCAAACTTTTCCTTCTGCATTCATGAGAACCACTTGGTCCTTTAGTTTACCCTCATTTTGGGTGTTTTCCGTGATATCGTTTCTATTCGCTTTCATCGAATGCAAATTTGTACATTCATATATTCTACGAGCGTCGTTTGGATAACGCCATTGACTTGGACCGCCTCGACGAGCGTCGCCGTTCGCCCTCGGTGGCATCCCTCTATTAGGGGGTAGTGCTGGGTTACTGTAACGTAATGGTTTACGGGAACCATTATGGTTGGACCATTTTTCTGCACCTTTGTTATTCGCGAAGCACAGACTTTCATGGTGCATCCGCTGGCACAGTGGGCAACTTTGTTTTCAGCACTGATTACTTGTGTGGTTGTCGGTGAAGCACTTCTAACATCTGTTGGAGTCTACCACGACCTTTCGCTTCGCCTTCGGATCGGTTATCGATCGGCAATTAAGCGAAGAATACTCTTGGCTACAAAAAATGCAACCCGATCTTCATTTCGGCTGGTCACGCCGTTCAAAAAACTATTAATGTTTATTTTGTAAGCCGTCCACTCTCGGACGATTTTTCAGGCAAGATTCCATGAATCGCTTTGCACTGATTTCCTTTTCAATTTGATCCGTTACATCCCCCACACAAACTTCTTTCTTGAATGGAAATTAGGACGTTTTTCACAATTTTGTACGGTAACTTTTCGAGTATTTTCTCTGTCCACATTGCGTCCTGCATATTGGGTATATCTTGGCCCGTAGAGACCATGTGGTTAATTACCATTCATACTTTGTCGAAAGTGCTAGTACAACTTTCTGCGTTGTTTTTCGCCATTGATAAATCAATCAAGTTTTTGAACAATTTTCGCCCGATTTCTTGGTTTATTACCATATCTATTTTTTAGTGTCTCAGTCATCCACTTGTAGGTTTTTGGGATGACCTGTCACCTTTAACAGTATTTTCCGCTCGTCCTATTACGCTATCTTTTAGCAAGAGCATCTTTTCCACCGTACTCAGCACTTTGCTTTGGTGTACGTTTCGTAATCATACCAGAACTCAGTGAACAGCTCTCGACCCAGCTGGTCTTGGCGAGGGGATCGCGCTCTTTGTGAGAGATATGCTCCTAAAAAGGTGCACACACTCTGATATGCTTTGCAACAACAACGAGGACTCGTTTCTACAGGTCAGTGTTGAACATGATTGAAATTTTGGCTGTGTCATAAAGTGCTCCCCCACTTTTAATATTTTATAAATTATCAAAATTTGCACCGCCGCTACCTATCACTTTTATTCCTTAACAATATAGTTTAGTCTATTTTTCAGTTCATTCCAAAACATTATTTCTGTACTACAACATTCAAGGCACTAGCTCTAGCTTGATTAATTATAAAAGAGTGAAGCCAAACAAGGTTGGTATTAACTTTAGTTGTGAAAGTAAAAAAAGGAAAAAAGGACTTTTGCGTTTTGTATAGGCCCATAGGCGGAAACGAAAAAGACAAAACATCCTTTCCTGTGCTCACCAGTAAGGGAGGAAAAGAAGATCGAGTTGTTGCAAACTAACTGAACTCCTGCTGTTGATGTTAGACACGAGGAATAAAAATGGAGAATAGGGAAAGAAACATTAGATTTGTTACAAAAACGCCATATAGGTAAAACATGAATTAAACAGTCCCCGAATGAAAGGGAGTACAAGAAATATACGAGTTGGCAAAGAACAACCGAGCCCTCCAACGAAAATTTAGAACTTCACGTGGAACCACAAAGAGCCACTGATGATGTGAAACTTCAACATCGAGAAGCTTTCTTTCCCCTTTAGAGAAGCCTTTACAGAACACTCCCTACTCCGCAAGAAACTTTTCATGTAACGACGAAAAAGTAATGAGGATCGTACCTAGATATAGTACACACTATCTTCCCTCACTGTGCCGCGTTTAGGGCAGTGTGGTCAGGTTCCTGATTCAGCTGTGTACGAGTGGGCCACCCCAATTAGGGTACGGCTAGGTTCGAGAATCGACGAGTTGTCGTGCTGAAATTTTGAGTACTATTTGCTAATGGTTATTAAAGTGCTTACCCCGAAAAGATTTTCGGGCGTTCTTCTAATCAATCACGGAATCGTAACCGAAGGTTTAGCTTGTCATGTAAATAATTTATTCTATTGCTGAAGAAGAACATGTTGTGATCGGTGGTTCCACAGGCAGAGACGAACCCGTGCCGGTAAGGTTCCAACCCCCCATGGTCCATGGGCACCCGAGGAGGGTCCATGGGTAAAGGGAAACCCTACGTATTGGCCTTTCTACAGCTTATTGCCTATACATTGCACTGGTGGCTTTTCGCTTCGTCTCTTGTCATCCGGCTCCTCTTCTCCGCAACACGCAAGGAAGGAAACCCCAACCGCAGAAAAGAACCCTACTCACATACAACAGTACATATACGTTAACAAAAGAACCTTGACAACCTTGATAGAAGAGGGACTCACTTGATTCCTTCAGCATGACAGAGAACCATCCATGAGGTTTATTTTGACACAAAGCGAGTGGCGAACATCGCATATTCAGCGAGGGCGGAGGAATAAAGTTAGGCGTTCTCCTTTTCCATAGTTAGTGGGACTTTTGAGGACGCGAGAGTGAGCGTAGAGCTTATCAGAGCTCGTGCTCCCTCCTTCCATTCCGAGCGCACGACGTCGAATGCTGCGCGCGAGGGTCGTGAGAGGCGGGGCATGCCGATCTCTGTGCTGACGTCAGCGATTTCGAGTTGTTGCTATTGCACAGTTAATAACCGAGCTTTTCCATAGCGATCTTCGAAACAAGCGGGGCGATGGTCTCCTTCAAATTCTTCGCTTTTCTTTAAAAAGGATTGGAGCAGACATAAGTAGAATTCACTGAGTAACATATTAAATCTGACAGAGTAGAAAAAGGCCTTCTGATATGATTTGATTTTTTTAGAGAAAATAGATTTTTAAGCTTTAATAGTTAGAACTTAATGTGGTTGAAAACAATGTTGCCTCTATTTATCGAACATCAAAGATTGGAAAAATTATTTCCTTGAGAAAAGGCGATCATGAATAGGAATGTCCTATTATCTAAAACCACAGCAGAAATACCTGATCCTATCTAAGTCATAATAATCAGCGCTTGAAATTTTCTCGTACAGCTTCACTCCATAACAGTGTACAATTTCACTCCATAACGTTGAACACGTTTGAGCGAAGCCGGGATCTGGAAAGCATCTATACATCAAGATCTTAGTGAAACCCATTTAAACTTTCTCTATTTGGCGTATCTGCTTTAAAATATAGGGATTCCAGATTTGCGAACCATATTCCATAGCTGGTACAACATAAGCCTTGTAAGGTTTATTTAACATGGGAGCGTCGTTGCACGGTGGCGATGTCCGTTCCTCCACGTGGTGCCACTGGAAACTGTTCGCCTCTGCGAGCTAAGCTAATCACGGACATTCGAGTACAGGCGACAGGCCCTAGTGACAGGCCGGCCTATGGAGATCCCATGTCACATCACATGGTTGATGACGTTAAGTGAGTATCGAGATAATGCTACGGCGTCCGCGGGAGCCGACGCGCACTCGCAGAGCCCGGCGAGTGTGAGAAGTATGCGAGGGTCCCTGATGCGAGGACGGCATCGGGGGGAAACTGAGCTAGTCCGAAAGTCCTGTAACGTAGGCAAGACCCGCGTAGCTACGCTGAATGTGGGTACGTTGACGGGCCGCTCGTGCGAGTTGGCAGAAGCACTGGAGCGAAGACGAATCGACTTATGTGCGGTACAGGAGACGAGGTGGTCCTGTTGTAAGTCGAGGGACATAGGCCGAGGCTTTAAGGCCATTCTGTGCGGCAGTCCCAGGACCACTAGCGGAGTTGGTGTAATCGTCTCCGAACGTTTCCGAGACGCGATTATAAGCGTGGAACGTTTTAATGACCGCTTGGTGAAGGTCGTAGTCGCTGCTGAACAGCGTATGTATCATTTCTTCTCTGCATACGCTCCGCAGGCAGGCTGCTCTGAGAGAGCCAAGGATGAGTTTTGGACCCTGCTTGATGAAAAGACAGCAGAGGTACCGTTGGAAGACGCTGTCGTTATCGCAGGTGACCTCAACGGTCATGTGGGGACTGCGAAAGATGGTCGCAGCTGTCACGGCGGTTTCGGATATGGAGCACGTAACGCTGATGGTGAGCGAATCCTTGAGTATGCGGACTCGCATAACCTCATCATCGCGAACACCGTATTTCGAAAGCGTGACTCCCATCTGGTGTCGTTCTATAGCGGGAGCACCAAGACACAGATTGACTTCATCCTTGTGAAGCATCGCGATCGAAAGCTGGTTACAGATGCGAAGGTGGTGCCGTACGAGACTGTCGCCACACAGCACCGTCCGCTGATATGCACTCTTAAGTTCGCCCCTCCGAGGCTGAGGCATGTCGAGCGATGCGGTCCACCGGGAATCAAGTGGTGGCGATTGAAGGAAAACGCTGCAGCTTTTGTTTCTCGTATTCGGTTACCGACGGTGACAACCGGCGACGAAACATGGAAAGATGCAACCGATACGATTTTACAAGTTGCATGCTCTGAATTAGGCATGACTAAGCCTGGACGCCGCAAGATCGAGAAGCTGGCGTGGCTGTGGACTAACGACGTAAGAGAAAAGTCCGAGAGAAGAAAAAATTATATCACGCGTTCCTGCGCGACAAGACTGCAGACAAATGGCGTATGTCCCAGGAGGCGAAGAAAGCGGCAAAGAAGGCCGTAGCCGTTGCAAAAGCCGTCCATTATGATGATCTCAGCGACAAACTCGAGACGCGCGATGGTGAACGACATCTTTATCGACTTGCCAAGGCACGCCATCGTCAGGCCGAGGATATCGAGAAATTCTTGGGCATCAACGATGAGAATGGCCATCTACTGACGAACCGCAGCTATGAAACGATGGCATGACTACTTCGAGAGAATTTCGACAGAAGAGTTTGCCCATCCGCCCATCCCTTGCGTCCCTCCTACGTACGGTCCTGTGCAGAAAATCACTGTGGAGGAGACGGAAGCGGCTTTGAAGAAGATGAAGCCAGGCAAAGCAACGGGCCCCGATGATATAGCGGCCGACCTATGGAAGTTGAGGTGCTGGAGTCCTGCTGAGTGGCTAACGAAGTTTTACAACCAGGTTGTTACGGAAAAGAAGGTACCTGGTAGTTGGCAGGAAAGCACGACTATCCCGATATGGAAGAAGGGCAGTCCTGCGGACTGCACGAATTACCGTTCAATTCGCTTGCTCTCGCACAGCACGAAAATCTTCGAGCGAATTGTAGACGGACGTATTCGCGATATCGTCCAACTTTCCACCAATCAATGTGGCTTCGTAGCGGGCAGTGGCACCATCGATGCCATACGCTCGTCTTCTGGTAGAGAGACATCGCGAAAAGCAGAAACCGCTGCACATAGCTTTTCTCGACTTAGAGAAAGCATTTGATCGTGTTCCGCGTGAGGTTATATGGTACGCCTTACGACAACACGGTGTTCCCGAAGAGCTTATTGAGTGGGTGCGCATACTTTACTCTGATCCAAAGAGTAGTGTGCGAGCGCCAGCCGGCACATCGGCGGAGTTTGCTATCTCCTTTGGTGTTCACCAGGGCTCTGCGCTTTCCCCGCTCCTATTCATTGTCGTAATGGATGCCATTTCGAGAGACCTTCAGAAGCCTGCCCCCTGGACGCTGCTGTATGCAGATGACGTAATGCTTGCAAGCAAAGAGAAGAGCGAACTCGAGCGACAAGCGCAAGCTTGGTACGACCGCTTGGCGATGTTCGGGCTCAAGCTAAACGTCAAAAAATCTGAGTACTTGACGACAGACGTAAACGAAGCCGGGTCCATTGAGATCAATGGCACTGCGCTAGTACGAACGACAAACTTCAAGTACCTTGGATCTGCAATTGCGTCTGATGGTAGTCTGACGTTCGAGGTGAACTCGCAGCGTGGTCCAAATGGCGCTCGATGACAGGCGTTTTATGCGACAGGAAGATACCGGAACGCCTTAAATCGAAGATCTATAGAACCATCGTCCGACCAGTAGCAATGTATGGAGCTGAGTGCTGGCCTGCAACCAAGGAGGTTGAGACTCGCCTCAGCGTAATGGAAACGAAAATGCTGCGATGGACGGCTGGTGTTACGCGTCTGGACCGTATTCGCAACGATGAAATACGCCAGAGGTTTGGTGTCGCTCCAATTGCTGACAAGTTACGTGAAGCTCGCCTTCGATGGTATGGCCACGTTCTTCGAGCTAGTGGTGACACTGTTAGGAAGATTGGCCTTAACATAGATGTGCCCGGAAAACGGCTTAAAGGGCGGCCGAAGCAGCGATGGCTTGATACGTTGCATGTGGACCTAAAGGTTGCTGGTATCCATCCCGATCAAGCATTTGATCGCGTAAAGTGGCGTCACCACACCAGAATAGCGGACCCCGCCTCGAAGCGGGACAAACGCTGGAGAAGAAGAAGAAGGGAGCGTCGTTGCACCGAAAATTCCGACAATTAGTGAATTATTTCTGAAGCAAATGAAAATCAAAAGCTCGGAGAAAGTCACATTCAGGGGGAAAAGGTTAAGAAAATATGGTGGGTGAGGGAGAACTTCGATAGCCGAATGGGTCAACCTTCACCGAGTGATTTGTGGGGTGTGTAGCCTTGCGATGTCCTTCAACAAGAGTGGCCCTCCTCTATTCACCACTGCCGGCGAGAATTTTTGCAACTTCTCATACATTTGGTCGGACAGTCACAGCAGTAAGACTCTGCTGTGACTGCCTGATCAAGTTGCAAAACGCTTTAATGAATTCAAAAAGGAAGCGTAAGCATACTAAAAGGTCGATGCCAATCTTGCTCTACAGCTTAGAGCAGCTTATGAAATATCTGTGCGAACAGTGCCAATAATTATAGAAAGCCGGACGCTGACAGTAATGGATTACACCTTTGCAACACCACCACAAAGTAAGCGCAACTTTTCAGGGTGGAGGTCGGGTTTAGGGAAGTACGTTGGAGGAACACCCTCATCTACCCAGACAATCCCCTCTTCTTGTTTCGTAGAGGAGCCATTTCTCATCTACAGCTATAACAGCTTATAGAGGCCCATTTTTAAGGCGAACTAGCAGGTTGGAGCAGGTGTTGAAAGGTGCCAGATGCTGCTCATCGGTCAGCTCTGGAGGCACCACTTCGACACCTTCTTCACTTTGCTGATTCTCGTCAAATGTCTAGCTACCGTACACTGATGTACGCCGAGGTCCTCTGCTAACGTACGTGTATTTGCCTCCGGATTTGCTTCAATGGCTCTCCTCAAAACTTCATCGTTAAGCAACGACTTGTGAACGCGACCCAGTTTTTCTTCGAGATCGAAATCGCCAGAAGCGAATTTTTCGAAGCAGAGCCTCACCGTTCGTTCGCAAGGACAGTCCGTCCTAAAAGTGCTGCTATAGTTACATGACGTCTTTACCGCAGAATGTCCCAATCTAAATTCTTAAAGCACGATGATTCGATAGTCGCGTCGGTTCATGATTGTACGGAGCCCTGGGAAAGGTCGGCTAGAAAAAGTACAGCAAGATACACGTATGGTTTTGAGAGAGCATGAAAAAGCCTACCAAAGGGTATGTGTGGCTTTCCCTGAGACGGAACGAATTAGGGTAAAAACTCATTTATTTATACATGTGTCAAAACGGAGGTCAATTTTGCGACAGCATAATAGAATGCGTGGCGCGTCCCACAGAAAGACAGATAACGCCGTCTGTAATGTGTTATCCGTTACGAACCACATCAATGAACGGATAATACATGCTTTTTTAAATCGCAATGTTAGCGCAGCGCAACTAAAAATTCTGGCGAAGCAGAGCGATTCTGAGCTGGCAACTGTTCGATTCGCGTCTAGAATCCACGCGCTACACCACCAACGTCTAAAAGTATTCTCTATTCTACAGTCCAGAGCACCTCCAGGCTCCTTCCTCGTCGCATCGAGGAGATCGTGATCGTGAACCTGAACGCCAGTCGCTCGATGTTGATCACGAATGTCGACGGGGCGGACCTGGTCCACCTCGACGGGCCGTAGTGCACGTCGCTGGACTCGTCGACGAACTGCCTATCCTCCGAATGTGTTCATTCTTTCGTTGGTTTCTTTGACTCAGAGGCGCTTCTAGCTCCTTGTTTGTGCTTAAGACTTCAGAAACCTCCCAACTTGGGAATGACCTCCGAGCTGATATCTGCTTGCATGTACTTCTGTTTGGTGAATAACGTAAAAAATGTTCTGTTATTTGCCAATGTAATTCACCGTCGACGATCTGTATAAATGGCACGCACTTTCTAAACGTTTTCAAACGTATCCTATTGCTGTCTTCGACGACCTTCATTTGACAGCTGTATTGCTGCGGGTATTTCTCCGCCTACTCATCTATGAATATTATCTCATCTGTAGTTTTTGTCTGCATGTCTCATGCGTTCTTCATAAAAGTGGAATCTTCTTCTTCTCCTCCTGAGGGTTTATTCTCACGCAGCCGCATAGTCCGCTGTTCTTGTGATCTGTCACCACCTCATCCTATCAAGGGTATCGTCTGGCGTGGCGCCGACTTCGGCGAGATCTCTCTTGATGACGTCTTTCCATCTTTTCTTCGGGGCTCTCTCAGATGCTTTTCTGGTGCCTCGAAATCTAATGTCAACATTACGGGATGACTCTGTGGTCTTCTGAGAGTGTGACCGTACCATCTCAGGCGCTGATCCATTATCTTCAGCTGGATCGGAGCTGTCTTCATCACTGCCCTAACATCCTCATTTCCCACTCTGTCCTGACGGGTTCATCCAGATACCCATCTGAGCATCCTTATTTCCGCTGGAGGAGAAGGTGCAGTTATGGCAAGGAGCCCTCGCAAACAACGGCCTGCGGCTTAAAGTGAGGAAGACGTAGTTCATCGGCTCCGAGCAGTGCAGCGAACCGATCCTAGACTGCCAAAAGAAGGTGATCGAAAAGGTGGAAGAATTCCGCTACCTCGGAAGTAACCTATCCGAGGAAGGAAGTGTGGACCAGACGGTTAGGGGACGGATAAATGCAGCATAGCTCAAATGGAGGGAGTCCACAGGAATTCTCTTCTCACGGGCGCAGCGTGCAGTTGTCGCTCCTGCGCTCTACCCAGAGCCCAGCACTCACAGCCATTGAGAAGGGCAGGCCTCACTACTGTTCTATATAGCCTGTCTTTGAGTGTCCTGGAGCACCTACGCTCGAAGAGAATTCCTGTGGACTCCCTCCATTTGAGCTATGCTGCATTTATCCGTCCCCTAACCGTCTGGTCCACACTTCCTTCCTCGGATAGGTCACTTCCGAGGTAGCGGAATTCTTCCACCTTTCCGATCACCTTCTTTTGGCAGTCTAGGATCGGTTCGCCGCACTGCTCAGAGCCGATGAACTTCGTCTTCCTCACTTTAAGCCGCAGGCCGTTGTCTGCGAGGGCTCCTTGCCATAACTGCACCTTCTCCTCCAGCTGTTGGCTACCAGGGCGATATGTCCGCGTAGAGGATGGTCCTGAGGGGTCTTCCTCAAGGACTCTCTATGCAATCAAGCGTCAGCACGAGGAGGAACGGATTCAAAGCCAACCCTTGATGCACCCCCACTGTGATATCCAACTTCTTTGTCACCCGTGTAGAGTTCGTACCGCCGCTTTCGAGCCTCGTACATGTCCCTTATGACCGAGATCGGACGTTCCAGGACACCCGAAGGGATTCCCAGAGCACGGCCGGGGTAGACTGTTGTAGGCCTTCTCCAGGTCCAGGAATGTCAGGTAGCAGGGTTTTCGTTTCTCCCGATATTTCTCCATCACCTGACGAGCGATGAAGATGGCGTCTGTGGTGGACCTCTCAGGCATGTCGCCCCACTGCTCCTGGGAGATGGGTACCATCTTCCTCAGCCTTGTATCGACCAGTCGTTCGTAGATCTTCATCGTGTGTGAGATCAGTTCGATCCCTCGGTAGTTGGAGCATTCGGAAGCGTCTCCCTTCTGCTTGAAGATGGGGACTATGGTGCTGTTCCTCCAGTCATACGGCGTCTTACCTTCTTTCGTGATTCTGTTGAAGAACTGCGTCAGCCAGTTGATTCCGAGGGTCCCGAGCAGCTCCCAAGCCTACACTGGCACACCATCAGGCCCAGCTGCCTTCCCGAGCTTCATTTTCCCTATGGCATTGCGAACATCTTCCTGCGTCCAGAACGGGATAGGTCCTTCCGTTAGGTATTCTTCTTGAACATCCGACGCGGGAATTCCTCATTTAGCAGTTCCTTGAAGTACTCCTCCCATCTTTTTCTGACCTCAACTGGCTTCCGTATGACCGTTCCGTCAACACTCTACAGCTTGACCACTCGGATGTCCACACAGGCTCTATGCCGTGCCTTAGCCAGCCGGACAGCAAACTTCTCGCCCTGCGGCCCGTCCAGCTTCTCATATAGGGCATCTATCTCTTCGTTCTTTGCTTTTGCTACGGCTGCTTTTGCCAACCTCTTTATAAAAGTGGAATACTGGATTATAGTTTTCATCCCTCTTTTGCAGGCTGATCGGTATTAGGTCGTAAAGAAAGTTGGGTTAGTTTTTGAGGGCTACGTTTAAAAATACAAAACTCGACATAGAAAGATTTTTTAGGTGCATGACCAAGGGGGAGGCACTCTATAGTCAGTTAGTACTATATAAAGTGAGAAAAATTCAACATAATATATACCATTTTCACGTCGAATTGAATACTTTTCAAATTAAACTGAACATTTTTCAAATCAAATTGGACACTTTTCTAAGCTGGCCTATAAACTTTGAAATCAAATTAAACCTATTCCATATCGAAACAAGCTTCATCAGGTTAAAATGCAGACTCTCCAAGATGGTTGGAATAATTTTTTGCTTAAGGAAAATTTAAAATAACTTTTTTTGAAACCTTTTTGCTTCTGCTGCCTGTATGAGTGCAATGATTTTATACAAAAGTTTTTTGAGAAAAAAATAAGAAACTAAATTTTGTTTTAAGGAGCAACAGAGCAGCAACCATATCATAACCATAGCAGATTGAAGCGGTTTGAAGAAGATGAGGCCAGGCAAAGCGACTGGGTCCGACGACGTGGAAGAAGAACTGTGGAAGTCGAAGTTTTGGTACCCTGCTGAGTGGTTGGCGAAGTTCTTTAATCAGGTTGTGGCGGAGAAAAAAGTGCCTGAGTGTTGGCGCCAAAGTACGACGATTCCGATTTGGAAGAAGAAGGACAGTCCTGCAGACTGCTCCAATTATCGTCCGATTCGCTTGCTTTCGCACAGCTTGAAGATCTTTGAGCGAATTGTCGATGGACGAATTCGGGACATCGTCCAGCTTTCCAGCAATCAGTGCGGCTTCGTGGCTGGCTGTGGCACCATTGATGCCATACACGCCGCACGCCTCCTGATAGAGAAGCATCGCGAGAAACAGAAGGCAGTGCATATCGCCTTCCTCGACTTAGAGAAGGCCTTTGACCGCGTACCGCGTGAAGTGATATGGTACGCCTTGCGACATCATGGAGTTCCTGAAGAGCTCATAGAGTGGGTGCGAATTCTCTACTCTTGTCCAAAGAGTCGAGTTCAAGCTGCAGCTGGAACCTCGATGGAGTTCCCCATCTCTGTCGGGGTACACCAGGGTTCTGCGCTTTCCCCACTCCTCTTTGTTGTCGTCATGGATGCCATCACACGAGATCTTCAGAAGCCCGTCCCTTGGACGTTGCTTTATACTGATGACGTAATGCTCGCTAGCGAAGATAAAGATGAACTCGAGCGAGAGGTGCAAGCTTGGTGTGATCGCTTGGAGCGGTTTGGACTCAGATTGAACGTGAAGAAGACCGAGTATATAACGACGGATGTTACTGAGTTCAACTCCATCAAGGTTAACGGCATCGAGCTCCCACGTACTTCGGTTTTTTCGGTTTTTAAGTACCTGGGATCAGCAGTGACGTCTGACGGCAAACTGATGATTGAATTGAATTCACGCGTTAGTGCAGCTTGGTCCAAGTGGCGCTCGTTGACTGGGGTGCTCTGCGATAGGAAGATACCGGAGCGCTTTAAGTCAAAGATCTACAGGGTAGTCATCCGGCCAGTAGCGATGTACGGCGCTGAGTGTTGGCCTGCGACCAAGGAAGTTGAAGCGCGCCTCAGCGTCATGGAGACGAATATGCTGCGCTGGACGGCAGGAGTCACGCGCATGGACCGCATCCGAAACGAAGCTATTCGGCAGAAGTTCGGTGTCGCGCCGATAGCGGACAAGATGCGCGAAGCTCGCTTACGATGGTACGGCCACGTTCTGCGTGGAGAAGAAGACAGCGTCCGCAAGATAGGCCTTAACTTCGAGGTAATAGGAAGGCGGCCTAGAGGGCGCCCAAAGCAACGCTGGGCTGATACGTTACATGCGGACTTGAAGATTACTGGTGTTTACCCTGATCTAGCGCTGGATCGGGAAAAGTGGCGTCATAACACCAGAATAGCGGAGCCCGCTACGATGCGGGACAAACGCTGAAGAAGAAGAAAAAGAAGAAGAAGAAGAAGAGAGCAGCAACCATATGGTGCACAAAAAGACCAGATTGCGCCATGCACTCGAGAAGCTCGTCGTGATTTTTATTTGATGGATAGTGTAAATGCTGCTTGTATAAAGTATCAGAGGGAGGATATATGTGTTTTTAACAACTTTCTGCTTATTGTTTTCTTAACAATTGCTTTTTTTTATAATTGTGCATCGTTTGTAAGTGTGAAACTTCAGGAAAACCGAAATTTTGCCATCAATCGAATAAAAATCGCGACGTGTTAGACGAGGGCATGGCGCAATCTCTTTTGACACTAAAAATTGCCGCTCTCCTGTTTTTTGAAACAAACTATAGGCCTTTATTTTTCCATGAAAATGAGAAATTTATAAAATTTCAAATGAAATGCTCACTTATAGAGTAAGTGAACTACAAGAGCAAAGAAATCATACTAAAATTTTCCTGGAACAAAAAACTATTTTAACGTAATGCTAAAATTTTCTCTGAAGAAAAAATTATTTTAAACTTTTGAAGAGTATCTAGTTTAATATTGAGGAAGTTCATTTTGATTTGGAAGAATTCGCTCTGATTTTGAAAGCCATAAGATAACTTGGAAGAGTGTCCAGTTTGGTTTGAAAAGTGTCCAACAATTCGACCTGAAATGGTATAAATATTAGTGTGGGGGGGCCAAAAGTAATGAGACAAATTGAAAAAATCTTTATCTCTTTATAACTCAATTACAACTCAACGGTGCTGAGGAATGTATTCTTCATTAAGGGCAATGACCTTGCTGCCATCGCTCAGCCAACTTCCTGATCCCATCCTTCCAGACTTGCTTGGGCCTGGTGTTGATCAACTGCTCGATATGGTTGTCAAGCACTGCTTGGGTTCTTGTGTCCCTTCCGACCATGAAGCCATATAGACTCGAGAAGTAGAGGTAGTCGCATGGAGAGATGTCCAGCGAATACGGTGGGTGAGGCATGTGAACGCAGCCCAGCTGGCCAAGCTTATCCGTGGTCACTTGTTCCCGATGGGGTGCGGCGTTGTCGAAGAGGAGGACCTTCTTGAAGCGCTGCGAATGAATAAGAGCGAGTCGCCGGCCCATCTCTTCTATTTCGTTCAACATGGCCTTGGAGTTCATCGTAGTGCTCTTGGGAAACACCTTCCATCCATGGGCGCAGATCCAAAAGCTCCAAAGGTACTTCTCGCCGTGAGCATCTCGCCGAACGAAGGTCGGTAACAGGTCACCATGCCTCACCCAGACTCGCTGCTTGGCAGGGTTAAGGTAGAAGACGTGCTTCTCATCTTGCTCGGGGTTGGGAATTGGGCGAGATTTGCGCGACACAGGTCGACTCGTCAGACTGGGGTTTCGGCATGAGACAGACTGGGGTTTTGGCATGCTTCTGGCAAGGGCGGAAGTGGTAACTTCTCAGATGGGCTTCAGCATGTAGCATACAAACATACAAATACGACAAGCACGAAACCAGACTCCAGCCACGAGATATATGGACACAGCATGGGGTGTCTCATTACTTTTGCCCCCCCCCCCCCTAATAAATCGGCAAATAAGTGTCTAACTAAATAAATGAACAAACGAGGAAATAAGAAAGTAAGCATTCAAATAAAATAAATTTTCATAGAAATAAATGAGAATAAGGATAAAAAATAAAAAACGACGTTACTCAATCTCTTTTGGGATGCGCCACACATTCTACTTTAACGGAATGCCTCATAGGGGATCTGAATGCCTATTTAGCCTACAAAGTGATCTGCGGTGGCCAGCCGATGAACAAGTCAGTGCTTTATCCTTCCCAGAGAAATCCAGTACCAATTTAGCAACCCAAGAAGGCAAAGAGACCTACTTGGTCTGGGCCGCATCTGATCCGAGAACCCTCGATTCGCGGTGCATGCGACACTGGACAGCACTTCCAGCTGCTCTACTACGCGCCCAGTGTAGATGGCGAAAAGCCCTCAATCCCTCCATAAGGAAGGAATGCCTCCATGCTTCCTTTGGTATTTGTGCACAGCCACTGCCTTTTAGACAATTAGTACTGCGCCAGGCTTTGCTGTTCAACTAGATTTCGCAGAGGTGCTTGAGGAACTCGTCCTGCAAAGTTATTCAGCCAGCGCCTACTGCGAAAACCAGCCCTGCAATTCATAAAAAATACAAATTTCCGTGCCAGTGGTGTCGAAGAAGGCGTCCTGTACACGGGTAGTTTACTCCCATTAGTCATCGTCCGAAACAGCCGATGGCTAAAGGAGGTGTACGCTCTTCACCTTCGACCCAAGGCCACGCCCAGTACAACCTTCTCTACGTAAATGTCGTTGACGCAGACATTCTTATTAGCTATTCCGACGTGCTAGCAGTAAGAAAGTCACTTGACCGGCTGCCCACAATTCCGCACATATGGAACCGATTTCTCTTCAGCTTATTACTTTTTCTCGCGTTTTAAACTTTTTTCGGCACTTGTCGCGAAAGTGGACAGCATTGAGAGGTGGGAACGCGGCAGCCAACCAAACTTCCTCGAATGGGCGTGATACTCAGAGGATGTTTTTACCCAGTACCCTGATTGACTGGCGTGTGCCCTTGTTTGGCCTGGACGGTAAATCCGAACCAGGAACCTTGTGTCGGGTGCAGGTGACAGTCGGCGCCTCTTCCTACTGCGTTACACGTGCCCAAAGAAATAAAAAGGCAAATAAAGTAGGCAAACAAATAAATGAGCAAGCAAGTAAGCAAATAACTAGATAAATAAGTAAGCAGATAAGCAAATAGATACGTAAATAAATAGGTGAGTACCATGCAGAACTCAATGTCACCACACCCATCGAGAACTAAACCGCGCCCACTTCTGATGCGTCTGTCATCATTCCTTCAGAGCCGAAGCATCTCCGGCTACTTGTCATCAGTCGACTCGCGCGCTGCTCAGCTCCGCTCCGTTGATGAACTTCTGGAGACGTTTCGCTGCCAGGTTTGATCTTCGACGACCATGACGTCGATAGGTCAAATTTGACGGCGGCGGCGGCGTGGCGTCACCGCTGGAGACCGGCAGCGTTCGTTGTTTGTTTTTGTTTCTCGAACCTGCCTACGACGTTAATTCAACCGCTCTCCACCTTCTGTTGCATCGATCGTCTCCACGAACTCGTTTCAAGCTCTTCTTCCTGAAAATTTCCAGAAATTCCGGAGTTTTAGCTGTTAAAACTACTGGAATGCTGTTCTAATCCGCTGAAATTTGGCGGTACATCATCAGTGTGATTCACTCCACGTCTTCTGGTTGTCGTCCAACTGGTATAACTGTTCAGACAAACGGGACGGTTGGACGGACAGATGCTAGCTGTTCAACATATAGCAGCATATGTATGCGGTCAACTCCGGGCAAAAATCGCTGGAACCGTTCGATAATTCTCACTCGATCGATAGTGTTTACTTGATTATTCTGACGGCTAGCTCTCAGCACATGCCGATTATGGGGAAAACAACTCAGAGGTCGTTAGAACTGCTCGGACGCACAGAAAGACCGACGGACGCTAGCCATCCTCTATGACAAGCAAGAAGCTGACGGCTGGTGGACAAGCATATACCGTACTCTTTTTAGGCGTCCAAAGACTGCACCGTGTGTAATTGCACGCTTTTCCTCAGAACGTCCTATATTTGACGGCAGTACGTCCTGATTAGGAGCTGAGCGTATGTTAGTCACAGAAAAGGATGGGAGGTGTCCGTTTAATTTGGTATTGGCGTACCTCATGTAAAGATTCAATGCATGTGCTATGCAACAGGAAAGGAGAAAGAAAAGATTTTTTATTAGGTGCAATCCCAATCGGGGGGGGGGGGCAGTCCATTTCAACTTCTAAAGAAATATAACATGCACCACAACATAAAAATATATATAAATATGCCTACATTATTAATTGCTGTCCTTCCAATTCCAAAATCAATTTTCTAAATTGCTTTCCTAGTTGGGGGAGGGAGTAATGAAAATACAGTAAATTCAACAGAAACCTGGAACAATTACAATACTATAATACCACGAAAACACGTTAAAGCAACGTTATTACCTTAATCAATTAGTGCGTAGCGGTTTGCTATTTCTTTCCAAAGCAAATAGAGTTTTGGTTCACAACTATGCGGCCGTGCATTGTGCCCCCCCCCTTCTCCCTGCACCGTGCATAGTCCCATAACGAAATCTTTTTAATGTTTCAGCGTAAGGCTCGGACATTTCCAAGGGAGTGGATCAGGTGAGTTAAGGCATTCATATGTTGTATTGCATGTTGTATGTATTGCTGCGTAGCTACCATTAACAATTCATAACAGATTGCCCCCCCCCCCGATTGGGATTGCACCATTTATTACATACATCTGCTGTACACCATGTTTTGTTCTATCGAAAATGCTGTCAAATGCGAGACGCAACAACCAAAATGAAAAAGGCAGCTCCCATGCATTTCTATGACCAACAGACGCTCGGCTACTGCTCAGAACGTCTTGCCGTCAAATGCAGAACACTCTGAGGAAAAGCGTGCAGTTACACGCGGCACGGTTTCCTAACGCCTAAAAAGGGTACGGTACATGTTTGTTCGCTGGCCGTCAGTTTCGTGTTTGTTCCTGCATCTAGTAGAGTAGTCCTAATGCGTGTGGAAGTTGGTAGCGCCTCCATCTATTTCAAATTGTTGGAATGTCACTAAGGCAGGAGGGTACTAGTCTCTAATGCGGCCTACATAGCGAGGCGGAGGCCGCACCAGACCAATCAAGCCGCGCCGAATGAGTCTGTTTGTCAGAAAAAGCATAAAAGGATTCAAAATTTCAACTGGAAAAGCCTCGATTTATCTGCTCCAGCTTTTTTATGCTCATTATATCTAGGACCACGGGTAACGTCACAAAAATTAAGGTTTCCTTGTCAAGAACAAATGTCACGTCGAGTTTTTCTCCGCTAAGGGTTGCTTCAAATGCTCTCCATGATCTTCAGCGATGAAATGTCGAACTCGTGGTTCAAACCAGGAGTGCACATTTAACTTTTGACAGTTTAACGAATTTAACGAATTGACCGCATTCTTCGTGAAAATCTGGCTTAACGACTTAACAGAAATTTTTAGAAATTTAACGGAATTTTTAAAGGACTTTCTTCTCAATGAGCTTATCACATCTACTCTTAGTATTCTTTAATGTTGCAGGTGTCATCCTCCCGGTTAGGACTGTCCCTGAAAAAACTATTGAAATCATCGAGAATATTTTAATGTTTTCATGAATTTGTTTTGAATTTTTGGAATAATGCGTTTTGGGGATGAGTGTAGCACAGTTGGGGGAGGTACTGGCTGTCGCTGCACCCGATGCAGGTTCCTTGTTCGGATTTCCTGCTCAAGCCAATCAAGCCTTCCATCCCTGCGGTGTCGGAGAATTGGTACTGGATATGTCTGGGAAGGGTAGAGCGTTGACGTGTTCATCGGCTGGCCACCGCAAGTCATTGTATGGCCAAATACGCCTTCAAATCGTCTCCACGACATCGCATAGAAGTAGAATGCGTGGCGCATCCCAGAAGGGATTGAGTAACGCTGTCCTTTATTCTTATCCTTTAATGCATTTTGGATCTAGAAATTTTTTCGTCGAGCCCCCAAGCACGTCAACGAATCCAAAAGGTACTGACCTAATTCCTCGTAAGATATGCCTATCCACACCTGGCGCTGCTTATTCCAGAATTTTTTGACCGCCACCTGGAGCAGATGAGACGGAGAGAATGTTTTCGGCCGCTGGACGTATTTTAAACGATTTTAGAAAAAGTTGCCAAAAAAGTTAACAAAAATTTAAACAGCTACTTTTCCTGAACGTTAACACGTTGACGACGCTCACTTCTTTTCTGCAGTGTCGGACCGTGTGACACGATGTTGTGTCACGGCCTCAACGTTGCGAAAAAATCGATTGGCCCCACGCACCAGGCACTCGAAAGTTCGACAACGTGTTAAGCGTTCGACAACGTGTTAACATTCCACTGATAGGCTTTTCATCGTATTTATCGTAATTTATAGAATGGGCGACTTCAGAACTGAGAGTCGTCCACCGTCCATCGTCAGTGGACTTCGTACTGCCGAGTTCCAACCTTGTAGCTGGCGTCGGTTGCTTTCTTCCAAGTTTCATCGACAGTCGTAACTGTCGGTAACCGCACGCGAGAAATCACAGCTGCTTCCTTCTCTTTCATTTGCCACCACTTGATTCTTGCAGCACCGCATCGCTCGACCTGCTTCAGCCTCGGAGAGGCGATCTTCAAAGTACAGATCAGCGGTCGGTGCTGTGGGGCGACCGTCTCATACGGCACGACCTTCGCGTCTGTGACAAGGCTCCGGTCACGATCCTTCACAAGCACAAAGTCCATCTGAGACTTGGAGCTCCCACTATAATATGAGATGAGGTGGGAGTCGCGTTTTCGGAAGACGGTTTTTACAATGGTGAGACTATGCGATTCCGCATACTCAAGAATGCGCTCACCATCGGCGTTACGTGATCCGTATCCGAAACCACCATGACAGCTGTACTCGTCTTTCGTAGCACCTACGTGCCCATTAAGGTCACCAGCGACTATGATGACATCTTTCGACAGTACCTCTGCTGTCTTCTCATCCAGCAGGTTCCAAAACTCATCCTTGGCTTGATCGGAGCAGCCAGTCTGCGGAGCATACGCAGAGAAGAAGTGGTAGAGTCGCTCCTTAGCGGCGACAATGATCTTCATCAATCAATCGTCAAAGCGCTCAACGCTTACAATCGAGTCACGAAATCGTTCGGAGACGATTATTCCGACACCACTGGTGGTCCTGGGACTTCCACACAGAACGGCCTTGAAGCCACGTCCTATGTCCTTTGACTTGCGGCAGGACCACCTCGTCTCCTGCACCGCACAGAAATCAACTCTTCTACGCTCCAGTGCGTCAACCAACTCGCACGAGCGGCCCGTCAACGTACCCACATTCAGCGTTGCCACGCGGGTCCTGCTTACGTTACGGGACTTTCGGACTAGCTCAGTCGCCCCCCGATGCCGTCCTCGCATCAGGGACCCTCGCATACTTCTCACACTCGCCGGGCTCTGCGAGTGCGCGTCGGCTCCCGCGGACGCCGTAGCACCACGAAAAACTTGCAATGTCATGAACCATGTGATGTGACATGGGTGTTCGTAGGCCGGCCTGTCACAAGGGCCTGTCGCCTGCAATCGAATGTGCGTGTTCGGCTTAGCTCGCAGAGCGGGCAGTTTCCAGTGGCACCACGTGGAGGAACGGACATCGCCACCTGCCGAGGACTTGCTTACTTTTCCGTATTTGTTGATGATGAAATGTTTTTTTTTTACATTGCGCTGGTCCACTCCATTACTTGAACTTTGCTGTTGACTTGTTGAAACTTGAAATGTATAAGGTTTTTCCCGACTTTTTTTTCAATTGAAATAATGGTTTGCAGCTAATTGTATTTTTTAAACAAAATATAACGACTTACCGGAATTTTAACGAAAATTTTCCGTTAAAAAATTTAACGCACAGAATTTTGTGTGAACCCCTGGCTCAAACACTTGAAAATCCAGGCAAACAAACTGACGGGTGCAGGATTTCATGATTTTGTTCCTCTCGCATTTCGTTGTACAGTGCATGGAGGTGGTGGTGCAACGGGTTTAACTCAGCAAGCAATGTCGGAGATCTTCTTGGGTTTGTAGTGAGCGAGGATCTGAGTTTTGATAGCCACTGCGAATACAGGGTGTCTCGAAAAATGTATACACTGTTTGAAAGGTGATAGCTTTATTCATAGTAAAGGTACTGAAGAAGCTAAAAGCTCCTATGCAAGATTAAGAAATGAATATAAATTTTTTCACATACGAGCGGTATAGAATGTTACATGCATTCGTTTGAAATTTTGCATTCTACTCTCGATTGATTGTGTTTCACTTAAATAGATGTTATAATTTCTTCACAAAGTGGCCGTTTTGATTGCTGCTAGTGAAGGTTTTGAAGATGTTTGAAACGCATATGAAGGCACAGGGTAGCGAGATTTCTGTGATGTGCAAATAGTCAAGATTGCGCCATGCGCCTGACCGAAACCTTGCATTTCAGATTCTAGAAGTTTTCTCTCTTATTTAACGTTTAAATTGCATGGTAGTCGTGAACCAGCCATTTAGAGCCAACCAATCAGATCAGCGACCGAACACGATACGCCAGCTAATCATGGTGCTGACCGTTCGGGTCGCCGCCACTCCCATGTTGGCCACATTAACGACAAGTGCCTTATAGCCTTGATTCTACATAGATTACCTATAGTAGGAGACTTTAAACATAATGAATTCCTCTCTCTTTCCCTCTGCTTCGCCCCTGGACGTGAACGATACTGAGAAAGGAGTATCCGTTGATCAGACTCTAAGGATAATTTCTCCCATAGCTGCGATACTTATTATTTATTTATTTATTTACAGCAATGGTAGGAAGTGAATTATGAGCAACATACTATAGGTACCTGTCAACAAGTCTCTTGTATTTCCTTCACAATTTTGGTAAGATGTTTTGGTATATGTCATGAAAGTGGGCAGCATTACAAGGTGGAGAATGCGCCAGCCAATCAGGCCACATCGACATTGGGCGTGTCATTGAGAGAGGGTGTACGGTCGGCATCCTGATTGGTTGGCGGTGTTTTGATTGGTTATGATTCGCTGACGCGCTCACAATTCCAAATGCTGCTCACCTTCGCGACATGTACCGATTTTTTCTTCGAAAACTTCTGAATTTCAGTTCCAGATTTGTGACAATTGTCGGCCTTACATAATTTCTGGTTTTTGGAATTAAGGTCTTCATCTGGAATATTTATGCTAAAAACAAAATTGTGCATGGGCTGAATGCTTTTCATAATCTTGTTACAATTTGGGCACATTAAACTGTGCTGTGCATCTTTTAACGTTTAGAACTTAACAATCATGTAAAAGTCACGTGACATGCGAGTTTATTGATTGCACAATTTAAATGCGAGCACGAGCCCCAATTTCCAAGACGGATTCTGTGGACCGATGGAGAAACAATAAGGCTGAATGATTAATCGCCCCAACTGCGCTCACTATGCGACGGAAAACGTTAAAATATGCACAGCGCAGTTCAATCTGGCCAAGTAGTAACAGTACTGTAACAAACATTCATCCCATGCAGAGTCAATCGAGTCTGAAACGCAAGGGTCAGGCTCAGACATGGCGCAATCTTGCTCTTTTGCGCGCCACAGAAATCCCGCTACCTTGTGATTTTATTGAAATCTTAAACATCTTTAAAAGCTTCACTAGCAGCAATGTTAGAGCCTTTCAAACAGTACCTGCATTTTTTAGGATACCCCGCATTTTTGGCAAGCCATAGTGTGTTTTAAGTTCTAAACTTAAAAAAATAGAAATCAATCGAAATGGCAGCTTTCTTTAGAAATTGCGACAAGTACTCAAGCGAAACACAATCAATCGAGTGTGAAACGCAAAATTTCAGATGAATGCATGGCTCATTCAATGCTGCTCATACGATCGGAACATTTCTATTATCTTAAGCTCTTATATGAGCCGTTAACTCTTTTAGCACCCTTACTGTGAGCACCTTTTAAACAGTGTATACATTTTTTAAGGGGTAGCCTGTAGATTTCTTATAATTTTCCGCTCAGTTCCGTTCATTTCCCCTCACAAAATTGCACTGTAATCCACTATTACATGACAGTTCGTGTCCCTCACTCGAAGCAAGTTCCCCGTCAACTGCCTCTCGCGAATCTAGGTGTCCTGCCAAAGCGCGTAGTGGCGTGTCGCTTGATAAGCTCCAGCTCCACATGTCATCGAACCATCCACGTTCTGAGCCGTGTCGACCTGTTATCGTTATCATCCACCGAGCGGAGGATCTCGATGCCCCTCATTCGACGTCATGCATCGGCGGAGTGCGCCCATGGCACCCAAGGAGGGAAGAGCTAGCCGTGAGTTCTATGACCAGTGAAGCTTGATAGAGACTTAAGTACAATTGATCAGTCCCTCTTTTCAGATAGCGGGACGAGGTCCACTGCGAAGCAGAGTGTGCCGGTAAGTTACCCCTATTGGAGAAATGATCTGAAACTGAGAAACCATCGCAGATTCAGGAAATTCTACACATTTGCCATAAGACCCGATAAATCGAATTGATGAATCAAGCAAAGCGACCGAAGTGGTCGCTATGTATAGAACTTTTCGGAGCACAGGTTGCAAACTGACTTACGACTCGGTCAAGGAGTTAAAAGCTTCTCAGCCAAGAGATTTTGCTATCATACTATATAATAGCGCGCTAAGCGCTGATTCAAACTATCGATCGGCGCCGCCGCAGAAATTAGTCATAAAATAGGGGGAATTCGGGGGGGGGGGGGAATGGGTGAATACGACACGAAAATGGCGAAAAATATCCAGATGCCTTCACCTGCCTTGGAACTTCAGCCCTGAGGGTAATCGAGGTTGCTGAACATGATTATGAAGTTCGTCTTTAAAGTGTAGATCAGCATCGATCGATATTGATCAAATTATCGATCTTTTATGGATGTCGTCCAAGCGGTCCGAAACTTCAGCCCTGGAGGTAATCAAGCTCGCTGAACATCATACTCTATAACAACGCGCTAAGCGATGAGTCATACATCGATCGGCGCCGCCGTAGAAATTAGTCATACAATAGTGGGGAAAATTCGGATGAAAATAGGGGCGAAAATGGATGGAAATTACGGCGCGAAAATAGCGAAAAATACCCAGACGTATTCTCCCTGCCTTGGAACTTCAGCCCTGGGGCAAATGAGGTCGCTTGGCACGAATCTGAAGTTCGTTTTTAAAGTATCGATCGAAGTCAATCGATATTGATCGTATTACGTTGGGGAAAATAGCGAAGATATCCAGACGTCTTCTACATGCCTGGAAACTTCATCCCTGAAGCAATCGAGGTCGCTTAACATAAATCTGAGGTTTGTGTTTAAAGTATCGATTGCTATCAATCGATACTGTACCGATTACCGATTACCGATTTTCGTAGATGTCGTCCAGGCGGTACGAAACTTTAGTCGTGAGAGTAGTCTATGTCGCTCAACACGAATGCGAAGTTCGTTTTTGAAGTATCGATTGCCATCAACCGATACTGATCAAATTACGGTGCAGGAAAATAGCGGAAAATATCCAGACGTCTTCTCCTGCCTGGAAACTAGATCACCATCGGTCAATATTGATTAAATTATCGATCTTTTATGGATATCGTCCAAGCGGTCCGAAACTTCAGCCCTGGGGGTAATTGAGGCCGCTGAAAATGATTATGAAATTCGTTTTTGAAGTGTAGATCACCATCGATCGATATTGATCAAATTATCAATCTTTTATGGATGTCGTCCAGGCGGCACGAACGTTAACCCTGGGGTAGTCGAGGTTGCTCAACATGAGCCTAGGTTCGTTTTTGAAGTATCGATCACTCTCAATCGATACTGATCAAATTACGGTGCGGAAAATAACGGAGAAACCCAGACGTCTTCTACCTGCCTGCTGGAAACATCCGCCCAGGGGTAATCACGGTTGCAGAACACGAATCTGAAGTTCGTTCTTGAAGTAACGATCGCCATCAACCGATATTGATCCAATTATCGATTTTTTGTGAATGTCGTTCAAGTGGTCCGAAACTTCAGCCCTGAGGGTAATCGAGGTCGCTGAACGTGATTATGAAGTTCGTTTTTGATGTGTAGATAACCATCGATCGATATTGATCAAATTATCGATCTTTTATGGATGACGTCTAAGTGGTCCGAAACTTCAGCCCTGGTGGTATTCGAGGTCGTTGAACGTGATTATGAAATTCGTTTTTGAAGTGTAGATCACCATCGATCGATATTGATCAAATTATCAATCTTTTATGGATGTCGTCCAGGCGGCACGAAACGTTAACCCTGGGGTAGTCGAGGTTGCTCAACATGAGCCTGACGTTCGTTTTTGAAGTATCGATCGCTCTCAATCGATACTGGTCAAATTTCGGTGCGGAAAATAGCGGAAAAACTCAGACGTCTTCTACCTGCCTGCTGGAAACATCCGCCCTGGGGTAATCGCGGTTGCAGAGCACAAATCTGATGTTCGTTCTTGAAGTAACGATCGCTATCAACCGATATTGATCCAATTATCGATTTTTTGTGAATGTCGTTCAATTGGTCTGAAACGTTAGCCCTGGGGCAATCGAGGTCGCTGGACACGAATCTGAAGTTCATTTTTGAAGCATCGATCGCCATCAATCGATACTGATCAAATTACGGGGCGTGAAAATAGCGGAAAATACCCAGACGTCTTCTACGTGCCAGGGGATTCAGAATACGTGCAGAATACGTCGCATGACGTGCCTGGGGACTTAAGGGACGTGCCAATGATGTCGTTCAACGTGTTTGGGATTCAGGTAGACGTGCCGAAGACGTCGTTCAATGTGCCTGGAGATCCAGAAGGCGTGCCGAAGACGTCGTCCGCTAAGGGAGGATCATTGAGGGGGATTAGTACCAGTAATGGGAGACCGTTTCACTAAGGGAGGACCCAATGTGAGGAACCAATAGATTGCCCTATAATACTAGATACTGTACGTACTGAGAGCCTTTCTTACTCCTAGGTGGGGGAAAAAAGCTGTACAAGTAGAGCAGCTAGCTTGATGTGATTGTCCTTAGCTTAGTGATGCTATAACATCGCGCCAAGCGCGAAAGTGCGAGGCACGCCGATAGGCGTGACGGAGCACTTGTTTTAGAGATCTGAAAAAGGTATTCTTCTCAAGATGAAGAATTCCTCAAGTCTGTTGATTGGCGTGGTTATTTGCAGAAATCGCACTCATCGGCGACCGCTAGGAAGTCGACCACCACCTATTCAATGAACAGGGTGACTGGTATGCTCACATCGGCTGCAGATGATCAGCGGCAGTCTTGGAGAGAGTGGGTGGACATATAGTACATGCAATTTCTACAGCAGTTAAACGTACACAATATCTGAGACTTCTCAGGTTTGTTGAATAATCGTTGAACCATGTGTAGCCTCCAAATTCTAGCCTTGAAATTCAGCCAGATATGTTTTTGTTCATGTTAAAAAAAGCAGCAAAAGCCTGATTGGCACAGTCTACCGGTTTCGCCAGAATCTTTTGATTTGTGACCTCTCGCTTTTCTTCAAAAGTCGTTAAATATGCCCGGAACCAGCGAGTAACGACTGCTGGCGGCCTGCTTGCCCGTTGTCATTCATCATATGAACATATTCAACGATTTCTGACCGAATTGTATTAGGGTGTACAGAAAGTCTTGCAAGAATTGAGTGATTATATTCAACAAATAATAACAACGACAGAAGCGATGGATCACTATTCGCAGTAGTCGCCGTTTGTAGCCACGACCTTCCTCAAACGATCAGGTAGAGTCACGGTCCCGTCTCTCCAGAAACATGAGGTTTGTGAAGCGATCCAATCCTCCACCGTGCGCTTGACGTCGTTACGGTCGTTGAAGGAGAGTGGAGGTGTGTCGGAATCTTCTCAATTGTGAGAGAATGACGGCGTGGATCAAGTTCGTTATTGCACAGAATGATAAACGAATATCATACGAGAATTCGGAAGAGAAGGTGCAGTGGCCTCTTGTAGACCGCAGGCAGCAGTCCGTTTCCACAAGACGAAGGCACTGGAAAACGGAACTGCTCTCATTCTTCTTCAGATGGATGTCTTTACTTGACATCATGCCTGAGGGCGAGACTGTTATCTCCGAGGTGTCTTGTAGACAAGTGCAAGGGATGGTTGACCAGGTCCCTCATTCTGCGCTATGGCGTGGAAAACTCTACATGACCATGGACAACGCGAGACCACACCATGCGAAGGCAACACAGGACGAGCTGCGCAGGCTGGGTATAGTATGGCTGCCACACCCGCCGTACTCTTCAGGCCTTAACCTCTGTGATTATCATGTCTTCGGGAGCATCGCTTCACGATTGGATCGCTTCACATTCGTCTTCGTTTTGGAAAGACGGGATCGCTGCTATACCTGATCGTTGGAGGAAGGTCATGGCTACAAACGGGGGCTACTGCGAGCAGTGATCCATTGTTTCTCTTGTTGTTCCTACTTGTTGAATAAAATCACACAATTCTTTCAAAACTTTCTGCACACCCTAATAACTGGCGATGAAAAATGATGTTTGTATGTATGTATGTCAACATGAATCACTGTAAAGAATGGCTCAGCACTGGTAGCATGCAACACACAAAGAGAAGACGGTGCAGGAAGTGCTCGTCATTGTCGACCTGGCACTCCATTTTGATGACCTGAAAATTAACAAAAATTTAAATGGCCGAAGAACAAAACATATAGTCTGGTATAACAAGACATCCACCTTCGAGTGGATGTCTTTAAAAAAAAGTAAAGCTAAGCAGGACAGACTGAACAAGGTGAAGGAGCTGTTGGTGAAGACGGTTTTTCTCTTTTTGGTATTTTGTTAATATTCGAAAGAAATCAAGTTGGAAAAACGGCGGGGACTTATGGACCAACCTATTATAACTACTCCATGAACGAAGCGTTTTCAAAGGGAAAGACCGCAGGTTTTACTGTGGATGGAGTTCGTTCTGCTGCCTAGCACTACTACCGTTGAAGGGTCTTAGATTCAAAATAGACGAGTCTGGATAGTCCATAGTGTTTCAGAACTCTTCGACCAATTCTGGCGATTGGACTGTATTTCAATATAATGGTGATCCTTTGCCTCATCTTTGTCGCAATAGCCCGTTCGGCAAGCCACAGTCGAGACGTAGGTTTAATGATGGGCATGTTTTGAGATTCGAAAAAGGTTTCGCAACAATTTTAGGATATCTGATTTGCCTAACAGGGCGGCGGGTCAGAGAGCTCGGTCCGGAGATTCTGAACGAGATCTTTGTGGTTTTGTAGGGCATCAAATTACAGAACGCTATTTCGTCTTTGCCAAATGTCCTTGGCTGGCCCAGAAATGGCAAAAAGCGGTGTAACTTCAAGGCGAGCTGGCTTCAAGTATGGAATAATGGAAAATTAGCTTCTTCCACATCTGGCTACAGGTTGAGAGCGGAGCTAGAAACTAATACGGTACCTAACTGAAGTCAGAATGTACTATTCATTTGCAAAAACGAAGAGAGCTCTGCTGGCGAAGCAAACATCCACCTTGGGAATCGAACTTTGGTCACCATCCAGCATGTCGACATGGCCATTCACTCGGCATCACTCTGTGTCAGTCGCAGCGAATGAATCGTTATAATGCACCTTGCAGGTTCTTTTCGGAGTCCTAGGAAATAATCAAATTGCAATGATCCAACCAGGGGTGCACACAAAATTCTGTGCGTTAAATTTTTTTTAACGAAATTTTTTAACGGAAAATTTTCGTTAAATTTCCGGTAAATCGTTAAATTTCGTTAAAAAGTACCATCGGCTGAAAACCATTATTTCAAGTGAAAGAAATCAAGGAAAATCTTCTACGTTTCCACTTCAAGAGATCAACAACTAAAGTTCAAGGAATGGAGTATAATACTAAAATGATAATCAATTGAACATCAACAAACAGAGAAATAAACAAGCCCTCAGCAAAAGATTGCCCACAGGGTTCAGAATAAGAACAGATATGGAATTATCATTGAAGATGACCACCGACAGGGCATCTTAAAATGTGTCATCAGGCAGAACCCGGATTCCCCCTCTCCTCCTTTCCTAGTTCTTTGCGGAACTGTTCTGTGTGACTGCTCTACGAGCATATCCAATCTCGATGCGGGCACCAGCCCGCTATTACAGAAAGAGTTGATGAAAAATACAATTAAAAGCCCATCCGTGGCATAGAAGCCCATCAGTGGCGTGGTAACACGTTGTCAAGCGCGCAATTTTCGAGTGCCTGGTGGGCGTGACCAAGCCGTTTCTTTGCAACATCGGGACCGTGACACGACATCGTGTCACACGGTGCCTAAAAAAAGCCTGCCTAAAAAGTGTAACACTTCGTCAACGTGTTAACGTTCAGAAAAAGTAGCTTTCCTAGTTTTTGTTATTGGCGTTTTTAAAAACCGTTTAAAATACGTCCAGCAGCCGAAACCGAAAACATTCTCTCCGTCTCGACTGTTGTAGGTGGCTGGCAAACGTATTCTGGGACAAGCAACGCTAAGTGAGGATAGGCATATCTTACGAGGAGGTTAGACCAGTATCTTTGTGGATTCGTTGACATGCTTTGAGCTCGGCGAAGAAATTTCTAGCTCCAAAATGCATTAAAGGATAAGGATAAAGGACGGCGTTACTCAATCCCCCTTGGGATGCGCCACGCATTCCACTTCTAAGGGATATCCTGAAGGCGATTTGATTGCGTGCTGTGCCGTGAAATGACTTGCGGTAGGCAGCCGATGAAGAAGTCAGCGCTCTTTCCTTCCCAGACAACTCTGGTACCAATTCTCCGACACTGGAGGGGTGGAAGGTTTGATTGGCCTGAGCGGAAAATCCGAACCAGGAAACTGGTATCGGATGCACACAAGTACCTCCTTCGACTGCTATACACGTGCTCCAAAACGTATTATTTCCAAAAACCCAAACAAATTCATGAAAAATTAAAATATTCTTGCTGATTACAACAGTTTATTCAGGAGCAGTCCTAATCGAGGGATGAGAGACCTGCAACATTAGTGAAGACTAAGGGTAGATGTGATAAACTCACTGAGAAAAACGTTAAAAATTCCGTTAAATTTCTAAAAATTCCCGTTAATTCGTTAAATTCGTTAAATCGTTAACCGTTAAATGTGCATCCCTAGATCCAACCACAGTTGAAGCTCCAAATCTTTTCTTTGTTAATTCCTAAACACGACGAGGCCATTACAGGCATCACTTTTGCCTTATCAGCCCGCTTTGAAGAGATACGGTTGTTTACAATTTCTGGACCAACCAAGGGCATTTTGCGAGAACGAACATGCATAGTAATGTGATTCCCTTCAAGACCATGTAGGTCTCGTTCAGAATCTCCAGACCACCAAGCTCACTGGCTGCCTTGTAAGTAACAAATCCATTAAGAAATGCTAATGCTTTATGCACGCTGTAAACGAGAACCTGACAGAAACGTGGCATTTCCATATTCATGTTGCAGACGCTAATTTTCAAATGTGAATCACCACCGCCACTTGCTAAATTTGAGAGGATTTCGGTCGTCTCTAATTCTGCTGTCTGTAACGACTTGGCAAGGCGAGTTTAATGTTTAGCCCAACACTACTATATACTGAGTAAAAGCTTTAGAATTGTTTACCTCCTCTTCACAGTTTCTTCTTGGTTAGGCATACGTTATACTTCCATGGTCCGTCGGCGACACTGTCGGCGACAGTGCTGAGCGGTTGCTACGCAATGCGTAGCAACCAGCGCTACTCTGTCTTGCATGGTGCTATGTTTACGAAGTCTGCGTAGTAGGAAACCATTAATAGCATAGCGTTTGAACTATCAGCTTGGAAGAACTGTGTTTAGTACTTTGCGTGTATCTTGAATATATATGTAGATGCATCCTCAACCAATTTTGGATGAATATATTTTTGTTTGTGAAAATTGTTGCTGTCGGCGGCCACGCACGCAGAGGGAAGCCCTGCTCACGAGGCCCCCTCTCGCCCCACGTAACACGGAGGATCGCCAAGAAGGACCCAAACCCGTGGGGAAGAAGACCTTAGCGGTCATTTATCGTGCGCGCGACGCGCGACGCGTTGCCATATGTAGTAGCCGAATTGGTCAATCGCGTCGCTCGATCAATTTGGCCACTACACATGAATCGCGTCGAGCGACGCACGCACACTAAGGCCTGAGCTATACTCCCGTGGGAGCATCCGCGGAAGTACGGGAATCGCGCCGAGATCCCTCACCTGGCCAATCGCGGCGCCCAGCTACGCCCGCCGTCCGCGGCGCACCCTTCGTCCACGGACCTTCCGCGGATGCTCCCGCGATAGTATAACAAAAGCCTAAACGACTTTTAAGTTTACCTAGCCTTGGCTCAACCTATTGAGGCGCACCAGCTCGTATTGACATGTATTGATGACACTGTGGAAACTCCACCGTGGATCTTGGCCTGGCTTCGTTCTCCGGCGGTACAACTACAACCAAACGTATTGACAGGTACTTACCCTCCTCCTTGTCCACAGCACACCAGGCAATCGTATAAGTTTATCTCGAACACATAGAATAGACAACAGATGAAATGATCAGGAACAAGAATACAGGGGTCCTCCGGGGTCGAGCAGGCTTTTTGGTTTCCGAGGCCGCGAGGGTGAGCACAGTTCTCACCATACCATGTAGCCTCTCTTCTGATACTGCTCCCGTATTGCTGCGTACTGAGAGGCAGGAACGAGGCCTCATGGTGGCCATCCGGAATGGGGAAGCGGACGGACGAGGTCAGCAGACCTCGTCGCGGGAGCAAGCCGCCGTGAGAAACAGCGCGCCCGAGCCAGACACGGACCGAGGAGCGATCGGGCTCGCGACAAAAATGGTAGGATTATATGAGGTTGGAACCAAATTTCTGTTAGTTTTCGCGCGTTATTTTTAAGACAATAACTCACTTCAGTATGAACCGTTTTATACAAAGTAAGCAGCACTCGAATCAGCTCAGCTAAACCAACGTAGTACATGTCTATGCGTTCCATTGACATAAAAATCTGAGGGTCTAGGTTGAATAAACTCTTGCAAGGCAGAATCTAAATCATGTGGGTTTTTATAAATACTCTGTCCTTCAAGAAGCTATCTAGATTCTTAAAAAAGTGAAAGCCGGTTGGAACCATGTTTGAGTATATCCTCAAGCACACTTCGCTGCCTTAGATGCGGCAGCAATGATAAAGGATATCATCGAGATGCTGCCTCTGATATCCTTTATCATTGCTGCCGCAGCCAAAGCAGCAAAGTGTGCTCGAGCCTTATGGTGGGTGAGGAGAGTTTCGATCCGCAGTTCGTTCAATTTCTGGTGGATCATCCGTGAAACATGCGGAAGTGCGTTGTCATGAAGAACTAGTGGACCGTGTCTATTCACTAGTGAAGGCTGCAGTTTTCAATTTTGCATGCATTTCCTCCAGCTGCTAGCAGTACCGCTCTGCAGTTATCGTTTGACCAGGGGGAAGGAAGGAAAAGTGGCCTAATCCAGCTATAGTTCACCAGACCGTAATCATTGTCTCCCTGCAGTTGAAAAAACAAAGTTACGCTAAGCACTCGTCCAGTGCCACTTTCTTTCTCCTGGCTACAATTCCATTTTTTGCTTAATTTCGAGTACACAATCAATCAAAAGAAAGGCAGTGAGGATGCGTAGAGCAATCTCTTTGCTAATGCGCTGAAAAATTCTTTTCGCATTTTGTAATAAGCTTTATATCATAATTTTTTATTAAAAAATTAAAGTTTCTAAAATTCCAAACACTGTGTTAGCTTGGACGTTGGATAAGGTGAAATAACAATTTTAAGGGAAAGTCGTACTGAATATTTTTGATTAAAAAAATCTACTGAAAAATGCTGGGAAAGCCCCTAGTTTGATCATGACGCTTGTTTTCAGTTTTCAGTTTGATTTCGAGAGCATCAAGCTTGTTAGGTGCATCTAATTCAATATGAAAAATTTCTAACTTTGAACGGAAATGATGCATGAAAGTTATTTTGATAATTGGCTGCAAGTCATGGTTATTCGACGACTCTAGTGGTTGTTTGTTGCGGCATCTTGACTATAACTGGAGACACTTTCGCAAACAGAAGAACGTTTCTATACACATACGCCACTTTTTTCTTTCTGTTGCAAAAACTTAAAAATTTTCTTCTTGCAGAACTTATGTGGCGAGGAAGCTTTCGATGTTTTCAATTGCATTCTTAATGGACCTGTGTTTGATGTCCGCTGAACCTCATCGAAGCGGATTTGGTGGCCTGTCAACTGCTGTTTTTCTGGAGAGGTGCGACTTTTGAGAAGAGCACGAGTGCTTTTTGTTATGGGAAAGCGCACAATGCATATACTGCATTGAGAAAACTAACTGCTTGGTGAATTTTCAGCACTAATGCGAACTGCACTGTTCTGGATTCATTCCAAGTTTTGAAAGGCCAGAAAATGAACATTAAGGACAAGTGTCTACAAAGCATCCGTGAAAAATTGCCAACTACTGGTAATTCGAAGAATTTTTTCAAATACTTTCTGGAAACCAGAGTAAGTATCGTTGCATTAGAAATATGTGTGGAGAAACTACACGACCAAACAGAGATCCAAAGACTAATTTAAAAATTTAACACGTAAAGCGCCAGATGTGCTCACGAAAGCAAATGCAAGTGCAGGCCACTCCTCGCGCAGCCGCATCAAAAGAATTTTCTTGAGAGTCTTGTGACTGGAGCTGAGAGCTGGACAATCTATGACAACAGCACACGTCATGTCGTCTGGTTGCCACGTGAAGCAGAGCCACCAGTCCAGCCGAAGCCAGACGCAAACAAACGCAGACATTAACTTCTCGTTTGGTGGGATGCAAAAGGGCCAATCTTCGACGAGCTGCTGGCAGCTGGCAAGACGGTCAGCGCTTCCATATACGTCAATCAGATTTAGAAATCGGCCAATGCAATGCGAGAAAAAAAGGCGAAAAGATCGACATCGACAACCTGTGAGAAGATAGCCGAACTTGGATTGCATCCGGTAGTTCACCCACCGTATTCGCCGGATGTTGTGGAATACCATCTGTTTGGACCGCTGAAGCATTGTTTCAGAGGGAAAAAATTTGAAAGCTATTATGACCTCAAAATGGCAGTCGGGGCGGGCAGAAGCTGTCTGTGCTCCAGCCCTTCGATGATTCATTCCGCTCAGCGGCTCCCGCGGCCGCCTCTCGCAAAAGTGTGCGGAGGCCTTAACTGCAATCGCTCAGCGGCGGGAGTAGAAAGGGCGCCTTTTACTCCCGCCGCGGTGCTCAATTGGAAGCGCTCAGAATCTGACGCGATTGCAGTTAGAAAGGGGGCGTCAGCGGCGCGGGACCATGAGCTTCTGCGTACTACTACGAACTGCGTGCCGAGGATGAGGCTCAGCGGAAGAGGGAGAGAAAGGGACCGGCAAGCAGTGCAACTGAAGAGCTCTGTGCAAATCCCACAGTTCTTTTAGTTTTCGTCCGTTTAGTTTTTAGTTTTAGGTTTTAGTTCTTCCCACAGTTCCTAATCCCATTCAAGGCTCTTTTGAATTGAATTGAAACGGGGACGTGTAGCGCAGTGAGAGGAGGTGGGCCAGCTTTCGAGCGCATCCTATGCCGAACTCCTGGTTCGCAGGCCAACCGCCGAATCTTCCATCTCCCTGGATTATGCACCGATTTTGTCTGGGAAAGATAAGGCCCTCGCTGGCTTATCAGTCCGCCACCGCAAGTCATCGTATGAACCAAATCACCTGTATCACCTGTTGTCCCGTTGATTCCGACTTGCTCGAGCGGGCGCCAGCAGCGTCTCCGTTCGTCCTTGTCGCGTGCCAGAGTGCTCCAATGGATCCTCCTCGCTCGAGAGACACGAAGAGCGTCATATCTGTCGTTCAGGGCTCTCACGAAGAACGCCGACCAACGCGTTGGTGGGCGTTCTGGTGTTCTCTTGACATCTCGCGGAATCCAATCGGTGACGGCTCTCGTCCAGCGGGTGTCTGCGAAGCGCATTACGTGGCCGGCCCACCTAATTTTCGACAACTTGGCCGACGCGACAGGGTCTCTGATCTTCGAACGTCGGCGAAGCTCGGAACTCCGGAGCCCTTCTCTCACTTGCGTGAGTCGTGTCACTCCGAGCATCGTCCTCTCGATTCCACGCTGCGCGACGCTGATCGCGTGTTCATCCTGCTTTCGTATAGCCCAGGTCTCTGTGGCGTATGTTGGGGCAGCAAGAACGGTAGAGTCGAATAGGTGGACACGGAGTCGGACGTTCTTCGTCTTCTTCGCGACTTCTTCGACGCTCTTGAAAGCTCCCCAAGCCGCTCGTTTCCTCCTGCTCAGCTCCGGCGCTAAGTCGTTGGCCATATTGACTTCGCGACCCAGATACACGTAGCTGGAGCATTCGGAGATGTTCGTTCCGTTGAGCGAGAATGGGGCATGAGAAATTTGTCCGTTTCTCATGAACATCGTCTTCGTAAGATTCAGCTGCAGTCCAACGTTCCCACATACACGATCGACGGCCAGCATTCGCTCCGCCTGGCTGATGCTCAGTGTTATGAGCACGATGTCGTCAGCGAAGCGCAGATGGTGCAGCTGCAGGCCGTCGACTTTCACTCCCATGTCTTCCCATTCTAATTCGCGCATGACGTTTTCGAGGGTGGCGCTGAAGAGCTTCGGGGATATGGTATCACCTTGCCGAACCCCTCTCTTCATGTCGATGAGGACGTCGTTGTAGAATGGTGAGATCTTGGTCGTGAATTCACTGTTTAGCTCACGAAGAACTCTGATGTACTGAGTAGGAACACCCTGAGTGAGCAGGGCGTCGATGACCGCTTAAGTTTCGACGGAGTCGAATGCCTTCTTCAGGTCGATGAACGTAGGGCACAGCGGCAGCTTGTACTCTCGCGAAACTTCGATGAGCTTCGTAATGGTGTGTGTGGTCAATCGTGCTACTCCGAAATCCAGCTTGTCCGAATTCGCATCGCTGCCCTTCGTCCGCGTCCTGCTGATCCTATTCAGGATGACTCGAGTGAACAGCTTGTAGACTACGGGCAGCAGGCAGATCGGGCGATAGTTGCCAATGTCGTGCACGTCTCCCTTCTTGTACAGCAAGACGGTCCTGCTGGTCTTCCACTGGGATGGAACCCTGCACTCCAACAGGTAGAGTGCGTGAAGAGCTGCGCCAGGGTGTTGATGAGCGCTGGAGGTAGGTTCTTCAGGTGTTCGGGTCTGATCCTATCGGGACCGGGTGCTGTACGTTTCTTTACCGACGAGATGGCGTGTCGGATCTCGGAAGGGAGAACAGAGGGGACGACGTATCCATCCTGCGGAAGATGGCGTGGGGGGAGGTGGACGTGGCTATCGAAGAGGTCGGAGTAGAAGTCGCGGATGACCTCCATGGTCCTTCTGGAAGAGGTGACGGTTCCGTCAGGACGTCGGAGAGCGGTCATCTTGGTCTTGAAGTTGGCGAAGTTCCGGCGGGCATTGCGAATGCTCAGCCCTGCCTCTGCTGCTTCAGCCAACACTTCCGCCCTTCTCTCCTTCAGATCTTCCTTTATCGCCGCTCTGCATAGCTTTGCAAGCTCGGACGTCAGTTGGTAGTTGCCTGACGCTCGTGCTGGCGTATCAGCTCTAGAGTTTCCGGAGACAGCCGTCTCTTGGTGGTCTTCAAGCTCTTGGCTCCCTTAGCACTATCGCGGAGATGGCGCACGAAGTGGTCCTATTCCACGTCGGTGTTGTCCATAACGGTATTTTCCCAAAGGCCGGCGAAAGAGGTGTAAAGGTCCCAGTTGATAGTCGTTCTGGGACTCCTCTTTCGGCTCTTTCGACCTAAAGTCAGCTTTCCGTCATGTGAGTATGCATAAGGACTTCTCGAAGTTCCTGGATTTCAAATGGAGAAATAGGTTTTTAAGTTGTTCTGCCCTTTGAGATGTTATTAGCTCCATTCATTCTCACCAAGCTTTTAAAACTTCTCCTAAAAAAGTGAAGAGCCAAAGGCATTTGTGTGGTCATATATCTTGATGATGGCCGAATCTGGAGCGCATCCGCACACTGGTGCGAAGAGTCGGTGAAGACTATACGTACGATCTCGACTCTGCGGGCTTCTCGATAGCCGATGGCGACCCAGACGCTATCATGGCGAGGCCATAGGATAGATTTGAAAGATTTCGCACTAGACCTCACTAGTGAAAGAAGAGCCAGACCTAGATAGTTTGGTTTGAGGTTACTAAAGAACCGCAGCCCCTCTTTGCGACAACGACTCAAATAGCAAGGCTTTATGTCCTCCATGCATCTTGTTACCCCTTTAGATCTGAAGAAGCGGTGGAGAGCCACGATTGGAGAGATAGATGATAAGCAGTGTCTAGACTGCCCCAACCATCAGGTGGAATTTAAGCAAGCACGAAAGAATTGAGATAAGAAAGTGGATGCACTCCACGGACATGCACTCCACGGAGTTTCTGAGAGCGTGCTCGTCGCGCCATCGGACGCTTCGCATTTCGGTATGGGGCAGTACTTTACCATAACCATTCATTCAAAACTTTCTCATCGCTTCGCCCTTTATCTACGTTAGAGTTATCTTCGACTTTATGCGAAACGTATGCTGTTTTCTCAGCGATTAAGGCGCTCGCGAAGTCTTCTTTAGAAGAATGCAACTGGTATTGCAATAACCAAGCAGCAGCAAGTATCCTTAAAAAGGGTGTAGTAAAACAGAGCTGCAAGATTTAGCGGTGAGCATCTGGGACCTTTGCGAAGGCTTGGCGCTCGAGATAGAATTTATCTCGATCCCAAGATCCTTGAGTTCGGAAGCAGATTCAGCCTCAGGTTCGTCCAGATGACTGGGCGACGAAAGACACGATTTACCTTCGCAGTGGACCCATTTGCGCACGAAACTGAAGCGCTGTGGAACCAAAGACTCATTTGGTTGGTTCCTCCTCCATATTTAATACCCAAAACCCTTCGCTGGGCAAAGTCTCATCGCCGTAAAGGAATCCTAGGATTTCCCATGTCGAAATCGAACCTGTTTTTCTCCTACCTAGGGTTTACGACTCCTGGATACCCGAAATCAGAAGCCTCGTTGTCTTTCCAGCAAGTCACCGGTGCTCCAAGCAATTGCTCTCTTCTTTACGTTTCGTGGTCCAACCCTTAACTTCGACTTCGCCTTTGCTCTAATAGCATTCTAACCCCCTCCGGACTTTAGTGGTTCCGTTCTATGTGTAGAAACTTCAAAGCGAAAGCTTCGCCGGAGTATATCGGAGGCGAAAATGATGATTTGAATTTCTAGATATCTCATCGACAGCGGTCGATGCATTCGGCTCCGAATGTAGGTACCGGTACCAGCGATACGGTACCGACCCTGCGGAGTCACGAGGCAGCGTCTCGCGCTCGCTGAGGTCAGCAAGCGCCAGCGCCGAAGAAAGAGGGAGGGTCCCGGCTAAACCCACTCCGGCTTTTTCACGTCTAACGACCCCACACGCCCTCCCATTCAAGTTGGAGAAAAGCTAAACGCATATAGAACCCATTTACAGCTGTGATACGCGACCTACACCATAAAGCAGCCGTCGACACGGCTCACATGGCGTGAGCAGTGGGACTTCAGCAAGTAGCCATCATTATCGAGGCTTGTATCGATCTCGCTGTAACGCCAGGAACGCTCAAAATCTACCGGAGAGTGAAGACCCAGTTCTTGGATTTTACTTCCAAGTTTCCTGCTCCCATATCAGGTCTTCCTAAATTGAGAACGGTTTTGTGGCTCACCTAATCCATCTAGGCAAGGTTAGATCTCTAGGATACCACATCAGCGCTCTCACATATTTCTTCGGTCCTCTGCCTTCGGACGATACAGACGTCCCACGTTCTGAAAGCGCTGCTTAGAATAGCCACTAAGGCTTCACTACCTGCAAAGCGTCATCTCAAGGCTTCCAAGTCCGACCTAGAATAGTTAAAACGGTCCTCGAAAAAAGCTCGGACAAAGCCGTCATAGGGGCTACCATAGGCCTAGTTGCTTTCCAGGGGCTGTTAAGGAGTAGTGAGCTTTGCGCGCTTCAGTTCCAACACTTTTCCTATAGAGGTGAGGGCATATGGTGATTCTGATTGCTAAGTCCAAAACAGATCAGGCTGGAGTAGGTACTAACGTAGCCATTATATAGACCTTACCCAGAATCAACTAAGGTAATGATCCTGTAAAATTAGAAGCCATCTGCTGCTACAGTCTTCTCTTTTCAGTTCACGCAACGGAAGGAGATTTTGCTGCTCGGGTTATTAGGGCAGTTACCCACGCAGTCAGACTGGGATCGCCAGTGGGAAAATCACGACAGTCGGTCGTTGAAAGTCCTTCGGGACATTTAGATGCCCCACGGAACCTTCCCCATTGTCATACTAGGATAACCGTAATCTCAATTGGCCATCCCCTCGGGGCATTTAGTTCTACCTTCAGGAAGCCGTTAGCTCGTACCTCTCCACAGTGGTGGTAGTATCTCGACTGACATGGTCGCCGACACCACAGCCTTCTCAGCTTTCCGCCGACGCTCACGGACACACTATGGCGTATTTGTTGTTATTAGATTCAGAACATCTAATCTTCTCACGCCTCGCATGTATAATCCATTCGACCCTAGCGATGTCACGTTCAGAGTTAATATAGCATTTTGTGACGCCTCAGTACGCGTACAATCCGACAATTTCACATGTATGTATGCCTTCTATGTGTAGAAACTTCAAAGCGAAAGTTTCGCCGGAGTATATCGGAGGCGAAAATGGGATAATTGCGAAAACGCTCTCCGCGTCCTTGAAGCGACCTTTAAGCAAGCACCACTGGACCAACTCTGTCTGTCGTATCTTGTTGGCTTTAAAGGCAAACATCCTGAGAGTTGGCCCTCTGTGGTCACTGACTACCTCACTCTCCATGGTTTAGTTAACCGCATTCTTATCCCGCAAATAGTATTCAAGACAAATGGCATAGGTATCGTCTGAATATACTGGATTAAGCTCAGACCTTGTAACTTCACCTTGTAACTGATAAAATACGATAAAACGATTGATACGATAAAACCATAATTTATAAACTTTTTTGTAGAAGAATTCTTCAACGTGCTGTTACCTGGAGAAGCGAAGGTAGTCCTTGAACTTATTGAAAGGATTCCAGAGACGGACTTCGAAACTGTCAAGGAAAAACTTGAGGTAAGTGCCTTAATCTATAACATAAGACTAAAACAAAGGCAAGAAAACGTAGAAAATGCTTTTATCTGTCTAGACTCTTTCGATTCCTTAGAAAGAAAGTGATGCTGCATATTTGTGCAGAAATAGTGTTCTCATTTTCATGGACGTTTCGAAAGTACGCGTGCCAACAAGAAAGTATGTTTCCTGAATTCTTCTTGCTCCAAAACATATTTTTCTATCAAGTTATCCATAAGCTTTTCGTCCTTCGTCACTACGTGTGATATACACGCTCTCACCGCTATATTTCGAGAATAGCTATTGCGCATGAATGCCACTTTTTTCTTGGAGAGGCAGACACTTCGACATTTCTCTCAAACTAGGAAGTTAGCTTTGTACATTTTCGATTTGAAAGTTGAGGAGTAACCGACTTGGTTTGCTCTAACTCCTAGTCATGCTGCTGCACTCCGCTGTCATTTCCGTGGTAGAGCCTGACAGGTGCCGGATTCATCAGCAATTAAACCCGTGGGTATGCGGGGTATAAGGGGTAGAGATGCGATAAGAGTGAGGTAGAGTTAAGATAACGTCAGAGACGCAAACTTCATCGTGGGTATCTATACCCCTATAGCCGTGGGTTAGCCGTTGATGAATGCGGTCACTGGTTTCCATTGCTGAAAACTCAGAGGCTTGTTTTGTGTATCGTCCATAAAGGCGCGCATAATTTGTTTCAACATTTCCTTTCGGCTTTGTATGCTTCTGTTATGGACACGACTACCTTTTATCCTCGACGCAGTCCAATAACGTCGCTTAAAGAGCTTCATTCTAAACGAAGTTCCTTGAATCGCACGCTTTCTGTCTTCAAGCCAGGACTCGCAAAAGCGCCAACATGCGCAGCTTCTCGTCGTGTAATCCGATACCCAAATTCTCACTTTCCAGGAAACGGTCCCTAAAAAATTGTAGGCGCTACTCGAAAGGTGCCGACATATGAGTGATAGAAATTATCCACGTGTTCATCTGAATTCTTGCATTTTATATTCGAATCCGTGTTTTCCTTGAATACTTGCCATAATATCTCTATAACGTGGCCGTGTCGATTGATTTGTGTTTCTCTTGAAGTAGAAAACTTTAAAATACACTACAGATTGCGGCAAATGCAGGGTATCCCAAAAAATGAAAGTATTGTTTGAAGGGTGCTAACGGTGCTGGTAGTGAAGGTTTTGAAGATTTTGAAGATGTTTTGAAATCATATAAAAGCAAATGATAAAGAAAGCTCTGCGAAGTGCAAGTGGTTTGTGAATGGGCCGAATGCTTGTTATAATCTTGTTATTAACTAACCACATTAACCTGTAGGTTTACAACTTGACAATGAACTACAACTTTTGTCAAAATGCGGGCTACCAAAACACGTAAATAAAAGGAGATGAGGAAAAGGTATTCTTATCCCAATGCGGCAGTCAATGGAGCAGAACTGTTCACGAGTGATGAGGTTTGATGTCTCGTTTATATGACGTCGGAAATTCCTAAAATATGCAAAACATCAATTCTGCTCAACCGCTCTCTGAAGATTTTGCTGTTCTCTGAGGTTAACACATCAGCCGGCAAGTGTCGAATCCATCTCGCCCCTCGGTAGCAAATAAAATTAAATAACTGCGCGTACTTTCTCTTGTGAATTGAGGGGTAGTGGATGTTGAAACCGTTGCATCTCAGTCCACAAGGCCTGAAGATCCAGTATTTGCTAGCACGAAGTTAAAGCTCGCCACAAAGTATTTTGAAGCAGAAAATCTGATCCGATGTTACCCTTTTGCGCAGTAAAGATGTAAGACCCAGCAGTTTTAGACGCTCTCCATAGCTTCTCTCGAAAATCTACTTTGGTGTAGTCGACTGCAAACAGGTCTCGTAAAAGTTTTTTGAACTTTTTCAATTTTTAGGATGAGATTTTTAGCGGCAGGACTCCGAACTTGCGAGCAGTATTCCAAGTGAGGGAGAACCTAGGCCTTATACAGTTTGACAAGAACGTCAGGTTTGCTACTGCAAACATAGCTGAAAATGAAATAAAGTGCAGCATAGGCTTTGTGAGTGGATTCCTCAATATGACTCGAAAATTCCATCTTGGAGTCGCTACAATCACACCAATGTCCTTAACGGACTCGCATTGACTAAGAGATATATCGCAGATAGTATAATTAGCTGCGTGTCCTTCACCAATGTGAAGTACAAAGTAGTTATCGGGAGTTATAGTTAAGCCTAGATATAAAGCCCAGCTATACAGATTGTTTAATGCATTTTCAAGAGCTAAACATGTTTCGGTACGCCTATCTCTGTCATATATTCCGCAAATTTTGATGTCGTCAGCAGTCTGATGATTTCAGGACCAATTAATAACAAGGTTGTAACAAGGTTATATTCAACCCATGTACAATCAGTCGAATCTAGAATCAAAGGTTTCAGATGGATGAATGAAACAAATTTAATCACTTGCACGTCGCAGAGCTTTCGTTAGTCATTGCTTTCATATGATTCTCAAATATCTTCAAAATTTTCAGTGCCCCCAACGTTAGAAACTTTAGAACAATACTTGCGTTTTTAGGAGATTCTGCATTTCGCTGCAATCTGTGGTGTTTTTAGGTTTTAAACTTCAAAGAAGGACAAATCAATAGGTGTGGCCACTCTATTAAAAATGTTGACAAGCACTCAACCGAATTACAATCGTTTGAGTGTAAAATGCAAGAATTAAGACGAGTGCGTGGTGCAATCCCTACCGCTCATTTGTCGTAAAATGTTCGTTTTCTTGTGCATTCATATGAGCTCTTGGGGCTTTAGTACCTTTGCTGGCAGCAAATTTATCACCTTTCAAACAATGTTTACATTTCTTGGACACTGTATGAATCTCGATTCATCAAATAGTGGAAAACCAGGTTTCATTTTTCAAACTCCAAGGTCGGAAGACGCAAGAGGGAACGGCTCCAGATAGCATCTCAGCCGAAGTTAGGTGTCCTGACCGCAGGCTGGCTGTGCGAAAGAGCTGGCACGAGAACGATGAGTCTGGCTTGGTAAGGACTATGGTGTACTCCCGTCCGCGCAGCAATGCAGGATTGCACGACTACAGCGACGAGTCGCATCACGAGGCATCGCCGTCGCTGAAGCTGACATAGTTCACTAGTTCTGCAGATGGAGAATTTTGCAGAATTTACTTCAAATCAGCTGATTCAGTGAATTTTTCTTGTATTCCCTGTTTTCTCGATCATTTCGTTCGCGTTTTCGCTTTTTTCCCCTCGTGTCGCCTATTCATCCGTACATCGTTGTAGGATTGTTGTTGCAAAGGGTATTTCGTCGAAGTTATGTTTTGCAAGGAAGTCTCCGCATGTCTGTGCTGACTTCTGCATTTCTTTTGGTTCATTTTCCGCTCGCAGGCACGAGAACTCACGCATCTGTGCACCACGGGTCACGATAACTTTCTCGTTACCGGTAAGGCACAAAAATGTGCGTTTCCATGACTACGAGAAACATTTATTTATTTATTTATTTATTTATTTATTTATTTATTTATTTATTTATTTATTGGAATACTCTGTATAAGACAGGATTGAAATAAAACTGCAGTACAACAAACACCAAAACCAACAAGCAAAAGTTGCTCCTAAATACCTGGGCACTAGACATTGGATCTGACACCAATTTTCCGGATAATCGGATGATTCGGATGAGGGCCATTTCGAAAATTCCGGATCTTCGGATGATTCAGATGAGGGCAATTTTGAAAACCCCGGATCTCCGGATGATTCAAATAACGCCATTTTCGGCCGAGCCGGATTTCGGATATCCGATTCGGATACAACCGGATAAGTGATATAATAGAGGCACGCAACCTCTTGGAAGCGGAACACATCAGTAACCCTGCGTTTATATCATTGACCAATTGAAGTCACGAGCTCGCAAAGCAGCTTGGAGCACCTCACCTTGAATTAAGCGTTTATACGCACTGGTAGCAAGGCACATGAATGCCCAGTTACATTACATCTGGCCTAGCTTAGTTCACCAATGGAGTGGAACACACCACCGCTACGTAAAAGATGTCGTACTTGGCTGCCTTACGAGGGTAGCCCTCCGCAGAGCTATTTTGCGCTTCCAGAACAAACAAAAAACAGCTTTAATACCCCAAAGAGCCAATACCAACTCAATAGTGAGTTGGTAATGCACTGCGAAGTCTTGTAAAGGACAATAATGAAACGATTGCGAAAAGCCCCGCAAGAAATTTCTCGTGCTCTGAAAAGGGAAGGGTCTGAAGCACATGTCTGAACGAAGAGAGCGAGTCGTATAGTAACAGTCTCCACACCTCAATTAGTGTAAAAATGTTTTTTTTTTTTGCCAAATCGATAAACCGGAAAAGTAGGGGATCCTTGAAGTTACAGTGGAATCGGCGCCTCACGAGTCCGGGAGTCTTGCACGCCCGCGATGCTGCCGGCGGGCAGTGGCTCGTAGCGCAGTGGATAACGACGTTGCTCCATGAGAGGGAGGTAGAGGGTTCGACTTTCTGCGTTGCTGCATCTTTGCACTTCAACTGATTGATTGGTTTGAGAGATTCTGACATATGCACCATTTCAGATGTTTGCTGCGCAGCGTTTCCAGATGTATGCCGTGGAGAGCAAATTTGTTGCCAATTGTTTATTACTGACCGGTTTTTTAACCAAAACGCAATATGAAAGCTGTTTAACATAACGATGTATGAACGTTTAACATCTGTGATACACAGACACAAAGAGCATGAAACATAAGCACTGGTAAAAATACGGGCAGCGCATAAAGGCTACTGGCTCCTCATAGTTTGCTTCCATATATGGACAAATGAGATCGGCTCCATAGACAAAATCCAATTGAAGGCGTTCCCTTTTCTCCGAAACAAGAGTTCCACCCGAAAACATTGTCATATGCCCACTGTTTGCCAGCCTTTCCACGTGTATCAGTTCATCTTGCGGATCCCAACCTTCTTGTTGTTTTTCCACCACTTCCAGCCGTTCGTCTTCACTAACTTCAAGTTGACCTGCTGCTAAGTCCTTGAGTATGCTGGCCATCGGTTCGATAAGGTTGGTGTCATTCCCTCGAAGGCTCCTTATCTAAAGCTGGACCACACTTCAGCGTGAGCAAGTAGATCACCACTCGAGCATCGGCGACACTGTTGGCGTTAGGTTTTAGAGAAGCTCCTCCAGACTTCTGATTTCCAGATGACAGGTAAAGATGAGAGAAGGAGTGTATCGATGCCGTTTAGGTCAATTTGCGGGATCCACGACTTTCTGGTTTCAACCACATGTGACGTCACATCATGGTCTCCTTCGAAAATCCGAACACGATGGTTTTACCCGAGGTCATGCCGATTTATAGAAATAGACTGAGAGGAGCCTGTAGCATTTATACACTGCCCGTATTGTGCCCAGTGCTGCTTTATGCAGGATGTACCTGTGTATCACTGGTGTTGAATATTTATACATCATCATGTTGAGTACCACAGTATGCAGCTGGAAAATGCGCAAAAAACATCTGAAAATGGTATAGACGTCAGAATCCCTCAAATCTCGACCAATCAGATGAGAAGCAGGAATGCAGCAGCGCATGAGGATCGAACCCCGACCTTCTTCCTATGAAGCAACGCCACTACCCACTGCGCTCCGAGCTGCTTGCCCTCAGAGGCATCGCGGGTGTACAAGACCTCCGAACTTGTGAGGCGCTGATTCCACTATAACTTGAAGGATCCCCTACTCTCCGGGTTTAACGACTTGGCAAAAATGAAACATATTTTATGCTAATTGAGGGGCAGGTATTATTCCTATTTAATAGGATGACTCCCCCTCCCCGTTCAGACATATGTTATCAGACCCTTTCCTTGTGAGAGAACTCCCGCCAAATGATTGCAAATCTGCCCGAAAAAGTCAGGTTATCAATTGCGCAGAGTTTGCCAGCAAAGTGCGCTAACCTCCTGTTATCCGATTTTTATCCGATTTTATCCGACTTATTGCGTTTTTCAAAACTACGGATCTTCGGATGATTCAGATAAGGACAATTTTGAAAACCCCGGATCTTCTGATGATTCAGATGAGGCAATTTTAGAAGCCCCGGTTCTTCGGATGATTCAGATGAGGGCAATTTTCTGCCGAGCCGGATTTCGGATAATCCGGAACCGGATAAATCCGGCCGGATACCCGAAATGCATGATTCGGATCCCATGTCTACTAGGCACAGAGAATTTGTTTTGCTGCGATACGTTTAAGAGAATATTTAGATTCCGGAAGGGAGGTAGTCTTACTAAGTTGTAGGTAGGCTAAACCTGCTCTAACTGAAAAATTTCGCTCTTACCCTAGGCTTAGAGAAGTACAATCTATATTGACGCGCTCTGATTATTGAGAGACGCAGAGTATAAAATTGTGTAAATTTAACTGAGGACTGCTCGTTACAAGTTTTCGAACCATACACACATCAAACAATTTTCTTCTAGATACTAGGCTCGACAGTACAAAATAATTGTTTCTGATAACCGCACTTGGAATCTTGCTGTAAAGAAAGCCACCATTAGCTAGAATTTTTCTAGTAAAGTTGTTTTGGTTTTTTTTTTATGTAATGCAGTATCCTTCTTCTTGTGAGGGAAAAACAACCGTTCCGCACTCCAAAATAGGACGAATATAGGTTTTGTAAGCCGTAATGAGCACCTTGCTATCCTTCGTTGTGAGCGCTTTGAATATGTGATACGTTCGAGTAAAAGCAGACCTGTACAACTATGTAGTGTTGGAAAGCATCAGTGTATCGGAAATCCAGGTCCTTAATTTCACTGAATGTTGCTATTGGTGAACCGTTGATATGATAGTTTATCTCTCTGCTCTCTGACAGGGTAGTTGCCGATCCTCGGACCACTTAACCAGACCATTAATTACTTCTTGCAGTTAAGCGCATCCTGAGACCCTTCAATTTCTATATAACCTTTGAGATCATCCGCGAATTGCTTAGACTTAGTTTTGGAATCGACGAGCAGTTCACGTATGTCATCTGCACAAATGTTGTAAGTATAGGTGATAGAACTACACCCTGGGGATAGATATTTCATACACATCAGAAAACGAGGAGTTGACTCTCACCTGAAAAGTTCTACCCGAGAGAAAACGTTCAAGTCATTTAAAGATCTTCTTGTGAAAATCTATCCTTTCTGTTTATATAAATGCTTTGCATGGCTGACCCTATCAAATGCCTTAGCAAAGTCAAAATATATGACATCAATGCTTTTTTTTGTCATCAAGGGAAAGTGTCCAGTTGTTAAGGGTCTCTAGCATATTAGTGGCAACAAATTTGCCTTTGGTGAAGCCGTGCTGAGAATCGGGTGTTAAACCATTACTAGTATCGAGATGATTCAAGATATGGGGCTTAATAAGCTTTTCAAATACCCTGCAGAACAGCATGTGATACTGACTGGTCTATAATTAGCAGGATCTGACTCAAGGTTTAGTTTTTAGCATTGGAGTAACGTATGAATGCTTCGATAATCTGGGCACCTCTGAAAACGAAAGGGACTGATGTATAGGTATGAAAGTGGATAAGCAATATAGTGAGCAACATTCTTGATGAAAACAAAAGGAATATCGTCTGTTGTAAACGAATAGGACGTGGGCCACTTTGCAGAAACTTCGCAAACTTTGATTGCGTCAGAAAAAGGAAATGCATGCATTTTGAACCGAATTTTGGGAGATAACTCAGGCTTAATTCCGTTGTCCATAATGAACACTGTAGAAGATCCGACGGCGTGAAGACAGGTTTATTAGAGAGAAGAACACTGAACTACCAATGTGAGAACGGCAGCCTTATATAGGGCCCACAGGGCCGCCTGATTGATTAGTTTGATAGTCACAGATCAACAACAATGGCACTCCATATCAACTATCATTGGCACTAACACGTGATCATTCTTTCCTCAACACCTCCCTCCTAAGATGAACATTGTAAAGTTGAAACAACACAACTGATTCACCTGGTAACCTATGTATATGATCGCAATGATGGGTCCGCTTGTAGTCGGCATGTGACTCGTCTCACGCGTTGAGGTCGTTGGTCTGCTTGTACCGTCGTCTCTGTCTCCGATCCATTTCTTGGTTCCGACGCTGCCGGCTGTTCCGTTGTAGTGGGTGTCGTAGGCGATGACGTAGTTGTGAACATGTCCATGAGTAGGTCGTCCAAATTGGCTGTTTTTCACCGACGTCTTGCTGGATATTGTGACGCAGTTGATTTGTGTGGCGTCTCTGGATAGTGCCATCCACAAGTACATTATATACAGCGTTGCCATGAAGGGAAACGATCCTTCCTGGTGTCCATTTGCTTTGGTGCCTTCCGTACTCGCGCACCCATACTACTTCGCCTTGAGCGAAGATTTTGGGTCTAGCCCCGTGGTGGTGGTTGAATTGCTCTTCTATGGGGTAGTTTCTCGCCGTGTTCCGAGTTGTTGGTGTAGTCAGCAGAGACAGTGGTGATCGAATCTTTCTCTGCAGGAAATTTTCGGCTGGAGATCGTCCGTTTGGTGATGATGGGCATGGCGTTCTCCGGTACACTGCCAAGAATTTTTGAAGTGCGTCTGCGTCCATTTCCGAGCTCTCCAACTTCCGCATCGTTCTCTTGAAAGTGTCTACGAAGCGCTCGACCTGTCCATTCGATTGGGGGTGAAACGGCGGCGATCGCACATGTTCGATGCCGTTGATTTCGCAGAAGTCGGCAAACTCCCTTGAGGTGAACTGACTTCCATTGTCAGACACTAGTGTTTTCGGATTCCCGAACTGATCGAAGAGTCGGAAAAGCTGGCAAATTGTGGCCTTAGCCGTTGTCGATTTCATTTCGATTACTTCAGGCCATTTAAAGAAGGCATCGACCACAATGAGGAACATCTTCCCTTTTACTGCTCCAGCAAAGTCGATGTGAATTCTTGCCCACGGTTCCGTTTCCATTGGCCAAGAGAAAAGAGTCGCCTTTATAGGCTCCTTTGCTGCTTCTTGACAGCTTCGACATCCTCGCACGCAGTTCTCGATATCCTTTGTGATATTAGTCCAGTATACACAATATCTGGCGAGCATCTTCATCTTTGTGATTCCGGGATGTCCGTCATGCAGCAGATTCAATACTCGACACTGGAGACTCTTCGGGATGACGATTCGGAGTTCAAAGAAAAGGCAATCGTTGTCCAACGATAATGATTGGCGAAGGCTGGCGTAACGTGCTATTTCAGGAGATGACCTTGGTGGCCAAGAATCCGCTCGCACGCAGTCCGTCACCTTGCGAAGTGTTTCATCCTGTGCGCTTTCTCCAGCAACTTTATCCATATCGACGGGCAGGTTTTTGTGCACGGAACGACAGCTTGCCTCCGCTTCTCTTGTTGCCGTGGCGATGACAAGGTCCTCTGTGGACTGTGATTGTTCCGCGATCAGTCGGGACAACGCATCCGCTTGACCAAAGTCCACTGTCCGTCTGTACTCGATCTGGAAATCGTAGCCCATCAGAATCAGCGACCACCGCAGAAGTCGATTAGTGGTGTAAGTCGGAACACCTTGCTTGCTTCCGAAAATAGTCAATAGTGGCTTGTGGTCCGTCAGCAGTGTGAAGTGTCGTCCCATCAGGTAGCGGTGGAACTTGCGTACGGCGAAGACCAGTGCAAGTCCTTCTTTTTCTATTTGGCCGCACCTTTCTCCGATTCGTTCAGGCGTCGGCTATCATGACATATAGCTTTTTCTTTGTCGTCCTTGAACCGGTGCGCGATTACTGCTCCAATGCTGTAGTCGGATGCATTAGCTGCTACCACGATTTCCAACTTAGAATCGTAGTGGGTGAGGAGTAGAGGCGAGGCAATAACTTTCTTGGCTCGCTTGAAGGCTTCATGTTCAAGTGACCACTTTCTTGAGCAGTACGTCCAGTGGGGCACGTAGACTGTGCATTTCATTGACGAACGTGCCGTAGTAGTTTATCATTCCTAAGAATGATCGGAGTTGTGCCACGTTTTGGGGCCGTGGCATTTCAGTAATGGACCTGATTTTCTCCGGGTCAGGGCGACGTCCATTCTTGTCGATGATGATGCCGAGATAATTGATTTCTAGCATCATAAAATGGCACTTCTGCAGTCGAATACGGAATCCGTAATCGCGGATTCGTTTGAATAGTGCTTCCAAGTTTTTGCGATGTTCTTCCATTGTCATTCCGGTCACGATGATGTCGTCCAGGTAAGCTGCCACTCCATGAAGTCCAGATATCATTGAGTCGATAATCTGTTGAAAGATTCCGGGAGCTGACTTCACCCCGAACGGAAAGCGGTTGTAGCGGAACAGACCGCGATGTGTGTTTATGGTGAGTAGCTCCTTCGATTCGTCTTCCACTTCGATCTGAAGATAGGCATCCGCTAGATCGATTTGAGAAAAAAGCTCACCGGATGCAGATGAAGCATCAAAGCGTTGTTGAGTCCAGTGGAGAAGTCTGCACAGAGACGAATTGATCTATTGCTCTTCTTCACGACCACTACAGGAGCTGCCCAGTTGGAGTGGTCAACTGGCGACAAAACATTTTCAGCGAGAAATCTGTCGATTTCCACTCTGGGAAGCAAAGGGTACAGGACGCCTTTGACGATAGACAGGCTGGGCGTCAGGTCTAAGAAATAGCTTTGCTTTTGCCTTTGTGCAGTGTCCAAGGCCAGGCAAGAATACTTCAGCGAAACTACGCTTTATGAAGGCGACGGTTTCGTTCCGGATGTCACTGAGTGCTGCTGTGGCTAGTCGACAGCGGAATTGTTCCTTAAGCTGGCGATACTGCTCCATTTCGACGCACCATTCTAGTCCGAGCAAGTCAGTTGCCTCGGTGACGTAGCACTTTCCTTGTCCCGTTGTGACTCTCTGATGACGGCCAAATATGGTGAAGTTTGCCTTGAATAGTCCAATGATGTGCATTGGTGATCCGTCGGCTGCCTTGACCGGTACAGCAGCACGACTGATGGTTGGGGATCCCATCTCGCTCCATGTTCGACGCGAAATCATGGTTACGTCGGATCCAGTGTCCAGCTGGAGCCTAGTGGAAAATCCGTTTATTTCCACTTTCAGGTAGGTGCGTGCATTCTGTGTCTTGTTGCAACGAATATTTCGTTGTCGGAATCTCGACTTCTTTGAAGAAAAACGTGTCCTTTTGGTGGTAGAAGTCGAAGTTGGTTCCTGACATGGCTCTCGTGATGTCGATCGGTGGCGGAACATCATGTTCCGAGGTGGACGCCGTCTATGCATTCCGCTTGGCTTGATGTAATGTGCAGCATTCACCTCTTTGGATTCCATCGCGCGATTGTTGGATCTGAGGGCGACGAAGGTTTCGCAGCCGTTTACGAAGTCGTCTAGGGAGGGTGATTCATCGTCCTCCTTCAAGCAATTGAGACGATTCAGTAGTCGGAGCCGGACGTCAGAGTGGGACGGATCGGTTAGTCCTGATAAGAATACTAGGCATTTTAGAGAATCGTCGCCGACGTCTTTCATTGAAGCATCCTCGAACTTCTTCTTTATTTTGTTGCTGAAGTCTCGATAGGGGACGTGTGACGTAGTCAGCGGCTCGCATGTTGACTGCAGGAACTCGAAACGTCGTCGAATCAACGTCTGCTTCGGTCCGAATAGCTTGGTCAGCTTGTCCACAGTAGCAGCCAGGTCGATAGGTGTGGCTCTTGTGGTAGAACGTAGTCGGAATAGGTTTTGTACGCATGTCTGTCGAGCTTGTCCAGCAACAGGTTGCGTTTGCGCTCGTCAGGCAGCGACGAACCTCGATCATTGATGACTGGTCCATATCGCCTGAACCAGTTCTTGAAGGTGGTATCGTCGTCGTCGTCGTAACAGAAGGTGGATAGGTCTCTGACGAGGTCGCCGTACGGGTCGGGTGCGGGGAGTGGTATGGCAGGCGGTGTGGCTGGAGCAGCTTTGTTTTCCATCAGCTTCTCCATCATAGAAACCATCTGTTGGTTCTGCTGTTGGAGTACCGACAGCATTGCTGCCAACCATGGCGGAGGGGTGGCTTCTGACGACGTGGAAGGTGGAGGGTGCCTGTTGACGACCAACCTGTTGGTGTTGACGGCATCGCGGAGTCGATTGCAGGTCCTGATCGCCACTGTAGAAGATCCGACGGCGTGAAGACAGGTTTATTAGACAGAAGAACACTGAACTACCGATGTGAAAACGACAGCCTTATATAGAGCCCACAGGACCGCCTGATTGATTAGTTTGATAGTCACAGGTCAACAACAATGGCACTCCATATCAACTATCATTGGCACTGTAACACGAGATCATTCTTCCTTCAACAAATACCTTGCAGAATTGAAATGCCAAGGCACTCGCCTTGTGAAGATCCTCGAGTAACAGCTTGCCATCTAGTTTTGGATTAGAAAACATTCTTTTGTTCTTTAATTTGGTTTTCATGATGTCGCGTTACTCCAACACCTTCATCTCAATAGACCTATTAAACTTTAGCACCTTGTCATTAAATCTTTTGGAAAATCTATAGTACTCCGTCCAATCTTCGCTGAGCCTAGCGTAAGTCAACAGACAGCTTTTGTGATTAAGCGTGTTCTGCAGGTAGCTAGGAAGTTAAGATCTAGACGGAAAGGCGTGTCACCATGGAACAAATTTATCCATAACGTCTCTGAGTATTGAAAGAAAAAATCATATTTTTTGTCCACTGTAGTAGCACACTCCATGGAGTCTACCCACATGACACTAAAAAGATAATTATTGATGACATTAAAATCTGCCATAAAGAAAAGCTTTTTGAAAATTGGAGCTGGTTGAATGCCATCTCCAGATATAAAATATCAAGCGAGAAGCTAAGATGATCACTTTCACCAATAGACGATAAAACTGCGACTCTATTTAGTAATGTCTCACTATGACAGAACAACAAAAACGATATAGCCTCTAGTGGGTTCCTTGATGAGCTGGACAAATCCGTGGCTTTTCCCGTCTTCGGCCATGTTCTTTGTTTTCATCGCTGAGTTTGTCCAACTCAAGTCGAACTTTCTCAAGTTCGCCAATCATGACATTGAACGCCAATTTGACACATGACGACAGATCAATCGACTCATTGAGATCGCGCAACACCTTTAAAACCAGCACAAGCGCTCATGTTATATCGGAGATTATCAAGAACTTATACGAATACACTTGTCTCGGCGACCTCAGTAGCGAAATTCGATATCGGCCACGGGTCGTATGTGGTCAGCACAAACGAGAAATCGGCGCACAGCAGTAGTGGAATAGATCAACTAAGTCGCAAGTCGTAGCAGGAGCTAGGAAAGCCGACCGTAGCAGCAATTGACCAGAATACGAAGTAGCTACGTTGACAAAATCGACAGAATCGGGAGCAGAGACAAAACACGACCAGCCAGACGGCGGGCAACGGTCGAATGACATGAGAATCAAAAGAAATACTGCAGTCAGCGCGAAAACCCTTCTAGCAAAACATCGCTTTTAAAGCTAGGCCTCCAAATGGCGAATTTAGGTATTGGACATTTTACCAGTACCCCCCCCCCCCTGTGGCCTGTCCGGCGCTGAAATGTGGTTTCCATGCCAGCGAGCGAGTTCAGAATCAAAACAACAGCCGAAATTAGCCTAGGTACGTTAAAAACTTCACTTCGAAAAACAAGATAAGCAACTGGCAAGAACATCACATGATCAGGAAAACATCATCAAAACCATGATGAAATCAACGAGGAACTCTCAGGAGCGATTAAGTGTTGGAAACAGTCAAGTGAAGTGCAAAAATTGGGCACGACGAGCGCTTCCCCCTCGGCGACCGTCGCCCGTCGCTGCGCACTGCACCGTGTCAGTTGTCGCACTCATTGGTATAATACCCCGTTGCGACGCGTTGCGCGAGCGGCGGCGCGACAACTAACAATCGCGGCACCCACTGCGGCTCCAGCTACTGGAGCGAAGGTGCATCATTGACAGTTAACCAGAGCCCGTCGCCGGCGCTTCCGCGACGAGGCCTAAGAAGGGCCGCTAGCTGCGGCGTTGGCGTGGAGGGAGTGGTCTTGCTCTTCACATCTGGCGTCATGGGTTCGGTCTCCAGTGCAGCTAGTTTTTTTACACCTCATGATTTATCTTCAAAATGACCTTTTGTTCTGAATTATGACACGTGTTTGGTTAAATAGCCGGGTTAACCATCATACACGTTTGTAAAAATGCTTGAAGGCAACAACTATGCTATGCTAACTGCTAGTTCAATATGACCCAGATATACAACCTACTGCAAGTTCTATCGCAGATTTATCATATGTTTTGTGCTCCTAGATTGTCAAACTTTTTGAAAAACTCATGGCATAAGGCAGGTTACACTGATGGTCACCCAGGTGTGTTTGTCATTCCTGCTAAATATTTGTTTGGTCTGGCTACAACTGACTATTTTGATGCTGGTTGTAGAGAGGCTGCATGTATAAGATGTGCAGTGTGTGAGCAGTATGTCTGATTCAAACGTTTTTTTTTTGCGTTTTTCCATGAATGCCAAATTTGATAGAAACACCTCCAGTTGTTTAATATAAGATTTGGGCTCTATTAGTGCACAGTAAATAAAAATGTCACCGCAGCCTGTTTTGCCCTCAAACGTGTACGTTTACGAACGTGTACGTTAGTTTTCCCGGCTATTCAATCAAAAACATGTCATAATTTAAAGTAGAAAGTCACTTCGAAGATACATCATGAGCTGCAAAAAACCGGCAGCGACGGGAGCCGAACCGTCGACGTGGAGCTGAAGAGCGAGACCCTACCTGTGCGCCACCGCCGCAAGTGGCCGCCCATCCTTATGAGCCTCCATAACTCACCGCCCTCGCGGCAGCTGTTTCGCGGTCCCAACTTTGGCAGACCATAACTTATTTTGCAATTTTGATACCATAATACTAATCATCATTCCGAACTTTTACTAGTGATCCTGGTCTCAACTTGAAGTTCCATGGGAGGCTGAAACCCTTCCCTAGTTAGCAGGACCATCGTCTTCATCATCGCTCACATAACGATCAATTAGGGAACTCATAGGAAAAAAACCGAACGGAAGTAAACATTTTAAAACGCCAGCGAATTATATGGAAATAAAGCGAGTAAGCAAGTGGGAATGTAAAGAATCACACCCACAATTCCAATTCGGGGGATCAGTTGTTAATAATTAAGATATATCACATTCAATGCTGACAGCAGACCAATTTTCTTAAATTTTTTCACGAAAATGGTGGGCATTCTGTGAACGAGTAAGACTAGAGGCAACATTTGTAACCAACGAGCACCGCGACAGAAAAGCGAATTGAAGTCTTTCTCGCAATTTTTCCTTTTCAATTTAGGGTACTGGAAGCAGTGAAAGTCACGGTGACTTAATTCTTGCACTACTAATGTTTTACAGACACTTTAAGCGGCTCGACATGTTTAATACCAGACGCATTTTACTTGACTTTGTTAAAATTGCATTTGCACAACATTTTTTCTTGTAAATTTAAGCATATGATTTGGAATGATGACCTAGATGTAAGAAAAAGCGTAAAAGGGAGCTCGACCTTGTGCCAGCATGATTAGACATTGTTGAGTTAGTCGCTATTTCAGCAACTGCTCAAGTTCAAATTACCGGTCTCCTATGCACTGCACAATTCGATTAAATCGCACGCTACAAGGCTGGTCATGGACAATGAATCGTGAGTGTGTTTTCATTGAAAACTTCGTTTTACCAACTTTGTGGTATCCATTGTTCACCACCTGTGGTAGTAGACCTTGAGCAATTGCCATAAATCTGTTAAGTCTAAGAGTTACCAATCAGCCGGTGAAGCGGCAGGATAGGTTGCTGACCGGACGTGGCCCAGAAGCCCAGACGTAGCGCACGAAGTTATATATTCTCATGTTTTCTGTGTTATCATTCGGGGTGTGCGGAAATTTTTCTGGAGATTTTTTCAAAAATTGCATCTGAAGCGGCATCAGAAGCGGCTTCTATTGCACCTTTTCTTGCTCAGAACTTTGCGAGCAGCAGAATCTTCTACAAATTAATGCTCATTCTCATCATAATATAACATAACGAAGTATGAATTCAAAATACTGCTGTCTAACCTTTTAGCAATGACTGAGCAGTAAACGGAAACAAATTCAGGGCTTATTTCACTATTTCTCACTATATCAGCAGCCTTCCATACCTAGTCCTGCGACGTTTTTCGCTGACTTCTTTGATGATGATATTTCTTGAACGGTAGACTTGACCGACTTAATCACTTGAGGTTTCATTTCATACAGACCCGCATTAAAAAAAAAACTGACTCGGGTGAAGTCTAAAGCTGGAGTAGTCACCTATATCGTTTTCCGACCAGGAAATAGATTCCTCTTAACACTTTTAAAAACCAGTGGCATCATGGATGATCTGCTGACTACAGAGATATCTGCATATTCAATATTAGCAGTTACATTGTAATCACCAAAACTACTACTCAGAATTGATTCTGGGATCTAAGACGTTAACTGGATGACTGATTAGTCGTGGTGTATCCACACTTCTACAGGAATATTCAATCTATGCCGCCTAGAAATCCTACGCCCAAGTTGATACAGCTGGACAGTCCCTAGATGGTTCTCGAAGCAATACTTTTGTGTCGGAATTCAATAAGTCACCATAAAGGATAAAAGATAAAGGACGGCGTTATTCAATCCTGTTTGGGATGCGCCACGCATTCTACTTTTGCGGGATGTAGTGGAGGCGTGTCGAATGCGTATTTGGCCATACAATGACTTGCGGTGGCCAGCCGATGTACAAGTCAGTGCATTGTCCTTCACAAACAAGTCTGGTACCAATTCACTAACCCCGGAGGGATGGAAGGCTTGGTTATCCTCGGCGGGAAATTCGAACCAGGAACCTGGTCTCGGATGCAGGCGACAGCCGGCGCCTCCTCCGACTGTGCCCCACGCGCCCATAAGTCACCATAGTCAATCAAAATAACAGCTCATGGTAGATATTCGTGATGCTTCATTAAAAATGAATCGCATAACTCCATATGGATGAAATAACACCTAACGAAATTAAATATTGAAATTTGCACCTTTGGTCAGGAATACTGATGTAATCTTGGAGCACAAACCGCATGCCACAACCTTTACTGAACTCTGCTTCATAATACTGCGCTATATGCTTACTAAGTATTTATTTTTCTATGTACTTACTAAGCTATTTGTAACCAATGGATCAAGAATTTTATGATCATTCAAATGTTGAGTGCATTTTCATAACATAAAATGCATACATAGCCTTTGTGGCACATTAATTTTGCCCTGCACTCGGACGCTGCCATTTTTGAGCACTTTCTTTTGATAGTCTAACCAATTTCAAGAATATTAATACTAGAGTTGCCAAACAGTATTTCTCTTACAATTATATGAAGGAGAACCCTTTTATTCGATAAGCTGACTGTGTTGAATAGAAAACTAGTGTGGAACAGTGCCCATTTACGTTTTCGCCTTCCAGCGCAAAAACAGGCGAAACACGGAACGGAACGGAAGAGCCCAAAATGGCCGGAAACCGGAATTCGAAACACAGAAATCGAAATTCCTCACATCCTTGGTTATCATACTATATAATAACGCGCTAAGCGCTGAGTCATACTATCGATCGGTGCCGCCGCAGCAATTAACCAGAAAATAGGGGGAAATTGTGGGGGAGGGGGGGGGGATTATGGCACGGAAATAGCAAAAAAATACCCAGACGTCTTCTCCCTCCGTGGGAACTTTAGCCCTTGGGCAATCGAGGTCGCTGGATGGACACGAATCTGAAGTTAGTTTTTGAAGCATCGATCGCCATCAATCGATATTGATCAAATTACGGGGCACGGAAATAGCGGAAAATACCCCAGGCGTCTTCTACGTGCCAGAGGATTCAGAGACGTGCGAAAAACGTCGCATGACGTGCCGAATACGTCGCTCAACGTGTTTGGGGATTTAGGTAGACGTGCCGAAGACGTCGTCTAATGCGCCTGAGGATTCAGAAGGCGCGCCGAAGACGTCGTCCGCTAAGGGGGGATCATTGAGGCGACCAGCTCCAATAATAGGGACTGTTTCACTAAAGAGGACCAGTAGTGAGGAACCAATAGATCGCCCTATCATCCTATCCTACTATATATAAGCGAGAACGGTCGTTTGTCTGTGTGTGAGTGTGTGTTTGTTTGCACAGAAGTGCTGGAGGAGTGTGTTAGGAGGAAGTGTGGGGATGGGGGGGGGGGGGGGGAAGGGATTGTAGTTGTGCGACGTGCCTGGCGACTCAGTAAACGTGCCGAACACATTGCCCAACGTGAGAACGCCTATGAAAAACCTACGGTATGAAGAACGCAAAAGTACGCAGCAGGATTTTAAGTTTCACAAAAATTGATTTGGCACTCACAGCAGCGACCCGTCGCCTGCGCGACACGGCAGTATACCAAAGGCCTTTCCTTAGGTTAGTGATATTGCAAGGTCGCACGACGCACAAGTGCGTGACACGGCGTTAGGCGTATCTGAGCTCTGGAATATAATACTACACGAACTACGAGCCTTTTTTACCCATAGGGAGGGACGAAAGCTGCATAAGTAGAGCACCTACGTTGATGTGATTGTTCTTAGCTTAGTGATACTGCGAAGCGCGCAAGTGCGAGGCGTGCCGATAGGCATGACGGAGCACTTGTTAATCAATGATACATTGAGCATTTTGTTGAATGACATTTGGCCGTCTTTCAGTAAGTTGAAAGGCTCCACGTTCCAAGAAGCCTTGGTATTTTTTATTTAGATAGTGGAGTTCTTTTGTTAACACATTGAACGAAATTCGGGAACGACTACCTTCACGCTCGATCCGTCTCAATTTTCGCAATGTTATTCGCAAGAAGTGAATCGAAATCTGCTCTACATATTTGAGAGCGGGCAAATGCCTCAATCAGTGGAACGGTAGAACAACATCGCTTTACCTATCTGATCTAGGTTTCACATGTAAGCGCATTTTCAAGCGATACAAAATTAGTTGACCTTCTCCTTCGACACCTCCATTTTACCGAAACAAAAGACATCCAACCTGCTGACCAATGTACTCCTCATTATCTTCATCCACTTACCTCTCTTCTGATTCCACGCTGCTACCTTCTCTATCCTCTACCTGGATGCTCCCGCATTGCGCATCTCGCAGGGTGAATGCAAAACTGCTGGCCATCTTCTTCCCTTGCCTTGTAGGAACGCGTGAAGTATCGGAAGGCCGGAACTCCTCCAAAAGACACGCCAACACAACAGCTGGTGAGGACATAGTTTGGAAGATAAGTCGGCACTATTGTGCTTACCGACCCCGTGTGTCGAGAAAATTTTGCCCATGAAGATTATTTAAGGCACTGGTCAACCACATGTAAGTATGGGTGGCAGGATGATGGTAATCGATTTTCCCCAAGAGAGCTTTGGTTGATCGTGGCAGATCTTTTTTAGGAGGTGCAAAATTCCTGCATCACAGGAGAGACGAACCATAATCCACCTCGTCTAACTAGCTGCTCCTCTACCCACCAGGACATCACTGCTCGACCGGCAGCGCAGCTTCCACGCAACCTGAGTTCGTCCTTCTGTGATTCGTTGAATCAGCATGCAGCTAAGGGCAATTGAGCCATGCTGAAAATGGACTATAACTCCGTTCACAGATGAGCACAGCAGAAAAAGAGCACATATTGGAATCAGCGTTTGAAGTCGCATCCAAATATGTACATTTCATCTCAAAGTTCTATGGTCACCTAGTATCCCTCCCTTGTGAGTCCATTCCGCTCCAAGCGATCACACCAAGCTTCGGATTTCGAACGAGTTCACATTTATCCTTGCTAGCAAGCATTACGTCAGCACCATAAAGCAGCGTCCAAGGGAAGGGCTTCTTAAGATCTCGTGTGATGGCATCCATGACGACAACAAAAATTCGTGGGGAAAGCGCAGAACTCTGGTGTATCTCGATAGAGACGGAGAACTCCATCGAGGTTCCAGCTGCAGCTCGAACTCTACTCTTTAGACAAGAGTAAAGAATTTGCACCCACTCTATGAGCACTTCAGGAGCTCCATATTGGCGCAGGGCTTACCATATCATTCCACGCGGTATGCGGTCAAAATCCTTCTCGAAGTCGAGAAAGACGATATGCACTGGTCTCTGTTTCTCGCTATGCTTCTCTATCAAGAGGCGGGCTGCGTGAATGGCATCAACGGTGCCACAGCCAGCCACGAAGCCGCACTGATTGCTGGAAAGCTGGACGATTTCACCAATTCGTCCATTGACAATTTGCTCGAAGACCTTTAGGCTGTGAGAATGCAAGCGAATCGGACGGTAATTAAAGCAGCCTGCAGGACGACCCTTTTTCCAAATCGGAATCGTGGTACTGTTGTGCCAGCACTCCGGTACTTTCTTCTCCTTTACTATCTGGTTGAAAAGCTCGGCCAACCACTCAGCAAGATAAAGAGCTTCGACTTTCAAACATCGACTGCCAGATCATCTGACCCTGTCGCCTTACCCAGCTTCATCTTCTTCAGAGACGCTTGTGTTTCCCCCACGAAGATCTTGTGAAGGGGACCGTGAACAGAAGCCACAGAAGGAATGGCGGGATAAGAAAATTCCATAGTGGAAATTTCCTCAAAGTAATCACGCCATCGCTTCAGCGCTTTTTTGTGGTTTGTCAGAAGATGGGCGCTCTCATCATCAGTGCCGAAGAACTTTTCTACATCCTCGGTCTGGCGATGGCGATTCTTTACGAGTCAGTAGAGATCCCGCTCACCATCACGCGACTCGACCTTTTTGTTGACCTCGCTGAGAAACCCGTGATACAGCGACTTCTTCTCTCGAACCTTCGCTTTCACATCGTCAGTCAACAGCTATGTCTGCTTGTCGACCTTGCGTCTTCCAGACTTCGTGGTGCCGAGTTCCAATCTTGCAGCTCGGCGTATCGCGTCTGTTGCCCTCTTCCAAGTTTCATCGCCAGTCGTGACTGTCGGCAACCGTACGCGTGAAATCACAGCTGCTTCATGCTCTTTGATTCGCCACCACTTCATTCTTGCAGCACCGCATCGCTCAACCTGCTGCACTCTCGGAGAGGCGTTTAGGGTGCAGATCAGCGGTCGATGCTACGGGGCGACCATCTCATACGGCACGATCTTCACGTCTGTGACAATACTTCGATCACGGTCCTTCACAAGGCCAAATTCTATCTGAGACTTGGAGCTTCCACTATAGTATGAGATGTGGTCGGAGTCGCGTTTTCAGAAAACGGTGGTCACAATGGTGAGGTTATGCGATTCAGCAGACTCAAGAATACGCTCATCATCTACTTTACGTGATCCGTAACCGAATGCACCATGACAGCTGTACCCATCTTTCGCAGCACCAACGTGCCCGTTAAGACCACCTGCGACAGCGATTACGTCTTGTGGCGGCAGTTCTGCTGTCTTCTCATCAAACAGGCTCTAAACGTTATCGCTGGCTTGATCGTAGCAGCCAGTCTGCGGAGAAGAAATGGTGGAGCCGCTGCTTAGCGGCGACAACTATCTTCGCCAATCGACCTTCAAAACGGTTTGCACATACAATCGACTCACAAAATCGTTCGGAGATGATTATTCCGACACCGCAGGTGATGCTGAGAATTCCACACAGAGCGGCCTTGATGCCTCTTCTTATGTACCTTGACTCACATCAGAACCACCTCGTCCTGCAACGCACAGAAATCTATCTTTCTTCGCTCCAGTGCTTCTACCAAGTCGCTCAAGTGGCCCGTCAAAGTATCTGTATTACGGGACTTTCGGACTAGCTCAGTTGCCCTCCCCTCCCCAATATCGTCCTCGCACCAGGAAACCTCGCATACATACTCGCCGGGCTTTGCGATTGCGAGTCGGCTCCCGCGGATGCAGTAGCGCTATCTCGAACAACTTATACTGTCATACACCATGTGATGTGATATGGGTCTTCATAGTCCGGCCTTTCACAAGGCCTATCGGCTGCAATCGAGTGTCCGTGTTTAGACTAGCCCGCAGAGCGAACAGTTTCCAGTGGCACCACGTGGACGAACGGACATCACCACCGTGTTCAACTAAACTTGCGAGGGAGAATACCTTCGAGTGGTAGAGTGGGGGGAATACTGATGAAAACTTGATGAAATTGAAATGGTGAGGTAACTTTACATGTGAAACGAAATTATTTTTCGAGCGGCGAAATCACAAAAGTAGGCAGATTTTTTTCAGCCTTTCGTTCTTCAACTCAGAAGAGGAATATAGGCCACTGGCAGAAGGTGAATTTATGAAAGAGAGACCTCAATGGAAGAAACGCATTTTGGAAAAATTAGCAATTAGCTCAAACTTGGAGAGTTTTAAAAAAGAGGTGAGTTACTGTTTCATTATCCAACATGATGACAGTGGATACATGAGACTTCTGTTCTTAATCAGCAAAGGATGCATGATAAAGGATAATGGTCAGCGTCAGTAAATCTCTCTGCGGCATGCGCTACGCATTCTGCTAGTATTTCTACTCTAACATTTACACATTTAAGCGTGTAATCTTTTATCAGTGGTGAACTTAAGTTTTTTCCCTGATCAGATCAGCTTCGGACCAATTCATAGTCCAAAAGGGATACGGATGCAGGTCCACGTCAGTTAATTCCTGTTAGGATGCGTCACGCGACAGCTGGCTCTCTACGGCTTATTGTGCAGACAATTTGAATGTGGATTTGACCAGCACAGACGCTTGACCAGTGACAAGTCAGTGATACCAATTATCCGACTTTGGAGGGATGAAATGCTTGATATTAAATACTTGATTGGCCTGAGCCGAAAATCCGAACCCGGAGGCTGGAATCGGGTGAGCTTGGCAGCCGACGCCTCCTCCATCTGCGCTAGTCGGATTTTCTTCTTCTCATTATTCTTCAGTGTTTGTCCTGCTTCGTCGCGGGGTTCGCTCGTCTGTATCTAGACGCCACCTTTCCCGATCCTGCGCTTGATCAGGGTGGACACCAGCTACTTTCAAGTCCATATGTAATGTATCGGACCAGCGCTGCTTCGGACGCCCTCTAGGCCGCTTTCCTGACACTTCCAACTCAAGGCCTATCTTGCGGACGCTCTCTTCTTTCCCACGCAAAACGTGACCGTACCATAATGAGCGAGCTTCGCGCATCTTGTTCGCTATCGGCGCGACACCGAACTTTTGCTTAATAGCATCATTTCGGATACGGTCCATGCGCGTGACTCCAGCCGTCCAGCGTAGCATCTTCGTCTCCATGACGCTGAGTCGCGTTTCAAGTTCCTTGGTCGCAGGCCAAAACTCACGAGGAAGGCCAGTGAACTCGGTCCGGAGATCTGAACCAGACCTATATGATTTTGAAGGGCATCGGACAAGGATCACAGAACTGTGCTTCGTTTTTGCTAAATGCCCCTTGAGGTCAAAAAATGGCAAAAAATGATATCACTTTAGGTCGGGCTGTTAAGGCAAAAGTGACACCTGGAATGGCCCTGTCGTGCTCAGAACATAACTTACAAAGATTTGGAGCTTAAATTGAAGTTTGATTATAGTAATACGATAATTTCCAACGTTTCCTAGACGAAGCTGCAGTGTACATCCAAGTGATTCATTCACATCAATGGTGGCAGCGACCGGATGGCCGAATGGATAGCGCGGCGGACTTATGGAAGGAGGTCGAGGGTTCGGTTGCGGGTCTGTCCGTGCGATTTGTTCTGTGGAGTGCTCAGTTTTTTGCTAACAAAGACATTTTGCCTACGGTAGGTTACCGTATTAGGCTTGTCATGAATATCGACATATTCATGATGACTCATCAAGCAGCCCGGTGCGCCTGCAACAGAAGGCGTGCCCTTAGGGCGTGCCGGTCATCACAAAGCCGCCAATTAGCACTCGTCTCCGCCCAATCTGGCCCGTATAAAAGGCCTCCTGTATAAAAGGACGCCGCCGGCAGTTTCAGGCAGTTCCGTTCGGTCTCCTGCCTGCAGTTTACTTCTCTCTTGCCTTCCTTCTTCCGGCTCCGGGCTCCTCTCTTCCACGGCACTTCCCCCCAACTCACTATGGCCCAATAACCTCATACCCGACAGCCTCCCTACACAATAACCGACCACCACCTCTCCATACGTCTCCCATGCTTCTCCCTCATTCCCTCTACCATCAATATCCACTGAACCACCTATTTATACTGTAGCAATGTTAGTACACAATAAACTTATATAGAACGCTCTTTCCACACAGAAGAAATACAACACATTAGCCAATCTTAAAGATCCTATACTAATCTTCTGTACATGGTACAACGAAGCTAGACCCAAACGTCTAGACATGGTGCATCGGACCGATCCGAATCGAACTCAGGCATTCTACACATCTCCTCACAATTGGAAATCAGGTATACATGACAAAATAGCGTTTCCAAAGTCGAACTCATCCCCAGACATACATCGAACGACATGAACCGAACTCAGGCAGCAAGCAAACTTCTCCCTACAAACTCAAACAACTAGATCTTCACGACATTCGAAACCCGATTTCCTCGTCAGAATCACATACTCTCATGGAAATACTTCAATGACACTGACCAACGGCGCCAGGTCAGGGCGCCTCGAAGTAACCCAAGAACAAGTAATTATAAATTCATACGATTACCCTCATCCATTCATACTCATGTCGAAAATCTAATCCACACGGACCGACACGGAATTCCTTGAGACGAAAAGACGAGCTCACTTCGACTCTCAAGTCAACAAAACCCATGCTTTGTTTAAGACATTACCACTCTTACCATACATTTCATCACATTTTCATAAAGCAGCATGTCAGAACAGAAACAATTACTCGATCGAGACCGTGACAGTCTGCCTCGCTGCCTTGCTGCAGCCCTGCAAACTACCTACTATGCGGTATGATCAGAGACCGCCGAACAGTTCAAGAAAGGAATCGCATGCGAAATTACAGAACAAATTTTAAGAATCAGAACCCCGGAAAACCCCCGAACTCAAAGGAACTTGCAAGTCATTAAAAAGGGACCATTTGGGATGGTCTAGAGAAGGCAACCTGAAATAATTGCCTAGAGCTAACTCCTTGAAATAAAGAGTTTAGGGATAGCCACCTGAAATAAAGGCTCTCAACATCATCCAAGTCATACGAAATAGAAGGATGTCGACACGTCAATTAAGCACTCCTGCAGGATTCAAGAAAATTCGAAAGCGAAGCATTTCATTGAAGAAAAAAAATCGAAAGCAAAGCGAAGCATTTCATTGAACTGAAATTCGAAAGCTAAACGAGGCATCACATAGAACAGAAAATTAAAAGCAAAACAAAGTATTCCATGGAACAGAAAATTTCGATCGCTTCGCCTCCGACCTTCTCAGCGCTGAACCCATCATAATCTCAGTAACACTAAGGCCATTCATCAGGAAGATTATTTCCGAAGAGAAACATCAAAAGGAGCTCCTCTTAACCCAAACTCCTTACCCTTTTCCATGACCACTCAAGATCGCGATCAAACGACCACACACAATTTCCATCCACTTGATTCAATATCAACACATCCATCCTCCCGTCAGTACACTGTCATGACCAGATACACCAAACTTCGGTCTTTCATGAAAGTTCTATCCGCAAACCGTGTCTCCAAAATAAGGAAAACGATACACCCCAAAAGTAGAATCACAAATCGTACTTGCAAATATTACAGTACTCATCGATGAATCACAGGCCTACGGCCCATGACACGCCCACCCGAGACACACCCCCTACCCGCGCTATAAAAGCCAAAGCTCGCCAGTCAAAACCATTCGCTCCGTCCTGCTATGTCTAAAGCTTCTTCTACCTTCTCTCTCAAGTCCGTCAAACAGCAACTCACACGACACATCAACGAATTACTCGATCTCATCCAAGATGCCGAAGCATACAAAGAACCATGGCAATACCCAACAGACTCGAACGAACTCCTCCGATACATCCTACTCAACAAATCCAAAGTCAGACACATCATCGATGCTCTCTTACACAAAGAGCACGCCATTCGAATAATGTACGAGAACATCTCCAATTCCATCGATAACATCAAAATAGAAAACTCTCAACAAGGAGCAGAAATCGAAACCAATTTCGACAGCTACTGGACAGAACGCAAAGGTGATCGAATCCTCGATACAAGCTCTAACATACGGCACAAACTCGAACAGCGTATCCTCGAGCTAAACTGTCAAGAAAATGTCACAACCATGGAATTATCAAACCTAGGCGCTACTACACAAATCACCAATACCAACGTAGGACACCATCCCCACAATCAAGGCACACCTTGATCACAAACAGAACCTACAACGCAATCAATTTCACAAAACCCACAACCATCTCAACCAACGAGTCATAGCAAACGATACCACACCTGCTCCCACCGAAAATCAATTCATCCTTCTCCGACGACTACAAGGCCGAGGACTTCAACTACCAGACTTCCATGAAGATACCATAGAATTCGAGCCATTTTGGGAACTTTTCGAAGAACTAATACACAACCAACCCTACTCCAAACTCGAAAAACTCTCAATCCTACTGAGCTTCTGCAAGGATGACGCTGCTAGAGCACTGCGAATGATACCTCGTAAGTGCGATTCATACGATCTCGCAATCCAGCAACTCAAATCACAATACCACCATCCAAGACAAACCAAAGCAATTCTCCTCCGACAATTAAATTCATTGCCTGTCTCTCTAGACGACCCACGACAACTCCAAAACACACTCAACGACATACTAGCACTAATAGCCGAAATGCGAAGACAAGACGAAGCAATAAACAACACAAGCTTAACCCAAACGGTTCTTAAAAAATTTCCCCCAAATATTCAGGAAGAGGTTGCTAAACGTGAATACGACTCCAACTCAGTCTGGACGATGGCAGACCTCTTGGAGAATTTAAAAACAGTAATTCGATGCAGAGCTCACTTGTCATTTCTAAGAAACGAACAAACGATATTCGATCCCTTTGACTCAAGCACCTACTCTTCAGAATAACCAGTCACCATATCTTCTAGATATATCAAGCAAATATACACTCGATTAAAAAAAACTCCATGTAGATGTATATAGCATTCATATAGCCATAGATATCACATTTTTTGTTTCCGAACCACAAACCACACGATTTATTATTCTTCAGAATTTCTGAAAAAATTAACCCAACCTTCTTACAGACTGTGTTTTCCTCAGCGCACTTCTCTTCTATAACGAGACATCAACTCACGCCAATCGAACAGTTCGAACCAACCCTCGGGTCTTAAAATCAATTTTAGCCTTACTCGAATCCAAACGAACAAGTTCTCCACCTCCCAATCAGTCGGCCTGCCCGGCCGTCATCGCGGCACGCTTGGCAAGCTGCCACGACGACAGTATCTCCCTTCCCGTCTCGCACGCTTCAACCAGTCACACAGTCTCTCGGCAACCCTCGAGCTTCTATTCACACATCCACACCTGCCATACTCTCTCGACAGTCTTCGCACCTCCCTCGCGCGCCCACCGATCATTCTCTCTCGACGTCTTCCGCGCTCGTCTCGCGCGCTCTCCCCGACGAACACTATTTCTCAACTCGCTTCGATCGCGGAAACATCAACATCGCAGACCCTATAGCAGCAGACGAAATCAGAGTTTGTAAAAATTGAAATACTGTAAAGAAAGTGTAAATCAGAAAACTGAATTGACAGTCCAGTTTCCCTCAAAGGACTCATCAACATCATCCACTGTCACAAAAACCTCCCACAAACAAACCTCATCCAGAAAACGTGAAAATCCACAGCTCGCTGCATCAAGACTCTCAAATAGCTACTCGTTCGCCTATTCTCTCGAAGCGTCAGTGACCCGAGTCTCCAGAACATCAAAGCAAGACCAAAGAAGGGATCCAAACCGTGCAGAAAACGAATAATACGAACGCTGGACAGCGAATAAAACCCCAGCACCACCCGGATGAAAAGGCCCGAAAGGTCTCTACAAATCATCGAAAACGGTAAGGGTCGTCATCGATCGTGCGACGTCAGAGCTTGAAGGCGGTGACTTGCCCAGCGTACCAACTTTATCAAGATAAGCTTCCGCATATATAGCCACAACCGCCAACATTGACACCATAGCTCGCAATGTCGGACTACGAGCCGTCTGACAGTGAGAGTGACTACAGCGACGGACCGGTGCAGATCCCCATAGACTTCTACCACCCACGCGGACACGTCGAGCCGGAGGATGTCAACCGTCAGCACGACATCAACCGTCAGCAGGACATTTCACCACCACCTTCACCACCACGATCTCCACCACCACCTTCCCCGCCGCCCAGGTATAACCCCTGGCTCGAACCAAATCTACCGGAGGAGATGGATCTCCTCCTGCAGCGACTACACCTCGAATGGATGCTGCATCAGGCGCACAACCGCCGCGGCTGGGAAATTGAAATGAGGTGGTACTTGGCAGCCTTAATGGCTGCAATGACACCACCGCCGACTCCGAGCGACTCGGAGCACACCAGCTCAGAGTCGGAGGGAGTTTACTCCGATGAGGAGGATTAGTAGAAGTAGAAATAGTATGAGTGATATGTGAGGTAGTAGTAGTAAATGCTATTGTTAACACTAGTTATTAGTGATTGGTTGTAGTTGTAAAAAAATAGAAATAAAAGCAAAAAAGGACAAAAAATTACATTTGCCAACAGGTTTTAAGCGGGGTTAGGAAGCGAAGATGGTATCCTATCGAAACCAAAATGTACTATTTGTTAGCAAAAAAGTGAGCACTCCACACCGCAGATCGCATGGACAGCCCCGCAATCGAACCCTTGACCTCCTCTTGTAAGTCCGCAGCGCTATCCATTCGGCCATCTAGTCGCTGTCACCGTTGATGCAAATGAATCACTTGAATGTACACTTTGTCTAGGAAGTGTAGGAAATTATCGTATTACTATAATCAAACTTCAATTTGAGCTCCAAACCTTTTGTTGTAAGTTATGTTCTGAGCACGACACGGCTATTCCAGGTGTCACTTTTGCCTTATCAGCCCCCCTGGAGTGATATCATTTTTGCCATTTTTGGACCACCCAGGGGCATTTAGCAAAAACGAAGCACAATTCTGTAATCCTTGTCCGATGCCCTACAAAATCATACAGGTGTGGTTCACAATCTCCAGGCCGAGTTCACTGGCCTTCCTCGTCAGCGCCGTATATTGCTACTGGCCGGACGACTGCTCTATAGATCTTTGACTTCAAGCGCTCTGGCATCTTCCTATCGCAGAGCACGCCAGTCGACGAACCCCAAAAAAACTCCAACCTTGCAGCTTCACGTATCGCTTCGGCAGCCTTCCTCCAAATTTCGTCGACAGTTGTGACTGTCAGTAACGAACGCGAGAAATCACAGCTGCTTCCTTCTCTTTCGTTCGCCACCACTTGATTCTTGCAGCACCGCATCGCTCAACCTGCTGCACCCTCGGAGGGGTGATCTTAAAGGTGCACACCAGCGGTCGATGCTGTGGGGCGACCGTCTCATACGGCACGATCTTTGCGTCTGTGACAATGCTTCGGTCGCGATCCTTGACAAGGACAAAGTTTATCTGAGACTTGGAGCTCCCACTATAGTATGAGATGAGGTGAGAGTCGCGTTTTCGGAAAACGGTGTTCACAATGGTGGGATTATGCGATTCCGCATACTCAAGAATGAGCTCACCATCGGCGTAACGAGACCCGTATCCGAAACCACCATGACAGCTGTACCCGTCCTTCGTAGCACCTACGTGCCCACTAAGGTCACCAGCGACTATGATGACATCTTTCGACGGTACCTCTGCTGTCTTCTCATCAATCAGGCTCCAAAACTCTTCCTTGGCTTGATCGGAGCAGACAGTCTGCGGAGCATACGCAGAGAAGAAGTGATAGAGTCGATCCTTAGCGGCGACAATGATCTTCATCAACTGATCGTCAGAGCGTTTGACGCTTACAATCGAGTCACGAATTCGTTCGGAGACGATTATTCCGACACCACTGGTGGTCTTGGGACATAGAACGGCCTTGAAGCCACGTCCTATGTCCCTTGCCTTGCTGCAGGACCACCTCGTCTCCTGCACCGCACAGAAATCAATTCTTCTCCGCTCCAGTGCGGGTGCTTCAACCAACCCGCACGAGCGCCCCATCAACGTACGCACATTCAGCATTGCTACGCGGGTCCTGCTTACGTCACGGGGCTTTGCGATTGCGAGTCGGCTCCCGCGGATGCCATAGCACTATCTCGAACAACACCATGTGATGTGATATGGGTTTTCATAGGCCGGCCTGTCACTAGGACCTGTCGCCTGCATTCGAAGGTTCCGAGGTTAGCTTAGCTCGCACAGCGAGCAGCTTCCAGTGGCACCACTTGGAGAAACGGACATCGCAACCCTGCGCTAGTCGAATACGCTACCCTATATAGTGAGCGGCTGCAATGACAGCTCTATCAGCAACTAGAATTTTATCCTTTGTTCTCTGCCCGCATTTTTTCGGGGACCTGTTTTGTGTGATCTGAGTGTAGCTCTTTAGATATACACTGAAGAAAGGCACCACTTCGATATTTGGATTTGAAACAAACATTTTTTCATGCATTTCTTTGCATCGTGGCATGTTGAGGGATTTGTGGAGTAATCTTTGTCATAGGGATTTTATCTATGTCACGTTTGTTTTAACACCGTCATTGTTGTACACGTCGTACGGTTGCAGATGGTGAAAATCGTCGAGGAGTTTCTCTACAAGTGTGGACGAGATAAACGAGGCGAGCCTTCGTCTTTTTTTCTGTCAGAATAACTTGGGCCTTAATGCAATTTGACAAAAGTATTCCAACAATCATTAATTCCTAGCAAACGCTTGTTTCTAGGCAATAAGTCGAGGAATACTTCTGAAATAAAGAACAATTTGTTGTTGGAGAGGAGTAGATTTCGTGAACTTTCTACGTAAATTTCACTGTATTCATGCCTCACCTTCGTTTTTCTAATACCACTGTTAAAAATTATTACAAAAATAATCAGAATGTTGAACATTCTACGATTAATCTAAATTCGCATCCTAGCAGGCAAAGTTAGGTAGGTTAAAGCAGATGAAGCGAAACTAGTTGTAGGGACGAATGAAAACAAGCAACAACCCACACACCTTTGCTGATAAACACATCTGCTGCTACAAAGCTACATTACTTCAATTGCAAACGTTCGATTCGGGTTGCGATAGACTCGTACGAGTCGATGCTCATGGCCAAGTGCATGTTGACGAGGACACTAACGCCGCCTTCTCCCCTGCTGTCGCATGTGCCGAGGAGCAGCTCTATTCCGGGCTCTGACGCGCGGGCGAAGAATTCCGGGCAGCCAACAAGACTGCCATGAGACAAGCGAGACTCGTCAGGCGGCCACGAGTCGCCTAACAATAGCGAGTCTATCGAGTGCAAGCTTTGGGAAGGTCATGGCGACATGCAAGAAACAATCCGCGCAGGGGCGAACATACCTACGCACTTGGTGCATGAACGTGCCCTACACGGGTGTAAGCCGGTCTGACATAGAGGTCCATCCCATGCATCCTACTTGCGTTTCTGGGCACCGATTGCCTTTGGTTCGCAATTCACTCCCTATTCACCACCCGTGGACGAGTCACGTGGCTCCGCGACATGCGGCCCGAGATCCCTCCAACAAGAGAGGCCGACCACACTCTAGACGAGGAAGATCAACGAATGCTTTCTCTAGGTCGGAAAAAGCTGGCTTGGGTGGAGAGGTCTGAATCGTATATCTGACCGGCTAAAAGCAGTCGTTTTAAACGATTCATCGACTATGTTGTATTTAGTCGCGCTTTTGAATCTTCCCCTTCGATGAAGCAACTGTGTAATTTATTAGACAAAACCAAACACAATGTCTCAAGGCGCTGAGGAAGATGACACAAGAGCGATAGGACGAGTGTTCAGTGCAGGGCGTGATTTGGTACGATACTTTCATTGATGATGAGAAGCACATAGCAAAATAATTTAAGAAACGGAAAACCATTCAGAACTACTTAGAGCGTTTAAAGCAACACACAACATTGGTGCTCAGATCGCATAGTATTTGAGAACGACATTCTTGCTCGAGCATCGACAATTGCTTTTTCGGAAGAGATCCTTTCTTGTGTTCATACAATTTTGGAGCAGATGATGAAAAAATCCAGAAAAAAACTGAAAATGTTTAGAGAATGCTAGATACAGAACTCAATTTTTTACTATATTCTGTGTATCAGCCCCTTTCCTTTTGCGTGTTATGCTCCGTGTTAAACTTTCAGAACTTGGATTTTCTGAGGTGCTGGATCAACCCATTGTTGGTGATATGGAAGCTTACTCATTTTCGCCCATTAGCGCTGAGAGGATATGCGTTGCGAAGAGCCTGCGCACAGAGATTCTGAAGGACGAAACCATTAAGATTTTTGGCGAAGGTTTGTCACAGCTTTTTATTTTACTTGAATGTTTTTGCTATATTTCTAAATACACCAGACTTTCAAGTAATTGATTTTTAAATACTGCAATAAAATCAATGAAAGGTCCTTCTCATAGCTCGCTTAATGGTCATCTTTAGTTACGAATGTGTAACAACGATGAAACGAATGTTTACTAAAATCATCTACCTTTTTCACGATTTGAATGAGTTTCGAAAAAATCTTTTTGGAAAATTGAAAGGAATAGTACAGAACCATAGGCCAACTAACTACTCTAGTCCTACCCGAAAAACGCTGTAATAAAATTAAAACCATCAAATTAAAAATTAAATTCGTACATCTTTCGTTTCGTTCCTACACTTAGACGAATGCAAGAAAATAAAAAATAAAACAAGAGCTTTCGCGGAACTCTTCAGTAAGGAAGGAAGCTCTTTTGGGCGTTTAAAATCAACTACCTTACCAACGGAGCCGAAGTAACGGACGAGCCAATGTGCCGAGAAGCAACATCTGTAAGAAATGCAATAGTGTACAACAAAGAATTGAAAAGAAACGGGCGAAAATGGAATGCATAAAAGAACAACAAGTTAATCTAAAGATGACCACAACTCTATGAGTGGAGAGGAGAACAAACAAAGAAAGGAAGATAGCAAAAGGATGGTGAAATACGTGATAAATGGGTCACTAATAAGAGAATTCGAAAAATCTATACGCAGCGTATGGTGCAGCAGTCTTTCCAGAGGTTAGCATTAAAGCGCGAAAACTACTATGAAGGGGTGAAATCGAAGTAAAATCAGGGAACAGTGATAAACAACCTAATTGTATACCCAAGCACTAAAGAAGGAATTGGGGAATAAGAATGTCCTAGAAAGGCAAGGCGAAACAAGAAAGTGACTATAACAATGCTATAAGAACAAAAAATCTACAAAACTGAGAGGGCGAGTATGTGTGCACTACTATTTATTAAAATTCGATTGGAATTGTTCATGAGTATTCCCATAATATTAGCAATACCATATTTAAATTTTATATACTCACTTTCGCCTATGCTTTTAAATAAACAACTAATGATCCTTCTTTTATCATAATTATTATCCAACATAATGTTAACTAACTGTTCTAAACGCCCCATGAAATCATCAAAACATGTACATGTACGAGCAATACGTAAAACCTTTATATGGATAGTATCTTTTTAATGCCACTTATGTATCGGAAGGGTTGTTTGAACAAACCACGTAATTGTAATGTTTAATAGAATATTCATATTCTAAAAATGACAGGAAGATCTGCTAGTAATGGACTATAATTACCTCCTTGCTGCACACGTAACTGTCTACGAGGAATTCAACATAATGCAGAAGTTCTTGATTAGTATATGTCCTGTTGTTTTTAATCATGCAATTACCTGTATAGAATACATGGTTATATCCGTTAAATGCTGTGAAAAGTTGGTGAACATATTTGTAAAGTTAGCCGAAAACATCTTAAGACCATCAACAGTTATATCTCTAATATTATTACTGATGGCAATGTTATCAATAGCCTAATAACCAGTAAATTTGTGGCTTTTAAGTTTAATGAAATTGACATAGTTTTAAAAATGAGTTTTTATAATTGCAAATATATTTTGCCCTTCCACAGCTCCAATTGTGAACCTAAACTTGATAGGTTCATTGTGTAATTTAGGAATACAGTAAGCGTGAACCAATAGAGGCCCCTCCTGATGTTTTGAACCAAGATTCTTACAAAAAATTTCATGATATTCGATAATTTCATTTCTACTTTCGCTTCTGTAAATAGTATATATAGCTGCATTAGTATTATTAGTCCGCTTGTTGCGAATTCTGTTTCTCTCCTTGGTGCAACCCTCAGACGAGGTGTCTGACGATTGCTTTAACATACACGTAACCGTTGGCTAATATTATTTACTTTCGACCGAAGACAATGTCCCTATATCGATATTATTCAAAAGTTTTACGTCTTCGCCTTGCATGTAGGGGTATTACTGTATTTGACCTCATATTTACAACTGCTTCTTTTGCTTTTTTACTCCTGGATGGCACCGGAAAAATTATCATTTGCTAAGGATGTAAAAAACATCCAACTCTCTCAAAGACTAGATTGGAATAAAGATTTCCTACTGCCTTCCATGCGTGTTGTGAATAAGTGTGATGTTGATTTTAGTGAGACTAAAAAGCCCTAATCCTTCTCCAGGATCTGCGCGTACTTTCCTTCTCCGCGTATCATTTGCTGCGGTTAATTTTCCTGAGCGTTCTTGGTGGTTTCGGTTCGTACGAACGATTCTTTCCCTTTCTGACAAACTTATCTCAAAGCGTTAAGAACTGAAGCAGAAATATTCTGAAATCCGGATATCATTTGGTCGCTGCCTGCGTTAAACAGATGTGAGAGCATCGTATCCGTTCGTCCTTTTTGTGTGTTAGACTAGAATCCTAGACTGACGCGGTCGGGATTTGTCTCGTTTAGAACTTCCAAATAGAAATTCGACAGCCATGACTATCTGCATACCGTAGTATTAAAAAAAAACATCGGAGCGGTTATCAATGCGCTTTTCTATATTTTTAATGGCTCCGACAGGTCAAAGATACTCGAACTGTTTTTGGATTTCATCGCTGTTCATTAAATTTTTGTGGTTCAAAATAAGATCACTTATCCTACTATATATAAAGCAGCAAGCGTGTGTGTGTGCGTGTGTGTGTCACACTGTCCGTCCGTCCGTCACACCTGAGTTGGGGCGCGGCAGCCGAACACGTCGGCAACCGTGCATGGCGAGCCGTAGACGTGCCGAACACGTCGGCCACCGTGCATGGCGAGCCGCAGACGTGCCGTACACGTCGGCGACCGTGCATGGCGAGCCGTAGACGTGCCGAACACGTCGGCGACCGTGCATGGCGAGCCGCAGACGCGCCGAACACGTTGGCGACCGTGCATGGCGAGCCGTAGACGTGCCGAACACGTCGGCGACCGTGCATGGCGAGCCGCAGCGCGCCGAACACGTCGGCGACCGTGCATGGCGAGCCGTAGACGTGCCGAACACGTCGGCGGCACGAAACTTCGGCCCTGGGGGTAATTGAGGTCGCTGAACACGGATCTGAAGTCGACCAATCGATATGGATCGATATTATCGATTTTTTGGGGATGACGTTCAAGCGACACGAAATTTCGGCCCTGGGGGTAATCGAGGTCGCTGAAGACGAATCTGAAGTCGACCAATCGATATGGATCGATATTATCGATTTTTTGAGGATGGCGCTCAAGTGGCGCGAAACTTCGGCCCTGGGGTAATCGAGGTCGCTGAACACGAATCTGATGTCGGATCAATCGATCCATCTCGATTAACATAAAGGTCAGAAGGCCTAGGGAAGAATAGAAAACCCGTAGCGGCCATGGCGTCCTATTCTCGGGGTTTGGGGGCGAAGCCCCCAACCAGTCGTAGGCGGCCGCTAGGCCGACGTACGACTGGTATTTTTATTATGGACTACATGAACTATCATAATGTTGCGATCCGAATAATTTACAGATACAGTAATATTGTTCTTGTTGTGATTATATTATACTTTGGTATTTCATAGGGTCCGCCAGGTCCTGTCGTCTGGATCAGATTCCGACGATCTATTGCCGGCAGGAGCGGACTGAATTGGTTTGCCTCTTCAGCCGAAGGGCCCGCTATCTATGCAATCGAAAAGTGGGTGGGGTAGCGGTTTGGAGAGGCGGACCTGTGACCATTGCTATAAAACTGTGCTGTAATGTATGAATCATGGACCATTGTTCATGACAGCCTGCCCAGTCTTCATACTAGACGGAACGAATTTAGCTATCTTGTTCAAGGTTCTGAAAGGAAGGCTTTCTATCGGTGTAACTGATTTTTTCGGTTCTTCTTTTACTACTAACAGGAAAGGTAATTTCTCACTCTATTTGTCAGATCCAGGTCGAAAGTGAGGTCAAATTTCCTCATTTAGAGATCTCAAGAAGCTTAACCTTTTGTTTTCCGAGAATCAGGATGTTGTTAACTTGTCACTGTCCTCGTCGATTAATTTCACTTAGGCTTTGTTACGCCTGCTTCTGTTTCGTCGCATTCTGTCATCTAGCTCTTTACATTTACTTTAGTGCTTTACTATTACGCTTTTAACGCATGTAGTTATGAAAAATAAATAAATAATATTGAAGTAAACAAATAGAACAAATAAGCAAATGATCTTCAGAGATTTATCGCATTTGTTTCTGTCTAAATATTGAGAAATTTTACCGGATCTGAAAGCAGCGACGTCACTAAATGGAACTAGAAAACCGTAAATAGAGAATATCTTCTCTATAACAACACTTATACAATCGCGGGCAATGAAGCCACTGGGACACGATCTGTAGGAAGTGCGTCCTTAGATGAATAGATAAATCAAATAATATTGCGAAATTCTATATTTTCTGTTTCCGATTTTCTGTCTTTTCCCATTCTTAACTATCTGTCCTCTGAGTTTCCTTTCCTGGCACACAATGTTTTTTCTGTTTTCTGAAACGAATAAACACTTACCCCTCCTTTTTGCAATCGGTCCTCTCAGAGATCGATAACGCTATTGAGGCTTTCCTCAAGACAGCTATGCGGAGTATTGACATGCAGAAAAATGGACATGCGGGCAAAATAGCACTTTTGCATTTAAACTGCGAGGCAGTTTTCTTTGAAAAAATGCTCACTCGACAACTCGAAATGATTGTGTAGTTATAACTTATCCAAGTACCATTTACTTGAAAACATATTTTGTGAATATTGCAGCTATTTCATTAAATAAATTGAGCAACAGTGTGAGGTAAACTGAGATGCTCTTGAAATTTGTATTTTTTTCAGTGAAAACGCAGCACAGCCATAAGTCTATTACTACAGGACTGTTCACAGTGCTCAAGAATTTCTACGAAAAAACAAACATCTCTACGTAAGCTTATTGAACAACTTTTTGAAAACTGTATTTCTTACGCTGATGAACCGCGGCAATGCTCATTGCAAAATGTGCTGATTTTAACAAGGGAAATGCTTATTTTCAACCTAGCATTTCGAGGAGAGACCAACAGCTCCTTGAATATTATTAACTGTGTGAAATTGTAACTGCCAACTGCTGAGCAAGGGTGACATGAGTAGCAGGTAACCACAGTTCAAAGCGGGTCCTAAATGACTCAGCGTTGCCTCACATGCGAGACTGAACGCAGACGTCTCAGGAAGAATAACGTCGAGCGCACATCGGCTAGTGCCGTAGATAACAGCCTTGTACGCACTTGAAAGAAAATTCGACTAGCGACAATACCGTGTTTTTCAAGGTTGTCTTATCAAAGTACTTTCAATATTGATTTCAGTTTTAGGTATAGTTTTTTTACTACTTTTATGTAGCAGCCCCTTTTTAATGTCAGGAGTTTTTCAGCTGCTCTCTTTATATAAATAGTTGGTGCTGTAAGCAAACATACTACAAGGCTATCATCACCTGCAAGATCATAGTGGCTTCCTCGGTCAATTAGAGCGCCGCGTTGCTAGGTCGCCTAGTTCGGCCTTGCGAACACAGTTCTGCACTTCGCTGCTGAGTGCTTTCGTGATAAAGGGCAATGGGAACCTACGCAACCTATACGTGCTGCTGGTGGTTCACGACCGCTCTTAGGCATGATGTCGGGCATATACCCCTTTGACAAAGCAGTGTGAGAAGCCATTTCCATCGATGAATACTTCAAGCCGTCAATGATGATACTAATGCAGAACAGTACGGAACAGTGCCAGTTATCACGGATGCACTCAGCAGCCAAGTGTGAAACTGTGTTCGCAAAGCCGATCTAGACGACCTCGTAAAGGTCGTTGAGATACCCTCGCAAACGTTAAGGCTCAGTTTGTTAGAAAACATCTCTATGACAGCGCATGTAATACTCCTTCCTGCAAGCTCTGCTCGTGCGGTAAGTAAGGTGACTATAGAGTCTCGGGGCGGTGTACATCATAACTTGCAGTCAGTGCAACGAGGAATATCGGTGAGACGGGCAGGCCCCTTTGGGTCAGAGTGAAGGAGCACGTGGATGGACTGAATAAGTGCAAGGTCACCCATGTAGGAAGCATAACTGCGAAGTCATAGTTGCGCATTGAGACAACGGTGACGATCGCGTGAGTTTGGCCCGTGAGTACGATATCGCACCACGCAGAACCCTGGAGGCATTGTGAATTGCGTTCAAGAATCCCGCGATCAATAAGCAAGAGGAGCTGGTCTTCGCAATCCAGGAACTGGCTCCATTTGCCGACCTCTGTAGGCTTGACCCTGGAGGGCGCCAGCCGGAAGTTCGCTGAGGGGCTGACCCGAAGAGTTCATTCATCCAGTGGTTGTCCATGCGAGGGTGATCAACAAGTCTTTCGGCTGTTTCTATTAAGGTCAGTCGGCATGCCTTACTCGGCGCGGTGCGCGTTGAAGTCACTATTCAAGCACACGCACGACGTGACGTGGCATTTCGTTATGGCGTTATGTTTGTACAACAACAGCAAATAATGTCATTTATCACGACCCACGCAACACTACAAAAAACGGAATCACGTAAGCTTAAGGCACAGCGGCGGCTTGTACTCTCGCGAGACTTCGATGAGCTTCGTAATGGTGTGTATGTGGTCAATCGTGCTGAATCCTCTCCGAAATCCTGTTTGCTCGCATGGCTGTCCTTCGTCCAGCGTTCTGCTGATCCTATTCAGGACCGTTCGTGTAAACAGCTTGTAGGCTACGGACAGCAGGCAGATCGGGCGATAGTTGTCAATGTTGTGCACGTCTCCCTTCTTGTACAGCACAGCAAGACGGTCCTGCTGGTCTTGCACTGGGATGGGACCTTGCACTCCGACAGGTAGCGCGTGAAGAGCCGCGCCAGGGTTTTGATGAGCACTGGCGGTAGGTTCTTCAGGTGTTTGGGTCTGATCCTGTCGGGACCGGGTGCTGTACTTTTCTTCACCGACGAGATGGCGTGTCGGATCTCGGAAGGGAGAACAGAGGGGACGACGTATCCATCCTGCGGAAGATGGCGTAGGGGCAGGTGGACGTGGCTATCGAAGAGATCGGAGTAGAAGTCGTGGATGACCTTCTCCATGGTCGTTCTGGAAGAGGAGACGGTTCCATCAGGACGTCAGAGAGCGGTCATCTTGGTTTTGAAGTTGGCGAAGTTCCGGCGGGCATTGCTGAGACTCAACCCTGCCTCTGCTGCTTCAGCCAACACTTCCGCCCTTCTCTCCTTAAGATCATCCTTTATCGCCGCTCTGCATAGCTTCGCAAGCTCGGACGTCACTTGGTAGTTGCCTGACGCTTGTGCTGCTCCACGCTGCCGTATCAGCTCGAGAGTTTCCGGAGACAGGCGTCTCTTGGTGGTCTTCAAGCTCTCGGCTCCCTTAGCACTATCGCGGAGATGGTGTACGAAGTGGTCGTATTCCTCGTCGATGTTGTCTATAACGGTATCTTCCCGAGAGCCGGCGAGAGAGGTGCAAAGGTCCCAGTTGATGGTCGTTCTGGGACTCCTCTTCTTAAACGTCGCGGGCCTCTCTCCTTGACGCGAAAAGCGGAACCTTGCGCGAAGGAGGCGGTGGTCCGATCCCGTGTGGAACTTGGGGACAACGGAAACGTCAGTCAGGCAATACTTGCGGATGAAGATGATGTGGTCGATCTCGTTGTGGAACTGGCCACCGGGGGACTCCCAGGTCCATGGTAAAGAGGGAGGCTTCTGGAACTGTGAGTTTCCATGGATGGTCTTGGTTGACATGATAAACTCAGACAGCCTTTCACCTTGCTCGTTCCACTCCAAACCGTGGGTTCCGATGTGAAGTTCTTCCGGCGACCTTTGTGGCCCGATTTTGGCGTTGAAGTCGCCGACGATCACCTTGTAGAAGGTGTGATCTTCCTTATAGAACTTCTTCAGCTCCACGTAGAAGGCTTCGACCTCTTCGTCGTCGTAGTCGGATGTTGGGGCATACGCGACGAATACAGTCAAAGCTGGCACGGAGCCACTTTGCTTTAGTCGCAGACGTCCGATTCGGGTTGTCAGAGACTCGTACGAATCGATGTTCATGGCCAAGTGCGTGTTGACGAGGACACCATCGCCGCCCACTCCCCTACTGTCGCATGTTCCGAGGTACAGTTCTTCTCCGCAGTCGTAGGCGGCGTGTAGGGGGTGGTGTCTTCTCATCTCAGTCAGTCCGATGACGTCGTACTTGATCTTCCTGGCTTGCATCATCAGGTCCTCGACGGATGCTTCCGATGCGAGCGTGCGGGCGTTGTAAGTACAGATCGTCATCCTAGTCCTTCTCAATTTGCGCAGCCTGGTTAGGCCCTGAGATTTTAGCAGCCTCTCCTCACTCGTCCTTCCTATCGCTGCAGAAATGGGGGCGCTTTCGGGGTGAGGCCCTTTAGTGCTGCTGTGTTTGACTCCAATACACACGGTAGCTTGTCAGGCTCTGTCGTGTGGGCGAAGAACTCCGGGCAGCCAGCCAGACTGCCCGAAGGGACGTGGCGAGACTTAAGGCGGCCTCGAATCGCCTTACATTTACTCCCAGTCTACCGAGTGCAAGCTTTTGGCCGAGCCGACACAATTACAATCCGCACAGTCACGAACACCTCCACGCACACTGTGCATGAACATGCCACTTTCCACTTTCTGAGAGGTCATGTTCGGCTACATCAATACCAACTTATTCAAATGGCCGTGATGTAGTAATGGGCTCAAGAGGTGGCACGGTTTTTTCGTGGGCACGAGTAAGAAAACATTCCCTGCACGACCTTGACCACTTACAGATATCTTGTTCCATTCCTTCCTAAAAAACCTTTTCTTGAGTTTTGGGTAAGCTTTGTACTATTGAGATGACCGGCCATCATCCCAGCATGTGCCCCGTCAAAGATTGACATTCTACTTTCTTCTAATTCTGGGTACCACTACTACATTTCCATGCTGCATAACCAGTTTTAATACTCCGTTTTCGAAACGAAGTCAGCAGTACTATACTTTTTGTTACACCTCGGCAGGCAAACTTCTTTACTTTCTTTGGTATCTTCAACAACTGTTACAACTACCTTATAGACGAGGTCATTTCTCAACTTCATTAGCCAACCATCTTTTTCTATGTCTACCTGGCCTACAATAGCGTTGTGCTCCGGGCAAACTTCCCTTTCTTCGGGCACACCTGCAACCGCTCCTCTAGATAGGGCATCTCCACAGAGTTGGTTTTCACGCGATATACTGGATCTCTGCCCATCGTAATACTCTATCGGAAACATTGGTCTGTGGGAAAACACTAGTTTTTTTTTCAGCGCAAATATTACTGCTAGTGCTTCAAGGTCAGCGACGTGATAGTTTTTCTCTGCTTTTTATAGAGCTTTTGACGCAAAGTAAAGTGGATGGAGCATTTTATCCGATCCCTCCTGACATAGTACCGCCCCTAGCCTTTCGTTTGAGGAGTCGGTGTATATGATAAACGGTCTGGATTCGTCACTTACTGCCATAATGTTCGGCTGTGCCATAATTGGTATCTTCGTGATGACATCCTTCAGCTTTTCAAAAGCATTTTACTCGACTGAGGTCCATTGCCACGAAACCTTTGGGCTAGTGAGATTATACAACTACTTTGCTATTTTCGCCCAAAATAAATTTTCTGTAATAGGATGCCATTCCGAATAAAGTCTTTAACTCTGCCACATTGCTCGGTTCGAGATACTGACGGATGTTAAAAACTTTGTCTTTCCACGGTTTCCGTTGTCACTAGCAAATTATCTATGTATACAAATACCTCGCTATCTTTGAAACCCAATTCGTTCAGGGCTAAATCCATTAACCGTTGGAAACGCGCAGGGCTTGTCGACAGTGCAAATGGTAAAATCTCGAACTGGAAGAGGCCCTCGCTTGTAATGAAAGCGCTCTTTTCTTTAGCTGTTTCAGAAGGTCTTATTTGCCAATATCCAGATGCTTACAAGGGAAGGGCCTGGAGCGTATGTGAACGGGGGGAGCGAGTTATATAGGGAGAATCCTCAACCCTCTATTGGTTTGAAAATGTGTTAATTTTTTGCCAAGTCCTTAAACCCAAGGAGTAGGAGTCACAATGAGATACGGCGCAGCACGAGTTTGGGGTCTTGTACGCCCGCGATGCTTCTGCAGCCAGTGGCTCGGAGCGCAGGTGGGTAGAGCGTTGATCCATGCGAGAGAGGTCAGGGTTTGGCTCCTCTGCGTTGCTGCGCTTTTGCATTTCAACTGATTGGTAGAGATTTGAGGGATTCTGACGTCTATACCATTTTCAGACGTTTTCTGCGCACTTTTCCAGCGGTACGTTGTGGTATTCAACATGGTGATGTATAAATGTTTAACACCAGTGATACACAGGTACAAAGTGCATGAAGCACCACTGGGCACCTTACGGGTAGCGTATAAAGGCTACAGGGTTCTCATAGTCTGTTTCCATACATGGACGAAAGGCCTCGGAAAAAACCATCTTGCTCGGATTTTCAAAGGAGACCACGTTGTGATGTCGGAGGTGGCTCAAATGAGAAACGAGGTGTGCGGACCCCGCAAATTAAGCTCAACGGCATCGATATACTCTTTCCCTCACGTCTGCCTGTCACCTGGAAATCAGAGGTCTGCTTAAGGTTTTCTAGAACCTAACACCAACAATGTCCGTCGAGGGTCGAGTGGTGATCCACCTGCTCACGCTGAAGTGTGGCCCACCTTTAGACAAAGAATCTTCGAGGGAAGAAATCAAGCTGGCCGAACGGATGACCAGCATACTCAAGGGCTTTGAAGCACGTCAACTTGAAGCTGACGAAGGCGAACAGCCGGAAGTGGTGGAAGAAGAAGCGGATGATTGGGATCCGCAAGTTGAAATGATGCACGTGAAGAGGCAAGCAAGCAGTGGGCATATGATAACGTTTTTGGGTGGAACTCTTGTTTCGGAGAAAAGGGTACGCCTTCAACTGGATTTCGGTTGCGTGCTCATGACCATGGAGGAAGACACCGCGATTCACTACACAGGCACTTTGTACCTGTGTATCACTGGTGCTGAACATTTATTACTATGTTGAATACCACAGCGTACAGCTGGAAAAATGCGCAGAAAACGTCTGAAAATGGTATAGACGTCAGAATCCCCCAAATCTCAACCAATCAGTTGGAATGCAAAAATGCAGCAGCTCAGAGGTTCCAAACCCCTGACCTCCCCCGCACGAGTCAACCCTCTACCTACCTGCGCTCCCCGCTCCCACGCATCGCCGGCGTCTGCAGCCAGTGGCTCGGAGCGCAAACGCGTGCTGCGCCGTATCCCACTGTGACCCCTACTCCTTGGGTTTAGCAACTTGGCAAAAAAATAAACACATTTTTAATCAATTGAGGGGTGAGGATTCTCCCCATATGACTCGCTTCCCCCGTTCAGACACACGCTTCAGACCCTTCTCTTGTTAGTTCAATGTGGAGAATACCTTCTTCCCGCTTAGACTCTGGATAATTGCACTAATCGTTGGCAACGTATACGAATCCTGTTTCGTGACTTTTTTTATCGCCCTGTAGTCAATGCAAGGGAGAAAGGTTCCGTCCTTCTTTCTTACAACTACTACGTGCGATGGCCACTCTGAACTACTTCGCGTAATGATTCCGCGATCCAACAGACCTTGCAGGATCGCTTTAAACTGCTTGCGGGCTCGTATTGGGACTGGACGAATCTTCTGCTTGATTGGTTTACTCCTTGATTGGTCAGTTTGGGTAAGCTCCGAGTCTTTTATTGTAGTCTTTTCTTTCAGGATCTTTATCAGCTCCTGGATTCTAACTTTATCATTAACGCCTGGATTTTTCCGTACCTCTTCTGGCATGTCGGTACTTGTTTCCAAGACACTGATCGGTATCCATTCCTCCTGCGCCAGTTTATCCACTATTTCTTCTTTATGCAGCGCTTTTGGCTCATCTAACGCATTCCATGCTGTAATTGTCGTGGACCCGTCTTCCACAACACCCCGTGGTCAACTACGCTGTTCGACCAAGACTATTCGACCAAAGCATGTAAGCCCCTGCGATTCGCCTGTTAACGTTACGATTTTTGAGCTATGCGGTGGAATAAAAATTCTTTCCTTCACGATCGCGTCCTGTCCGCATCACGTTGACGGCCTTGGATTGGATGTACTTTGTACTAGTCAATCCATGCGAGTTCAATATTAAAAAGGTTTAAGGCGTTCGTTCCCAGAATGACTATTTCATCAACGCCCTTGCCTACGTGGAACGGGACTCTAATTTTCTTACCTTCCATTTCTCCCGCAGTGGCTACTGTGTCTAGGAAGCTCATGACCTTCCCCGATGCGTTCCTAACAACCGCATCCACTCCAGGTATCCTTGTGACATATCCGTACAAGTCAATAACCAGCTTCCTGGCTCTTCGCAACACGTTCACTGGTATAATGGACATTTCGGATCCTTTAAGCCGTGACATCCATACCGATTATGTGAACAGTCGTTGTCGACTTCGGTCCAAATAATGCTTCTTTTCCTACGTGTATTTCACCCGTGCTTATCTCACATACCAAGTTATCAACCCAAGCTGAAAACGCACCACCTTGTCTTACATCGTTACTTGTTGGACTTTGACTTGTTGTTACTTTCTGAGTCATTACTATCATGCCTAGTCGTGCTTTGACATTCCTTGGAAATGTGCCCTATTTTTTTCACATGAATAGCACTGTAACGGCAATTTATTGGTGGGGAACGTGCATTGAAGGACTCTGCTGCGGTTTGCTGGTTACTTGAACCCACTGTTGGGCTGCTCCTGTTCTGATTTTGTAGAGCCGATTTGTTTAATCTGCTATGTTCTAGTAGGTTTGTAGGCCTACTTCCTAACATTTTACTTCCCGAATCTTTAATTGGGCTCATATGTCTACTACCTTGCGTGATTTCTACCACTGCGGCTCAATTTCTTTCCAATCTTAATGCCACTGCTTTAACGTTCTCAGAAGCTTCGTGGCTTTTGGATGTCTCTATAGCCTCGGAAAATGCATAGGTACCAGGCCGTTTAGCGAGCTGTCTGAACAGACTTTCTGCCTTCTGCAAAGAGACCACTTCGGTAGGCACGTCTGAATATGCTTTGCAGGTTAGTCTTTCCAAAACAACGCAGAACTCCTCAACTGATTGGTCAGGCCTTTAGTCAGATTTCATAGCTGTGAAATCGCCCTTACTTTTGCCGCGTTACCATCTTCCATCAATTTGTTCCTCATAGCCTGTACAACTTCTTCGAAAATACTTTCTTTTATAACGCTTGGTATTGTTTCGAAGGCCATCAAGGCGCTTTTCCTCAAGAAACTTTCGAAAAGTTGAATCAGGCTCTTATCGTCCCATTGTGGCTTATGGTACCTGATTGTAAACGAGTTAACAAATCTCTTGAAGCTCTGTTTTTTGCCGCCATAAAATGGTTCAGTCACAGGCAAGGCTGCAGTGTGCATGTACTCAACTAATGCTCTATCATGGTTGCATTTATCTTCTATTCGCTCTGCCCTGCTTAATTTCAACGGTCCCGTACCTGTGTCCCACGAAGACGTGGTCGCCTCCCTTGTCTCTCTAGAGTTTCTTTCTCTCGATGGCCATGAGGACGTGTGCGTGTCGATTCGTGCCCACTTCGCTTGCACTGGAAAGGGAGTACATCATTTACACGGCTTGCTCCAATATCACAAATCTTTGCCACCGTTCCTTACTGGGCTGATCATGCTCATCTTCCAGCTCATTGTGCTGCCCAGAGAATGCCTGCGTTCTCTGTGTTAGTTCCATCAGCTGAAACGTGAATTTTTCATTGCTGGCTTTTAACTCTTGCACACAGTCATCCTTTTCTTTCAATTCATCTAGGAGGTCCTCTATCTTAGTTTATAGCGGGTGCATGCTGCATTCTAGTTTTTTGCAGGCTTCGAAAATAAGGTTGCTGTCTTCGATCTTCTCATCGAGGCAGCTTAGCTTCTTCGTTTTGCTCTCACTTACGTTTCTTTCGCTTGCTGCCACTATTCCTCCTTCCTCCCTCCACCGGTTACTCTTGTTGTGTCGTCGTCGACTGGTGATCCTTCGTCGAACACCGACATCTTCGTCGAACACCAACATTCTGCAATGAACTTTTAGGTATTAGGCTATCCACGAAACCTGTAATCGCAACGAAGCAACGGCGAAGTCGATAAGAGTGGCGAAATAACGACACGCTTCCGATCAAATCAACTGCTTGTCCAATTGGAGCTTTTCCAAGTCCTAGAGTACTCTAGATCGATATGCGTTACGGACTCCAGCAATCCGATATTGATTCAAAACTAGGAGGCGACCCTTCAGGTTCAAACCCCTTCTCTACCGCGATTGATCCGGCTCTTTTATGCGGCCCTTATAAATTGTCCGTCGCTACAAATGGCGACCCGTCAGTTCCAGCCTATTCTGCTAGTTGACCTGCTATTCAGTGACAATTCTTATTTGGTGGTGACTATTTTCCGTGCTAACCACCCTTTTCTTCCTTCGGCAGCGATCATGTGGATACTAGCTGCCCGATATCCGTCGTTGCAATCTCCACTCACTCAGTCCGGGGTGGATTGACGTCATGTAATCTCTCAGCGACCGGACTATTTGTGTAGGACAACGGCGAATAAAGTCGTTTATCACGACAAAAAAGGTGGGGGTAATCAGAGAAATTACGAACTAACTCTCGGGTGGTGAGGCGCCCTTTTATCGGCGGGCGAGGGAACAGCTGATCACGGATCGGGGGGGGGGGGGAGGTTCGATCGAATGAGATCAACACTTATGCGCACAATTTCCCACGTGTAGGACGAGTTTTTACCCGTTCAGTTCGCTCGCGCTTGTCGTACCATTTGACAGTTCCTCCCGTTGCAGCTTGCATTGTACGTACGTATGCGCAATGGAAATTCCACGTCCCCATATCAGACCGCTACGCTCAAGGAGGTCGATGCCCGTAGGCTGCTCTCCTCCCCCCCCCCTAATGCGCATTGCCCCCCTTACTTCCCACTCGTTTCATTCTCTCATTAACTTTCGAGGCACCTGTAGCTTGAAATGATGCTGGACGAATAATTCCTCCAACTTTTTTCGTCTTTTCAGGCTCTGAATAGGGCGATTACGCCGAAATGTAAGCCAAATAATGTTCTCGTAATAATCTTATCTCAACAGCTTTACAACATCCTGCACCACTGTTAAACATCATGAATGCTAAACGGAAAATGACATATAGCACATATCATAAAACCAGCCATAGAGCCATAGACTCTATCAAGGGTTTATGATATTCATGTAATCCATGCCCAATTTCATGTACTAGATACTGACCAGCATATTTGGTTCACCCATTACTTAAGTTGGCTTCCTCGGTATTAAACTAAGCGCTAATGTAGAATGTCACATTAGTGTGGTGGAAAATTATACCTGAAATTGAAGGCAGTCTCGAAAACGCTTTGGTAGGGCGAAGTTGAAAAGTGTGCTAAGGGCGGAAACCGACCTCTCTACCGCCTGCTTAGAACCCTGTTTGCTACATCCGCCAGTGCTTGATATCTGTTGCAGCTCGCCCGTGTAGTCTAGCATGTCAGGCAACATCAAAGTCTTGGCAAGCCACTCGTCTAATGCGCTCAACCTACGCTAACACTTTTTCTACACTATTCGCTTCATAGCTGAACCCCGGCCCCACTTGCGGTTTTGTAGAGCTGTCCTGAAGTTTTTTAAACCACATGATGTATAATAATAGATAATGAAAGATATACGCACACGGCCGGATACTGAATCTGTTCCAGTTCGTTGCTGCATTGCGTATGGAGGCAAACTAGCAAGCAGCTTTTTTCAACTGTAGCTCAAACCCATGCCTGGAGAAGGCCCTGAAGTGTATTACACGATCCCCTAATTCGAAATACTCACCGATCAGTTTGGAATGGGAGTGCTCCAATGCGGACTTGGAGAAAACAGCGGTCGTTTTGAACGAAAATTTACTATTTTCTAGTAACAGACCTACGAACGTAGTAATTTCAGGAAGCACGTATTAAGTCATCCAATAAATAATGTCGTTTTTTTGCTATAGTGTATATTTGTCTATTATCTTTCGAACTAATTTGTTTATCTCGAAGATGTGCACAGGTTTTGCTAAAATATATGAAATTTGTTCCTTTTAAAACATCTATATATTGACTTTTTTACAAGTTCAGCTGAAGTACCCAGTCAAATCTCTTCTTGCCCTTGTTCTTCTTCTTCTACAGCGTTCATCCCGCTAAGTTGTGAGGCCCTCTTTCCTGGAATGTTGGAGCCATTTTTCAAGAAAATGCCATGGTGCAACCTAGGCATCTTTAAGTCCTGATGCAGAGTATCAGGCCACACAAACCTCTGCCGTATGGAGTCGTTGCGTATTCTATCCAAACGCGTAAATCTTGCCGTCACCGCAGCATCTTCGTTTCCATTACTCTAATGCGCCTCTCAATTTCTTTAGTAACGGGCCTGCACTCAGCTCCGTAAATAGCTACTGGTCGGACGACTGCTCTGTAGATCTTCGACTCTAGGCGCTCTAGTATCTTCTTGTCGCAGAGCATTCCCGTCAGAGAGCGCCATTTAGACCAGGCTGCATTCACGCGTGAGATCACGATGCGCAAAGTTGCAGCTGCTTCATTCTCTTTCAGTCCCCACCACTTGATCATTGACAGATCGCTCGTTCGACCTGCCTAAACATCGGTGGTATGATCTTTAAAGTGCAAATCAGTTGGCGGTGTTGTGTGGCGACCGTTTCATACTGCACGATCTTTCCGTCCGTGATAAGCTCTTGGTCATGATTTCGCACAAGGACAAAGTCGATCTGCTTTTTAGAATTCTCGCTGTAGAATGAGATAATGTGAGGTTTACGTTTCCGGAATCTGGTGGATGAATCGTACGATGGTGAGGTTGTACGATTCCGTACACGCTCACCATCAGTGTTACGTGAACCAAAATCCACATCACCATGACAGCTGTACCCGTCTTTCGCAGCGCCAACGTGCCCGTTAAGGTCACCTGCGACAACAATTATGTCTTGCGACGGCACTTCTGCTGTCTTCTCATCAAGCAGGCTCCAAAACTCATTCTTGGCTCGCTCAGAGCAGCCGGTCTGGGAGCTTGTGCAGGGAAAATATGACATCGCCGCCGTCATGCAGCGATAACGACCTTCATCAAGTGATCAGTGAAACGTTCCATGCTTGCAACCGCGTCATGGAACCGTTCGGTGACGATTATGCCAACACCGCTAGTGGCCCTGGGACGGCCGCACAGAACGGCTTTATATAACGTCGGCCTATCTCCTTTGACTTGCTACAGGACCATCTCCTCTCCTGCACCGCACGCAAGTCAATCTGCGTTCGCTCCAGTGCCTCTGCCAATTGCAGGACCGGCCCGTCAACGACATTCAGCGTTGCTGCTGCTTGCTTTGCGGGACTTTTGGACTAACACAAAACATTCAGCACCATCAACCATGTCATATGACATGGGCTGTTCGTGGGTCGGCCTGCCACAAGGTCCTGTCGCCTGCGTTTGAGTGAACGTGTTCAGATCGGCTCGCAAAAGCGAAAAGTTTCCAGTGGCACCTCGTCGAGGAGCGGACATCACCACCCAGTCTTAGCGGAGCATATTCGGATTGCATGCTTTTCGAGTTTCGCTACTAAAATTATATGCAATGTATATCCAGGTGCATTGGACGTCCTATAATGTCGGAGATGCTTTCCAAGTTCGGCAATTTTGATTTCGCTGGCTCTTCCCGATCATGAAGACTTGTCGCATCTGACAACAGGTTAGGGGCAGCAGTTGATGCAAATCCTTGTCAATCAGTGAGAGAACTGTTGAGTACTCTCAACGAACCTGAACCGTTTATCCATTTCCATCTATGCCAGGTCGGCAGATTCGCAAAGCAGGTGTTAGGGTACCACACAATCCGTCCGCTGACAATCAAAGCAAACTAATCGACGACTTGCAACGCATTGATTCGACCACAGCGTACACCGATCGGGTTTTTTTAATCATCTGATCACAGGAGATGAAAAATGGGTTTTGTCTGATAATCAAGAGCGCAAAGAGCAGTGGCTATCTCCAAGTGAGTCACCAAATAGTGCCGCGAACGCGAGTTTAGTTTCCAAAAAGGAGCGTGTGTGTTTGGTGGAATGTCCGTGGAATTCTTCATTTTAAAGTGCTTAAACCTAGGCAAACTGTTGGCGCAGATCTTAGCTGTAAAAAGCTAGATCGACTGAACCAAGCTTTAGAAGAAAACTACCTGGCAATCGTGAACAAGAAAGGCGTCTGTCTGCAGCACGACAGTTCAAGATCGCCCTGTGCGAAAGGGGCAATGGGAAAAAAATTAATGAATTGGAATGGAAGCTTCTGCCTCAGCCAACGTTCTCGTTCTTCCTCGCACCTTTGGACTTACGCTTTCTCCGATCCATACACATTTCCTTAGTGGCAAAAAATTAAAAATTTGGAGGATATCCAAAATGCTATGTCCAGATATTTTACAGAAAAATCACGACATTTTTATCGTATCGGTATTGAAAACTTGTTACTAGATGAGGAAAGGCTGTGAATAATGACGATGATTACATTCTTAGTTGAAAATAAAGTTAAAAAAACTTGTTCACTTGAAATCAACGTCGAAAAATGACATCACTTACTGGATGACCTCATACTAAAGCTGGGCTACGTAGCAGTTAATGTAGGATTCAAGACAACTGGCAGTGTCCCCTAGCAAAACCACCAAATTTTGTTACGGTATTTACGCGCCACCCCATACTTATTTGTTGTCGGTGTTGTTGTTCTTTGCTGTTGGTCACCAGAAATTAGCTTTTGCTGCACATTTTCCATCTTAGAGGTGTTATGCACAAACACTCGCCATTGTTTGTTTCGATTTTTAATGTTTGCCATGTTTCAGAAGAGATTCAGCCTCTTTGGACATCTCTCCTAAGGTAGGCTACTTTTTTAGGTGACTCTTCTTCATCAAGCAGTTTCTTATGCAAATTCATTTCCGGAGCTGACCTTTACCGTCCCTTTTAGCTCTATGTTCTTAGAGAATTGTTCTGGACCCGACTGATCCTGGTAAAAACCAGGCGGCCCTTTTCCAATCCCTCTGTAACGACGGCAGCACACCTGTTGTAATAGTGCTGACGCAGAGAACGCATACGTGCCCTTACATATGCCGCTCATTTTGCAGAACTCATAAAAAGCCTGTGAGTCTGTCATAACGTCGCCGAAAAACGTCGAATGAGAGGCTAACGTTGGACGTAGATAGAAGGTACCACCACAGAGGGGTCTACACTGAACGCTGAACGCTGAAGCTGAACGAAAATTGGATTAATGAGTTAGAGTATTGTTTTTGGTATCCTAAAGCTCCTAAACCATAAAGCTTGCCTAGAAAAGTGTTATATTTTATTTGAAAGTTACCTAAATTGATTTGAAAAGCTTTCTATTTCGAGGTTCGTTGTCATCAACTTTACGCGTTTGCGGAAATGTTTATAACGTGGTAGTTGGTTCCCTAGATCCCGCACTTCTGGATTTGCAGGCGCATACACTGCATAGCGATGAACATCTGATGGGTAAGAAACTTGCGCTGAGATGCTGTTTTTCATTACGAGTTTTCTTCCAAAAGGTGGGCGGATATCCTCGCAAAAGGCGCATCACATCACGAGATACGTGTCTTCAAAAAAAGCCCTGCAGTGAAACGAAGAAAATTACACAGCTGGTTTAGATGCTCAGTGCTTGTTCTTAAAAATTAAGAGCTGAAAATATTATCTTTTGTAGGAAAGTGGTTAATATGTGATAATTTCAGGTCTGGAACTCAAACATGTTTGTTATTTTCGATAACCAGAGAAGATCGGCATTCGCTTATGTTGGAACACTTGGAAGCGAGTGAGCGGATCAAAATTCTTTCATGACCTTTTTTGGTATTTAGGGTCACTGAGGATATTGAGACATATTTAAGCATTCAAAACAATTTTTCAAAAATAAAAAGCTGCAAACCGTGTTTTCATCCTGATTATTGGAATGTTTTAAGATTTGTAAAAATTAGAAGTAATGTTGGACCCGTGCTTCGATAAGCTTAATAGGGCTGCAACGCACAGCATTAACAGGTTACCACATGTGCTGACATTTTGGAGTTACTCTCTATAGTTTTTAGTGTAGTTCCCCTTCAGAGTTGGTTCTATATCGAGGCTGGGTCCGCTTGCCGCAAAGATGGTCATTCATTTCTGTGAGCTCCTTGACCGAGTGGAGGCCGCTGCTTTTAGGTCGTAATGTAGCATGTCCAGCCAGCGTTGTCATAGCATAGCACTGTCAGCATAGATCTTTTATGACCACTTTTACCTTGAACTCCCGGTTACAGAGCTCTCTTCACAACATACTCTCTTCTTGCATTTAACCATCTTAGACGGCTCTCGCACATATTGAGTTGAATTTATTTATTTATTTATTTATTTAAAGCATGCATTAAACACGCAACAATATATTATACAATGTACACATACCAAACGGAATAAAGCTTGCAAAAAAAACAATAAGATCAAGGCGGATTGAAGGTGACATTTCTCTTAACGAACGACTTAAATGCATTTTTCGACAAACTAAGAAGGTTGTGACTTTTGGCTAGTAAGGAGTTAATCACATTCAGACACCTGTAAGTGATTAAACATGATTTAATCCGTGTTCTAGCAACCGAGACGTACAGTCCTACTTCTTGACAGTGGATGACCAAAAAATGTTATTGGGTCTATAGAAATGAAGTGAATGCGAGCGGTGCCGCAACGTCGAATGTCATTGTTGCGCATGCGTTCCATTTTTGTAATGCCTCCACTCCAATACTTAACGCTGATCTTGCGGTCACAAAGTAATATGGTGGTGCTCCCCCACTGTGCCGTTCGGCACGTCAAGAGTGTGGTTCAGGGGAGACAACGGCTTTATTTCTTCCGCGGTCCACACGAAATCTACAGTGCGACGAGTGCCCATCGGGGGGGGGGGGGTTGGTGCATTGCTGACGCGACACTCCCGGCGACCCCAAGGCACAATACAATCATAGGTACGCAAAACAACATAGATCACTGCTGTCGAATTCTTCAAATTGCTGTTGTTGTACTCGACCATACTCGAAACGATAGAAGCGTCCGCTGGCGACAGGCCGCATTCGACGACGTTGATGAAGTAGTGGCGACGAAATGACGACTGGCGCGGTGGGATGACAGGAAACGGCCGTTGAGAGGAAATGGCGTACAGAAGAGTAAGACGACGGGAACGGGGCGAGGGGAGGCGACGGTGGATGGGGCGAGGCAGCGGAATACAGTGAAGACGGCGAGGCGACGAGTAGTAAGACGATAGTAGAGCGAATAGACTGTAGAGGTGGTCGGCGGTGAGGCTAGGTCTTGCGCCCCTTTCGCGGAGGTCCTGCGCGGGCAGAGCAGAGGAGTGAATTATTTTCACCTCGGCGAATGTTGCATTTCACTGAGCAGTCTCTCCCCTGCTCTGCTTGCAGACATATCGCGCATTAGTGGAGCTCGGAAGCTCTCATTGCACGTGATACTGGGTCAGAATACCGGTGGCATCTGGCGGAGTGGTGAGCGTCCACGTTTTCCCTGACGGCATAAAAAACGCAATTCGACTTGGGAGTAGTTCGATCAAGAAAGGTTTGGACGTCGTCCCTCAGCTGACAGATGTTACGATTAGTCAGAATGGAATAGAGACGACCAGACATGATGCTCACCCTCTGTACGAGCGCATCAATGCCTTCTTGGTGTTCCAGCTGCATCAACTGAATTTTTGAATTTTTGGTGGATGTCGTCCGCCATTAGCTGAGGAAGACTAAAATTTGGAAGAATGTGGGGCGAGTGGGTCGTGTTACTGTCCCGTCGGCTCGTGGTCTTCTATTAGTCCGACCGTAGAGCAGCGAGGAGAGGGAGTAAATATCTCCCTCTCCTCTCCTCGCTGCCCTTTCTAACGTTTTATTGTTGTTGTTTTTCCACATGTAATAAAACAAATCACTTCTGCCATTAGCATGTTGCTGACAAATGTTATGTTACGGGCCTTCCTGATTGATTAGAGTCAGCAAATAGGACAGAATTACCAGATCCGTACTCGGAAAACCATCTTTGGCGTTTGCAAACTTCCAATGCACCTGGATACACATCGCATATATTTTTCATAGCGAGAATTGCGTTACTATCCTGACAAACTCGAAAAGCATACTATGCCGGATGTGCTCCTCTGAGATTTGGGTTGCCATTTCATCTGAACTTGCAAACAACAATTTCAGTAAATAGTTATATTGAGAAGAGCAAGTCATTTGGTTCTTTACATTTGGTTAGAATAACTTGAGTACACCTTCGAGATACACAAATTAGCTCTACAAATATTAAGCTAATATAAGTAGTATTGCTCAAAAAATAACATTACTTATTGGTTGACCTAATATACATATATGCACACAAACTATTAAATAACAGGAGCTAGTAGATGTAAGGTGTCGTTGAGGTTCCTTTTCATATAAAAACGGCTAATAGTATGTGTTGAGGGTGGGGTTAGATCAAAAAGTTAAACTAGGAAAACTAGTCTATAACAGTGAAACGGTCGGACAATCTTTTCAGATTTGGTTCTGGAGTGAAAACGAAGGACGGATTCTACCTTAATAATATTGCTGAGCTACACCAAGTAACCAAAGACCGAGAGATTGAGACTACAAAGTTGATGCCGTTTATTACGTTTCAACCTGGGAAGGAAGTACGTTGTTTTTAAAATATCTGTGGTCGGCATATTGCTTTTAAACGAATGAGACAACCGTGTTCATTTATATTATAAAGTTCACCGTTTGCGGTCATGATCACCTGTCGTGTAGAAGACGAACCAGCGATACAGTCGCTAGAAGGGTTGACCTTGTTATAGATTTGTTGCATAGTTGACCATGTTCTTCATTTCTTTAAGATACGATAATTTTTACCAGATGATTACGGAGAGTCGTCGTCATTAGCTGTTGTGTTGGCTAAGTACACATAGTACACAGTAGGCAAGTGAATAGCCTCAACGGTACCGGGAACGGCAAGAACGAATACCATGGGAAGATTCTACAGCCTCTACCTCTAAATATCAGGTCGTTGCATACAAAATGGCCGATTTTGACCGAACTCTCTGACAGAACATAACTTTGCTTGCAAGAAGTTTTATTAATTGGAATACAATTAGTACACTTTTTCCAACGCGGCAATAGCTTAGAGATTCCATCTTTGCAAAAAACATTATTACGAGATTTAGTAAAACATAAAAACCACTTTCGACGTCATCTTGGTTGCTGATTTTTATCCTTCACACGACGATTCAAATGCTTGAAAAAATGAAAATTGATAGGGGCTTATTTGGTAAATATGATGGATAATGCTGAGTTTCGTATCCAAATTCATGCGATTTCTGGACAACAGTTTTTGAGACGTTCAGACGCGCGCTACATTTTTTGTCTCCGGTCACGATCCTGTCCAAAAAATGCTCCTTTAGATTGCGCAGCTTTAACGAAACACAAGTGTCGTATAGGGAGTAGAGATACCCACGATGAAGCCTGCGTCTCTGACGCTTACATTATCTCTACCTGACTCTTATCTACCACTTATCCCTTGTACCCCGCATACCCACGGATTTAATTGTTGATGATTCCGGCCTAGGATACGGGTAATTTCGCGGACCTCGAATCTTTGGATGATTCGGTCGGGTTGTCCGAGTCGGATATTCGAAAATGATTCATTCGGATCCAATGTATATTGTGCAGAGCGACGACGATTGTCAAGGAGGATCCATTTTCGTCGCATATCACAATCCTGTCCAAAAAAGAGTCGCTCAGATTGTGCAGCCTTAACGAAACACAGGTGTTTTGGCGCTTCAGCATCTGCCCGGCGGTCAGCTCGCGCGGAATCCATTTATCCACTTCCTTCACTTTTCCGATCGCATTCAATGGCGACCGATAGTACTGCCGCCAACGCCGAAGTGCATGCTGGCTCTTTCACAGTTTGACGCGGATCCCTTTCAACCATGGCTTTGAGTTGGTCGTCGTTAAGGAGGGATGGCGGCGTAACAAGGACTTCATCTTCAAGACTTTCATCTCCAGATCGAAACCTTTCGAACTAGTGGCGAATTGTGCATTCCTTAGCGAAATCTTACTCCAAATGCAGCGCTGATGTTACGAGAGTTATGTCCACTTTTCCACTCATTGAAGTAGAGCACCCGAATATCATATTGATTCATGCTGTAAAAATGACCTCGAAACTTGGCATGTCACAAAAGCTATAAATAGTAAGAAAAAGAAGATTCTGCGCTTTCAGAAACTATACAACGCCTGAGACGGGAACATCCGTAGTCACGAAAGATCTACCAGAAATTGAGGTAGAAAAATCGGTTATTTTATACGCAACTACCTGATTGTGAATATGAAGGCTACGGTCCCGATTCATGGTATGGGTCGACGTTTTCCGGGAGTTCCATTTCTTTCCGATTTCAGAAGCTACCTGGATATAGCCATATTTGTGCCACACGGGGTCAATGAACCTTCACAGTGGACAACATATGACACAACAGCCGATACACCAGTGACACTGCCTTCAAACTTGCAAATATTTTATTCAAGTTTGTGTTACGTGCCACGTCAACTACCTTTAGGATATTATTTCTATCTGTAAGTCTAGAGGCAAGTCATGGACAACAACAGGACGAATGGAATCGCTTCATGAGAGACTTTTTCATAAGAGTGAAGATGGCTCTGGATGGGGTGCATGGCTTTTGCAATATAGAATAGATTTCAATATAGTATTTTAAGATCTCGCTTGTATACGCTCAACGTGGTGGCAGTGCGATGCATACACTATCCTTGCCACGAACGTTATCCATTATGCAACTCAGGCATCTACTGCCTAATATGACGATAGATCAGCTGCTTGTTTATCCATTCATTTATCCAGTGGTGGATAGTTCCAAATACATTTTCACCCAAGGAATACCATATATGGTGAGTTGGATTTTGACCGTTCTGTAGCTGTGTCTGTCGAACAATAAGCGGTTCTTCAATATCTGAAGAAAGCAATTCAGAGTTTCATCAGGGATTATTTCCAAGTGGATGGAAATCGTCTTTATGACGAGATCGTCGCAGTAGAACGTAGAGGTAAATAGAATACAGCAAATTTTTAAAAGCAGATATCGTTATAGTTTTGAGCGATCATTCATTGCTAGGAAAGCGACTTCTCGCGGCCCACGTTGACACGGAATACAAGAGAAGCTACGTTCCCGCTGGCGTTTAGTTGAAATTCCTCACGCTTGGATTCATTTGGGGGCGGCAGCGATACTCATTTTGACGCATGCGGTCGCGCATGCATTGTCCCGGGCGGAGTCCTCGCTGCTCCCGGGGCGGATAGGACGAGTTTTGCGCTAACGTTCCGAGGCTGGGCCAGTTGGAGCGCGAGTATGCCTGCAGACGGATGCACTGGTGGGCAAAACTTGGGCGTAAAACGATAGAATGACAAAACGCCATCTTGTAAAGTGGTTTAATGTGATAAAATGCTAGTGTTCCTCAATGGAGTGGCATTAAGCCACGTAATATAGTGGGGAGGGGAACCTAGTGAAAGATAAATTATGAGAAAGATCTAAACAGACAATGTAAGTAATAAACTAATGACTAGAGGATTTAGACGGGCAAAACTTGGTTTTAAATTCACAATTGCGTGTTAAAAGTGAGAAAATATTCAATTACAGTTAGATTAGATTATTCTTTTAAAGAGTGGAAATAGTACATTTTGAGTGTTGCCTGCAATGAATACATTTAATAAAGTATATTGAGTGTTCAGAGGCGGAGTGCATAAGCGAGCCTACAAAAATTGAATTTGATAATATTATTTCTGAAAGCTTCAAGACTTTTCAATTTATGAGAATCTACTTGCACCCTTCTTTTCTTCTCACTGGTTCAAAGTTCTAAGGTGCTTAAAATATTCATCAGAAGATATCAAAACAACAGCTCGGAAACTGACAAAAGTTTCGCGATCTAGGGATTCCTGAGGATAAACTGGCAGGGTTAAACTTATGGGTCCAAATATCAATATAAATATAACCCGTGGAGGATTTTGATTTTTTTTCGTGGATCACATAAACCCACGAAAGGTCATACGTATGCCATGAAACTAAAGTGAAACTGGTGACGGTAAATACATTAGCTTATTAGTAGACAATGTAGTGGAATAGGCAGCCTATAAAAACTCTTCGCAGAAAAGTTGGACTTCTTATGAACAAAACACTATGAGCTTACTTCAAATGAGACTCCTCTTTTCACTCTACAAGGATTTTTCACCAGTTTAGGTTTCACACGTAGTTTATGTCCCATACCACTTCTGAGCAGTCAGTTAAGAAACCCTCATGAAATATTTCCTAGGCTTAATAGACATGATATATCCGTCCCATAATGACTGTGTCGCATTCCACTGTTTTCCTTCTCTTGCCTGTGCGAAGCGTTCCTCCGTTAGGTTGGGACGTGCCTTCGCGCTCTAGCGCTCTAGGCGCATCGTGTAACTCGTATGCGTCTCTGCGCAGCTAGAGGTGCTCCTGGCTGCAGCGCCGCACCGCGACCGCACACACGGCTGCGAATGAGTATCGTTGCTCGCAGACGTATTCATTTTTGTTCATGTTTACCGTTTAATTTATCTGTCACCGTAATAACAATCTGTTATTAAATAAAAATTTTTGCGCTTTGTTTCTGCTTAGCTTAATGAGCAGTTTCTTGCTGAAGATTTTTCCTATGTTGTTCCGTGAGCTTTCTAATGGCCAGTTTAACGATGTCAAGCTCCTGTGTACAAACGTTGTGAGTTTCTTGGGCTTTTGTGCGCAGTGGTGCCCCATAAGGTCACATGCTCTGAAAGTGCATTGAAACAACTACGATGAATACTCCTGCCTTACTATTTAGCGAAATATGATATTAGATCATGGTACCTCCTGTATCTGCACCCCTCATATACATATTGCATCTCACAGTACATAGGCGTAAAACGTATGAAGAAGAACATGCGCCTTCTAAAGTTATTGTACCTAAGGCTAACAGAAAAGCTTTTTAGGAGCTTTTCAAATGAAGACAGTGTCCTACAGTGTGTTTCAAAAGTATGTATTCACTCCAACACTTGCCCCTATCTCGTTTCGCGTTAATTTCTGCAAGCCCAAGCTAGCTCTACTAGATTTCTTGTAGCAGAAAATAAGTGACCACTCACTTTCAAATTTTTTTTTCGTCTCACACTAAAATCAGACTTTTTTGAAGAAAATTGATTGAAAATTAACGTTTCAAAAGTATGAATCCACTTGCGAAAATCGAATTTTTTTACCAAATTCAAAAGTCGATCGAACTACCATTATTTCTTGTAACATCATGCAACGTATAGTTCATGCTTCTGACAAGGTTCTGGATGATTTCGTCTTCGCTGGTATCCCTTGTTATCAAAATGACCATCACATCATGGAGCTGTCGGTTACTCGCGTAGACTCGTCGAACCACGATCGCCCACATGTTCTCCATTGGGCTGCTGTCAGGAGAACAGGTGGGCCAGTCCGTTACTCGAATATTGTGACGGTGGAGCCAATCTTTAGCCGACCTGGACACATGGGCTGCAGCGCTGCCCCGCTGCAGTCCATGTGTCTTCTGCCTTTCAAGAAAAGCAGAACTATAGACTCTAGTGCACCTCGACACTCCAGACTGATCACGCAACACAACGAGACACAACGGAAGACTAAGCTTCAGCATTCCGCTGATGCAGAAGCTGGTAACTGTCACTGATGAGCCGCCTCCGAAGCTGCGACGACGGGGACTTCTCGCAGATCATTCCAGTAATGTCGGTATCCATCGGGACCATCCAGATTAAATTTCTTTTATTTTTACCAACGGAAAAATTAATCTGGATAGCCCCGATGTATACCGACATTACTGGAGAAATCTGCGAGAAGCCCCCGTTGTTCGAACTTCGGAGGCGGTTTATTAGTGACAGTGGCCGGTTTCTGCAGCAGCGGAATGATGAAGCTTGGTCTTCCGTTGTGTTCCGTTGTGTCGCGTGATCAGTCTGGAGTGTCAGGGTGCAGTGGAGTTTAGCCCTATGCCTTTCTCGAGAGGCAAAAACGGCAAACACATGTTCTGCAACAGAGCAGCGCTGCAGTCCATTTGTCTAGCTCGACCAAAGATTGGCTCCATCGTCACAACATTCAAGTAACGGACTGGTCGGCCTGTTCTCCTGACAGCAACCCAATGGAGAGCATGTGGGGGATCGTGGTTGGACGAGTCTACGCGAGTAGTTAAATGACGTGGTGGCGATTCTGACCACATAGGACACCAGCGAAGTCAAAATCATCCAGAACCTTGTCAATGGCATAAATAATACGATGCATGATGGTGGTCCGATTGGCTTTTGAATATAGTGAAAGGTTTGTTTTTCACAAGTGGATGCATACTTTTGAAACGCCAATTTTCAAAAAATTGTCTTCAAAAAGGTCTGATCCTCGTGTGAGACGAAAAAAATTCCTGAAAGCGAGTGGTTACTTATTCTCGACTACGCGGAATATAGTGGAGCTAATGGGGGCCGGCAGAAAAAAAAACGTGAAATGAGATATTGGCAAGTTTTGGAGTGGATACATACTTTTGAAACGGACTGTATTGACAAAGAAATACTGGCAACAGTTCTGCCTTGCGGTACTAAAGTGTGCCTTCCTGACTCTCTCTCTTCGCCTCCCCCCCCCCCCCCCGACACGAACTCTCATTGAGGAAGTCCTTCATCTTGGACTTTAGATTTACCGAAGAAAATCTTGTATAACAGCAACTGGTCATTGGCCTTCTTTATTCTATTTTATTTATTTATTTTGAAAGCCAAGATTTGCATTTCGCTCAATGCTTGAGGGAACGTGATCGTAGGAAACCAAGCGTCCGGATCATGAACTTTATTTTAAAACTATTATGGAGCTTTCTAAATTCTCGATAACTCGGCGCTTAGGTCGCGGGAAAACTTTCGTTCCGTCACCCATAAACAGCCGTATGCAGAACTTGTAGGCCTGTGTACTGTGACATTGATTCTTCAGGTAGACGAAGCTCTAAACACCTGAAGGTCATCGCCATCGCCTTATTTTCAATGACCTCACAGTGCTTATGAAAACTGAGGTTCTTAGTAAATATAAAACCCAAATGAGTCTTTCCCTCTATCCCTCGATTGGCGACCCGTCAAGATTGTATGGATGTCTAGGATTGACATTCCCCAAATGTAGGAATTTGGTCTCGATTTTAGAGATAGGTATCTTCTAAGTGGTATACCTGGATTACAGCCTGTTGTAGTCTGTTGTAAAGCAGTGAGGCCATCTTCTTTAATTCGTAGGCAAAAGCGCTGAACTCAAACCCCGCAACGCCGAGACGTTTGTAAGCTCATATGCATCGATATTGTGGAGGACACCACCTTACGGAACTCCGCTAGATATCGTCCAAGGTTAGGAGAGGTGTTCGTTGATGCGAACAGAGAATGTTTGGTTTCTTAGAAAGGCAGCAACCCAGGCAACCACATATACGAGAGTGGACGCCAACAAATCTGAGCTTTTCTATCAACTATTGATGCGGGACCTTATCAAACGCCTCGAAGCATTTCGGTATCTGTGGTCTTTTTGGAAACCATGTTGGTTCGGCGAAATAACCGAGCAAGCTTCCAGGGGGACAACAATACGCTCCTTGCAAATCTTTTCGAACAAGCGAGAACAGGAAGGTAACACTAACTGATCTGGAAGGTGAAGGGGTGGTGAGGAAAGGCTTTTTAGGAATAGGCTTAAAGAAGGAATGCCTCCATCTTCTGGGTGGCTCCGCTCTAATGAAGCTCAAGTTAAAAATATAGTGTCAGGGTTCACCAATAATGTGAGCGACCTTCTTCAAGAAGTCTAGCTTGATACTATCTGGGGTGACGGAGTGAGAAGAGGCCACTTCCTGATGAGGTTGGACACCTCATCTTTATAGAACCAGACAGAGTCTTGCATCTGAGGAAAAAATGCATGTTTACAGGGTGCGCCAAAATTATGGCGACAGCACATGCGTAAACAATTTGACCCTTTATTCGGAGCGTCTGCTTTCTTTCGTGCTCTTATTGTTTTTATTGGGTCAATTAGTTTATGCTTATCTCAGTCAAACATAACAATAAATGGTTTTTCAAGATAGTGAAACGTTCGTGCCACCGTTCCTAAATCATTGAGCTTTACCTTCCAAGGCTTCCCGGCACGCTACATTCACCACCATCTTGGAGTTCATCAAAGTATTATGAGTAGGTCCATCAGACGCTAAGAAGACCTGGGAACTGAGAATGATAGATCCGGACGGGAAAGACGCGTATCTGTGACAACTACGGACAACATTAGGGCCGGCGCGCTCGGTCCGCCGGTTGTCGGGAAAATGGACATCATGGAGACGTCGTTGAGAAGAATCTTCCGTAAACTGGGACTTAAGGCCTACAGAAGACCCACGTGCACCCTCCTGGACCCTCAAACAGGAAGTAGTTCCAGCTCACAGAGCAAGAATGCTGCAAGACTGGTACCAAGACAACCTTCCGTCATTCACCAGCTTCCACGAGTGGCCAGCCAACTCTCAGGATTTGAATCCTATGGATTACACCTAATAAGCTGAGATATAAAAAGGAAAGAATTGAAGGAAGTTAGGTCTGGTCTTCGTTTCGCACACCCCTTAGACGAAAGCCGAACATAAAGAGCTCCTCTCTTCTGTGCTCAGACCACGGAGTCGGGTCTATTATCGTCCTTTTGATTACAGCTGTAACACCATCTCCAATGACAGAAAACATGTTGAAAGGCAAGCTTTTTAGGTAGTTTTTCAAACCCCTGTATTCCTCCTATGAAGGTATACCGTAGGTGGAGTACTCAGCTTACCGAATACGTTTTCTAGGAGACTCCTGCTGCGAGTAATGGAAGCTCGGTCGACACTGCGTACTTTGTCTTTTTAAAGCATTTGAAGAATTCAATACTGGAAGGCTAATTTTTAGGATCGAATCCTCTGTTTAGGAATGTGAAAGAAGCATTACCATATCGGATGCGTTCGACACTTGTGACCTTGTATTCCAGAATACCGCTCATAGCTCACGTCACATCAAGCGTCGCAGCGTTTGAATAGTTGTGAGCACAAAATTTGGAAAATCTAGCACACCGCTCGTCGAGCAGGGTTAATATATCTAACTAACTTTTGCTCCACTCCAAATTTGGCCTAGTCGCAGTCATTCGCTTCATCGCATCGTTGATTCCAGTTCTTTTACTTTACTTTACTTTCAGTGACCTGGTTTTTCAAAGTAAACCACGTATTCAGAGTCCTCATTCAATGACTTTGACAAAGAATGAGTAATTAAATAGCTGTTCTTGACGGGTATCCCTCACCTAAATATTGCATGCTGCGGCAGGTTCTCGTCCTTAATTACATCACAAGAATACGTTTAGCTAATAAAGAGCCTGCTCTACCAAAGTTGCAATTTGGTACTTTCTGCCATTAGACACCATTGCATCTTCTATTGCTTTTCACAGATGTCGCGGTACCGCTGGCTTTCACCCCTAAATGTGGGGCGGCAGATGACCCGATTGAGGAGCGCTGTGCGAGGTCGACCAGCAATCACAGCCGTCAAGAAGCCGTCCGTGCGGCCTCTCGGCACCGGCTTCGCCGTGACAATAACTTCTCATCATCAACTGTAGCTACACCTATGTCATGGTTTCCTCAGGGAGAACATCCTAACTACGTCGATTAGGGCAAGTTCGAAAAAAAGCGAAAAAATGGACGACATCCACAAAAACGCCTATTTGCCCAACATCGATTGATGGCGGTCGACAGTTCAAAAACGAACTTCGGATTCGTGTATAGCGACCTTGATTACCCCCAAGGCTGAAGTTTCGTGCCGCTTGAAGGACATCCTCAAAAAATCAATAATATAGATCGAGATCGATTGGTCGTCTTCAGATTCGTGTTCAGCGACCTCGATTACCCCGAGGGCTGAAGTTTCGTGTCGCTTGAACAACATCCTCAAAAATCGATAATATCGATCGATGTCGATTGCCTCCTAAAACCCCTCCTGATCATCTAAATACCCAGGCACGTTTGCCGACGTGTTCGGCACGTCTACGGCTCGCCATGTGCGGTCGCCGACGTGTTCGGCTGCCGCGCCCCAACTCAAGTGTGACGGGCGGACAGTGTGACAGTGTGACACACACACACGCTTGCTCCTTTATATATGGTAGGAATGCCAAAAATTCCCAAATTCGGCAGTGATTACTATCGATCAGGTCACAGCAAAATACTGAATCTAGATTTGTTTAAGAATGTTGAAAAGGTGAAGCATTTTGCAACTTGTCGGCAGAGCAGGCTAGCGATCAGCTAAGCGTATCCTGTGTGTGTAATTATCTAGAATGTGGATGGGAACCTTCCGCTGTATGCAATATTTAGTTTAACGATGACACTCATCGAGAACAGGTATTCACACTTACTCAACCTTCAAAGAGGTCCTTGGATAAGGATTCCAAATATGTAGTCTACTTTTTCCCATATCTAAGCGTGACCACTAGTAAATCGTGACATTCGTTCCGCTTACCATTGTCGCATTCTTCGATGGGAAAGTTTCTAGTAATATTCCTGTAATGTTTCTGATGGTCAAAGCCCTTCGGAAAGTCTGTCTTGGAGCCTTCTCGTCTATTGATGTATTGCGGTAGTCACTAAGACAGATCGCAAATCCTTCAACGAAAGCCACCAAAAAGCTTCAGAATATAACCGAAAATTCATAAATCTTTTTCTTGTGCTAACTTATTCCTGCACCATGCAGCTCCAAAAAATCAAAAATGTTTTTGCGGTTGACACTCTTCTGCACTTTACAGTGAGCAACTTCTCGGCCGCCATCGCTGTTTCCAGTCTACTTAAGCTCGCCCTCTCATGAAGGGTGGACTCTGGGCGCAGAGAAAGAGCTAAGGTGGCCAACCTTTAAATTGTCCGCAAGTTCAGGAGCGTTTAGTAGATATGGAGTACATATTTGGAATTAATGTGGAAAGCCACACCCCGTGATATGCATCTCGTCTTGAAATTCCCACGCCACCTGGCATCTTCCCTAATTAGATATTTAGCTTTAATCAACTAAGAACCACTTAATTACTTACTTCTATCTGTCGTGAGCTATTTCTTCGCATCCGTGCCCAGAAATGTTCATAGCTTTCAAGCCATTCATGAATGTGCGACGCCACGTGTTTTTTATTAGGGGGGGGGGGGGGGGCAAAAGAAATGAGACACCCCATGCCGTGTCCATATATCTCGTGGCTGGAGTCTGGATTCGTACTTGTTGTATTTGTATGTTTGTATGCTACTTACTGAAGCCCATCTGAAAAGTTACCATTCTGAGTCGACCTGTGTCGCGCAAATCTCCCCCAATTCCCAACTCCGAGCAGGCTGGGCTGAATATTCACGCAAGATGAGAAGTACGTCTTCTACCATAACCCTGCCAAGCAGCGAGTCTGGGTGAGGCCTGGTGAATTGTTACCGACCTTCGTTCGGCGAGATGTTCACGGCGAGAAGCATCTTTGGAGCGTTTGGGTCTGCGCCCATGGAACGATTTACCGGAGGCTGTTTTCCAAGAGCACCGCGATGAACTCCAAGGCCATGGTGAACGAAATAGAGGGGATGGGCCGGCGACTCGCTCTTATTCATTCGCAGCGCTTCAAGAAGGTTCTCCCCTTCGACAACGCCGCACCCCATCGGGAACAAGTAAGCACGGATAAGCTTGGGCAGCTGGGCTACGTTCACATGCCTCACCCACCGTATTCGCTGGACATCTCTCCATGCAACTACCACTACTACTTGAGCCTACAGTTCTTCCTATTCGGAAGGGACACAAGAACCCAAGCAGTCCTTGACAACCATATCGAGCAGTTGATCAACACCAGGCTCAAGCAGTTCTGGAAGGATGAGATCAGGAAGTTGGCTGAGCGATGGCAGCAAGGCCGTTGCCCTTAATGGCAAATACACTCCTCAACATCGTTGAGTTGTAATTGAGTTATAAGGAGATAAAGATTTTTTCATTTTGTCTCATTACTTTTGCCCCCCCCCCCCCCTAATAGAATCCGCTGGCCGATCTTGACAGGTGGCGCACCGCCATACGTAGGCTGTAACCAGACAAATTCGGCGTTGCGTTACAGTTTCGTAATGGTTGCTCGAGCTGCAGGTGAGCAACGCCTCTTCGCTAGTCAAGCTATCTATATAATGTCCTCATAATTTGTTTCAGACACTAGCAGAGAAACGCGTTGATCCGTCTGATGATGTTAGCTGAAATCTTCTTTGTTTCGCTAGCGTACTTTGCAGTTGATACGCCTTTCTAATCGTCCACTTTAGACAGTAAACCGTAAACGGTAGTTACGGTTGGTTTTTAGAGTGGACGAAAGGGCAGTGACATTGAGTGTTTTTAGCATTCCATAATGAACGGAGACGTCTCTTTGCTTGTTTCACCGGGTTAGAAGTGGTTCGCGAACACATACTATCACATGGAGGGCAGATGTTAGTTGATCAGCGTAAGCGCATTTTTGATAATTCCACCATGATTCCACGTCGTCCATTTAGCACGTCATCAAGATCGGCATTCATTCCAACATTTTAACAATGGTAAGCAACTCAGCAGGTCAGTTTCCTGTGAATATCTATGTTCCCGTTTTCACCACTGCCACAGCTTTGATATTTTTGTCACCTAAGAGTTTTGAACTGGTTGATCGTTATTTCCTAAATATGCCGACGTAGTTGTTTGAAACATTGAGGAGCGTTGCCACAAATTCAAATTTTAATCGATATCGTGAAGTTAATTTCGACGCGTATTTGACCTATACAAAAACTTTCAGTGAACAAACGATCGCCAATTAAGGGTTCGTCCTTCTCAGCGAGTACTTCACCAGTTCACTTACCCCACAGGTAGGATGGCTCGATGGGCCTGGGTAGAACACGAGCCAAGATCTCTCGATTCGGTGTGAACGCGACTGTAATCGCCGGATCTTTCCTAGTCTGGGGGCCACATAACTAAAAAGTATTATCTGTAACAAATCCATTTGAGACTTACCGAGCGACTCCAAAACAACATAGGACCCTAAACAAGAAAAGTCACAAAGAAAAAAACGAAAAGTTGCATTTGTTGCGATTGTAAGCCGGCAAAGTTGTCTGCCCTCCTTACCGTGTTGGATCCTGGTTATAACATGTCAGGCGGCAGTCAGCACGCGGTATTCGGCTTTATGCGCCCTATTCACCATGTTAGATCCTGGTTATAACATGTCAGCAAGCACGCGGCATGCCTCCATTTCGTCGTTCTTTGCCCGCCGAAACGGTGGTAAACCGCGTTTTTTTTTTGTTTCTTTTAGGTTTCAACTCGTTCTCTAGACGCCGCTCGGTAGGTCTCAATTCGTTTTGTTACCTACTTTTTAGTTATGTGGCTCCCCAGACTAGGATAGATCCAAATCGCCTCCTGGGACTGCGCTACCCCGCGCTCAGACATACCAGATGTCTCCAACATACATCGCATTAAGGGAAGGTGTTGGGATCACAGTATATAAAAACTCTTGGTGACACCTTGTCTTCTAGCGTAATCTTTTGATAACTATTCTGATTCCGTGTCCGATATCCAGCACTAGCAGAAACAGCGAAGGCAATTCAATTAATTAATTTTAATTGAAACATTTGATACGAAATTTATGTCTGATTGAATTTACATTCAGTGAGGGCGAGTAGAGGTGCTGTCAAGAATTGAGAGAAAAAATGTATGATCTCTACTTGAGGGGCATTTTATGGGATTATCGTGCAACGCAGGTGTCAGCCGCATCGGTGGAATACTTATGTGACGCCCTTGCGAGGCCACGAGTAGTGGCACTAACGGATTCATCGTCTTACATACGCGCTGTTCTTAACCTGGTGCCACTGCGACTGACTAATGGAGGAGCTTTTGCCCCAACTCACAGTTACACAGGTGCGGATGTGCTTTGGTAAACTCTCGCGGATTGCCCTGCGCTGGCCTCCACACCACTCTCCCTTCTGCAACTCACTCGCATGATGCAAGTGAACTGAACTTCACTCGGCATTCTCTGCCGATCTTCTCAATAAACATTTCCGAGCCTCTACTATGGCTTATGGTATAGTCCCGCAGAAGTATCCGCGGAACGGGAATAATCTGGTCAGGACCCAACGCGCGCCCAGATGCCGCAGTCAGCAACACCCATTTTCCGTGGATCGTCAGAGGCGGTCGGTGGACGGGCTGGTATAGTTCCCATCCGCGGGACGACACTATGCAATATAGATATTCATATCAGGACCTCAAACACACACATTACCAGATATGAAAAAATACAACGTCCGAGTGAAAGACTATGTCCCGTCCGGTTGCCAACAGGTGACCCCAAGCGCAATCCACAGCTTTCACCCAACTCCTACTCTGTAGCCTGCGCTCACGAGAGCGGTGACAAGGCTCGACATACGATCCTACGCTGCTGTTCCGGTCGAGTCCATAGTCCTGCGCGATTGTACGATTGAAACTGTTGATGTCCGGATTCGTGCGTGGCTAACAATTACAGCAGACAAGCCGACAATACAAGGCGACGAAACGAAGCAGCCACTCGCGGTGACATCCAGTGGGAAGACCACTAGCTGCGGGCGGGAAGCCGTTTGTCGTGACGTTCGCCATACTCCATCACGACTCTCCAAAGGCACGCACGCCTGGAGGTCTAGGTCCCAACGGGGAGGGCATACGGTCGTTCGCACGCGCCGCGACGCAATATAAACGCATTCCCGCACGCGCCCGGAATTCACTCGTCATGCCGCAACCGTCAATAATCGTGTTCGCATCATCGTCGTCGCAGTGAGCGGTCGGTCGCTGTTCTCTTCGCCGCAGCAAGCAGCTGGTGGCATCGACTCAACCAGCCACACAGGACATCCGGACGACCAGGACAGGACGCGCAGGAACATCAGGCCGTAGAGGCCAAGCCATCGCCCTCGTGAGCGCATGCTCCAGGGCAGGAGCCTGGAAGGATCTGTGGGTTGCGCTTGAGGCTAACCCGTAGGTAAGATGGCGGGGCTTAGCTTTCACTCGTATGAAGTTGTGTTCCTCTTTATTGATGTTTATTGTGTATATAGAAGTTGCTATGAAGTTGTAACGTCTATGCGTAATGTCATAAAATTTGAGCGTGGGAAATAGTTTATTACGAGCGCAGTAGTTGATACTACAAGAATTGGTCGGTTCAATTGTATCACGCGAGTGATGTGAAGATGGGCGAGGGATGTCGGAACCAGCGCAAGTACTGTGTAGAGAAAACCCTAAATAACGGTCGCTTTGGCACGAAGTGTGCTTCAGTCGAGGCAGAAAAGGCCTAACCTCTAATCGTGGCAGGCAAGTAAAGGCTAGCATGCAGTGTAAGACCTCGACTCTGATTCTGCCTCTCACGTGGCCTCGGGTTGAGGGCCGCATGAGTTCTACAACCGGTGCAGCGGACTCACCCGGGGCACAACAACATTCACGAGACATCGTGGAGTGGGAGCGCGTTTCACCAACGCTTGATGCAGAATATAACGGAGTCGATATATGCAACAAATTTTGCTTCCATTGCTATTGCTCTCCTTGATATTTTAAGGACGCATTTTTTGCATAAAATTCATATTCTAGTTTAGAAGCTTGACCTATTTCAAAGAACTCTCCTCACAAATGATAGTATTTCCTCATTTCAGTTGTTTCATTGCACTTATTTAAGTTTAAAGTTTCAAATATTTTCACGTTTTTCTTCAAACTGATCACTTTTGAAATCAAATCGTAGTCTCTTCTAGATGATAGGTGGTAGATGCTTGAGAAATCAAACGGAATACCTCCCAAATCAAGACGAGCGTTTTCCAGACCAATCTAGAGGCTTCCCAAAAAATGAAATAAATGTGCGCTTTTAATTCAACTGCGCCAAAAAGTGAACAAATTCTTTGAAATGGTATAAATGAATTTTGGTGTATAAAGAGATGGGATCGCGCCATGCATTAACCAGCTAGTTGCGATACTCATTTGGTTGATAGAAAAATTCTGTTCACAGTGACACTGGAGTTACACTTGTCGACGGTACAACAAAAAATGTGTAAAAAAACTCGCAATTTCATTGCATTGGTTTAAGTAAACAACATTCATACTATCACCCTGATGAAGATCAGTATCAGTCAGACAAGTTCATAGCGCGATGCGTTTTAGTTCGAAATAATAAAAACAACGCGCCCACCATTTACAGTAGGTGATTATTAAGAAAAATTCTAAAAGACTTGTGTTTAATTCTCACTCGTACTCACTCTAAAAAAAAACGATTTTGGGCGCTATGTGACAACGGAGGGGTTGGTGAAATTCAAAAAAATATATATGCCTAGGTAGACATTTCTGTAAGCAATACAAAACCACTTACCATTTAACTGGAATGGTCCTCCATGTTGCTTGGGGGGGGGGGTCGCCCGTAGCTTAAAGCCTGAGGAGAGATACTCCTCTTTTTAATTTGCTTCCAAATTTTGGGCAAGGGAAGGGACTCCGGGGTGTAGGCAATTTAAGCACGGGTGCGTAACAGGGCCACATCCCGGAGTCCCTTCCCTTGCCCAAATCTGAATCCGCCCTCGCTCTCATCCCCCTCGGCGCGCCTCCTCTTCCTCCCGAATCCACCACCCTCGCTCTCACCCCCCTCGGCGCGCCTCCTCCTCCCCCTCCCTCCCACATCATACACAAATATAAAAAAACTCTAGACAAAAAACATAAAAACTCACCGCGGCCGTGCAACGCGCCACTCGCCCCCGCGAGCGCGGTTCCGAACGTGGTAGGTTAGACTCCAGACGGAAGAGTCCGGCCTTTTCTGTGCTCAGAGCACAGATTGGGCTAGGGAAGGGACTCCGGGGTGTGGCGAGTCACCAAACGCGAAACAAAGCAGGGCTCGTGCGCCGAGACTGCGGTCGCGGGGGGCGAGATGCCCGGAGACAGGTGAAGTGGTCCGCTTGGAATGGTTTTTTGTCGCGCCGTCTTCGCACTCCACGCCTCCGTTTTCTCTCCTCGTGCAATATCATCTTCGCTGCAGGACCCACGTCCGACAGTAGGAGCACGCCCTTTAAATTGCCCGCCGAAGTTCACGGCCGCGTTGTTTTTATGTTTTTTTTTGTTTAGAGTTTTTTTTACTTGTGTATGATGTGGGAGCGAGGGAGGAGGGGTAGGCGTGCCGAGGGAGGTTGGAGCGAGGGGGGGTGGATTCGGGAGGAAGGGGAGGCGCGCCGAGGGGATGGAAGCGAGGGGGGATTCAGATTTGGGCAAGGTAAGGGACTCCGGGGTGTAGGTTATGTAAACACGGGTGCGTAACTCGGCCACACCCCGGAGTCCCTTCCCTTGCCCAAATCTGTGCTCCGCGTCAGCGGAGGAGAGCACAGAACAGATACTCGGGCGACCCCACCAAGCAACATGGAGGACCATTCCGGTTAAATGGTAAGTGGTTTTGTATTGCTTACATAAATGTCTACCTAGGCATATATATTTTTTTGAATTTTGCTAACCCCTCCGTTGTCACATAGCGCCCGATTTTGATCTTAGTTACTTAGTTTTTTACCAAAAAAAACTCGTATTGGTTTGGAAGACGTCCAGTTTGATTTCTAAAACGACAAGTTTGTTTAGTCTCCAATTTTATTTGAAGAGTGTCGATTTTAATTTGAAGAAGGTCAATTTGATTTATCAAAGGTTTAATTGGGCGTGAAAATGGTACATTCATGATAGTGTTTTCTTCACCATCACCGCAGCATCTATGTTTTTCACTGTCACAGCGTCCATAATAAACGATAAAATCTACCTGAGTGAGATACGCTGCAGCGCTTAAGCGGCATTGTTCCAAAGTTACCAACAGACCTGCTCTTTCACATAAATGTGCGATTTTCAGGTCCTCGCCCAATACGAGGAAGGGTGAGTTGTTGATTTGCCATACTGTTCAGGAAGTTCCTTATCGCTAACAAGCAAGGCTTTATATTATTTGCTTAACATAGCGACTACTGACTTAGAGGTGAGACAGGATATTAGAGATTACTACTAGGCTGCAGGGAAAGTTCTCGTCGTTTTCGTAGCATTTTTTTTTTGATTTTGTAGGAACTAAAAACGAAAACAAAAACGAAGTTGTGACCACCATGTTCTAGCACTCTTCTTCACCTTTTGAACAGGCTTCTGATGCAGTATAGAGCGCTTCTGTCCTTAATTCGAAGAAGTTACTCAACCAGTGATTCGTATTTCCTTCATCAGAGGAACTCTTTCCCGATATGGCGTTGGAGAGCGACATGGGAAAGGAACGGTGGTAGTCTGCTGGCGTACGGTCTGGAATGTGTGGTGGCTAGGACAGCACTTCTCATCCAAACTCGTTCAGCTTCTGGCAAGTCACTCTTACAATATGTCGATGAACTTTGCCGTGCAGGAATCAAGTCGTGTTGTGATTCGGGCGCTTCTGTCAGCGAGATGTTCGTGCTCGTGTAGGAGAGCAATTGAATCTACACGTCGCCGGCGGTAGCGTTTCATCAAATTATCCATTCTAGTTCGCACATGACGTTTTCGAGGGTGGCGCTGAAGAGCTTCGGGGATATAGTATCCACTTGCCGAACCCCTCTCTTCGCGTCGAGGACGACTTTGTTTTAGAATGGTGAGATCTTGGTCGTGAATCCTCTGTACAGCTCTCGAAGGACTCTGATGTACTGAGTAGGAACGCCATGAGTGAGCAGGGCTTCCATGACCGCTTCAGTCTCGACGGAGTCGAATGCCTTCTTCAGGTCGATGAACGTAAGGCACAGCGGCAGCTTGTACTCTCGCGACACTTCCATGAGCTTCGTAATGGTGTGTATGTGGTCGATCGTGCTGAATCCTCTCCGAAATCCTGCTTGCTCGCATGGCTGTCCTTCGTCCAGCGTTCTGCTGATCCTATTCAGGATGACTCAAGTGAACAGCTTGTAGACTACGGACAACAGGCAGATCGGGCGATAGTTGCCAATGTCGTGCACGTCTCCCTTCTTGTACAGCAAGACGGTTCTGCTGGTCTTCCACTGAGATGGAACCTTGCACTCCGACAGGTAACGTGTTAAGATCCGCGACAGGGTGTTGATGAGCGCTGGCGGGAGGTTCTTCAGGTGTTCGGGTCTGATCCTGTCGGGACCGGGTGCTGTACGTTTCTTCACCGACGAGATGGCGTGTCGGATCTCGGAAGGGAGAACAGAATGAACGACGTATCCATCCTGCGGAAGATGGCATGGGGCAGGTGGACGTGGCTATCGAAGAGATCGGAGTAGAAGTCGTGGATGACCTGACCTTCTCCATGGTCCTTCTGGAAGAGGTGACGGTTCCGTCAGGACGTCGAAGAGCGGTCATTTTGGCCTTGAATTTGGCGAGGTTCCGACGGGCATTGCGGATGCTTAACCCTGCTTCTGCTGCTTCAGCCAACACCTCCGCCCTTCTCTCCTTGAGATCTTCCTTTATCGCCGCTCTCCATAGCTTCGCAAGATCTACTTATGCTCTACATATACATGCATAGCTAAAATTGCTGCGACACCGTGTGAGAAAGAAAAGGATTCACTTGAAGAAAAAAAACTTCCCCACAACCCAATAATTATGATATATACTTATTATTAGTGCGTAAGATATTTGTTACGTAGGATATCATAGAAGCATTGAAAAGTTTAAAACTATGTAAGTAACATTCCCATTCTTATTAGAACATCGAACACAGCCGATCATATGATACTCCTCGAGCGTCCGGGACAAATTGAATATCTTTGATGCAAAAATTTATCGATTAGAAAAACGATGTGTTTTGCACTTTCCAATTTCGCTTACTTTGTGCGTTTATGGCGCTGGTCTTACACTAGCCTGAGGTTAGACCACCGCGTTCTGCAGTGCTGTTCAACTTCGCGAACATCTTCAAGCGGTAGTTCTTGGTATTGTAGAAGCTCTACAGTCCACTAGCATATGTGTACACAAACTGATTCGTATTGCAGTTTGCCGCAAAAACACCAACACAGTCAAAAGGATTTCCGGGAGTTCAGCCGACCGAAACACCTACGTCAGGTTCCTCAAGTGGTACAACCGTTCAAGGCACCAAAACTACTGCAACGAGGCGCACGAAAATTTTGCAACAGTCGCTGCCTACGTGAGTCACTACTGCTACAATGCAACTAGCACGGTGAATCCTATGGATTCGAGGTTTGAAAGTTTGATTTAGCCTTCTTGGTTAGGAGTTGTCATTAATTTCGCAATAGGTCACGTTTGTTGCGATCAATCGCGACCTTCGTTCGGCTTATGTGTGTTGCATTCTTTGATGGAAAGATTCTTGGGAACGTCTTTGTTGTAATGTTCCTGCTGTATTTAAGGTCCCTCGAGAAGAGCTCGGGGCCTTTTGGCTACGGTATGTATTACGGTCGATTGGGATAAAGAGATCACTGAACCATCGTTGACAGTTTTGGTGCATCGGCCGTGGTCAAAGATTGGCTCATGCCTATGGAACTTATTAGCAATCTACGAACCACTTAACTTAAAGGATGTGGAATGTTCAAAGCTTCATCTACATTGTTGTCTTCTATGAGAGTTCCAACTAGGGCAAACGTCGGCCGAGGGTCATCGTAACCTAGTGCGTGTTTTTATCAGGATGCGTAAGTGTAAGTACTTGCGATAGTTGGATGACTCTCTTCAAAGCAGGGGATTTTTGATTGTCCGACAAGCACAAGTCTGGACGTCAGTCAATGACACACAAGGACGCACTACTGGCTGCCATCAAAGCGAACCCGTTCCAGTCCACCGACGGACCTTGACAACGACCATCCTCTCCAGCCAGTCCACGATCGTCCGTAAATTATTATATTAGGTTGTCCCATAATTCCTTACAGTTTTCTTCAACGATTCACTGCAGATTTCGCCGGCGGCCTCCTGCACAGCGCTGCATAGCTTTCGAAAGAAAATGATATGCTTTATCAGACCTTGTATTGCGTTTCTTTCTTCATCATGAATTTTGTCAAATTTTAGGTCGTTGAAGTGAAAAGTGAAAAAGTAGTCATTTGTGCACTTGTTCTCTCCGCTTAGATTTGTAATTTTTTTTCGCAGTTTTTTATAGCACTTGGAAGACAATGTTCTGTACTACAAGAATATGTGTTAGTGCTATTTGCTCATTTGTCCTTTATTGATTTTTAGGTCATCAAATTGGGACGTCCGAAGGAGGATGGTTATTTCTGCCGACAGCTCCTGCTCTGTGGTTGGACTTTTTTGTTTGGTGTTATATGTCATTTAAAAGAAGATGTCTTGCTCAGTAAGAATTTTGTGTCGCGTTTGTTGGCTCACGCTGATTTCTGTCGTAAATCAACAACTGAAATAGGAGAAGGAGTTGTTGGTGAAGACGATTTTTCTTTTTTGGCATTTTGTTGATATTCAATAGAAATCAATAGACGCGACACATATTCTTATAGAGCAAGACAATTTCTTTCGAATGACATATAACACCAACCCAAAAAGTCCAGCCATAGAGCAGGGAGCTGTCGGCAAAAATAACCATCCTCCTTCGGACGTCCCAATTTGATGGCCTAAAAATCAATAAAGGACAAATGAGCAAATAACACTAACACACATTTTTGTAGTACAGAACATTGTCTTCCAAATGCTATAAAAATTCGCAAAAAATTACAAACCTAGGCGGAGAGAACAAATGCGCCCCGGCCACTTTTTCAGTTTTTCACTTTCCACTTCAACGACCTAAAAATTGGCAAAATCCATGATAACGGAAAGAAATGCAATACATGCTCTGATAGACCAATCCATTTTCTTTCGAAAGCTGTGCAGCGCTATGCAAGAGACCGCCGGTGAAATCTGCAGTGAATCGTTGAAGAAAACTGCAAGGACTTATGGGACAACCTAATACAATACCTTGCTTATGTCTGGGAATGTCGTCAATGGACTCAGCACGATTTCTCACCTGATCAGCACGCCTCACGAGCCGATGCATGTCCCTTCAACTTCTGCCGTTCTCGCTGCTTCGGCTGGTTGGACTAGCTCATTGCAGGAGGTGAGAAAAGGGTGATGTATGTGTTACCCACAGCTGTGCTGCCATGGACTCCACCAGAAGGAAAGCCGCCAGACATTCTCAAAAGTAATCTGCACCCAAAAAAGGATATCCTGAGTGTTTTCTGGGACGTTCGCAATTATGTCTACTTGCAGCTTTTCCCTTTCCCTTCACCCTCTCACGGAGCTCGTCTTTATTTGAAAGATGTTCAGTTTGGTTTTAAACGCGTTAGGCTTGTCTGAAAGTCTCCAATTTGATGCGAAGATACTGTAGTATATGTACGTAGTGAGCTGTACATAACAAGTAAGACAATCTCCTATAAGAGACCCTTTGATAGGCGCACACCACAAAACTTCTTATTAGATTTGTTGGGAAAGCTCAATTCATTTTGTTTTTCAGATTGATACTGCCATTCATCAAGATAGCAATTTTCGTCAGTGCAATGGTGATAATTGGGCTCGTATTCTTTGTGGTAATCATGATGGTTGTACGTAATTTACACGCTGTAAGTATCACTTACCATTATGGGGAGTAGAGTGTGATTTTGTATTGAATCTTTTTCAAAAGTGAGCAAAATCTTTTTTAAACGAGACATCTTACAGAAAGGAGCATGGGAATCGCATCAATATCCGGCGGAAGTTCATTTCAGTGAGATTGCTGTATCGACAACATCACAAGAGTGCAACGAAATGGCGAGGTACATTTTAAAACAAAGGTTTCATGCTATAGAAATCAAGAACACGCGTGACTGGGCGCAGAATCCTGCCAATAAGACCAGCTGCAATTTTTAAAGCGCCGAAATACCCAATGATGAATTTCGTTTTTCAGGAAATCCTATAGGTTTCTTTCCACAAAAATTCTTCTGTTTTCCCTTTGATGTTATTCCTACAAAAACCATAACAGACTGCGGATATCCTGATGATGATGCTACCCTTCCATTCCGATTGGCTTCTTCCTCAGGACATTTTGCGTTTGAAACCGTGAACCAACCGGTTTGTAACCCGTTGGTTAGTAACGCACCATGAAAGGGTTTGAAACCGTCCATTTTGGAACCGAGCACGAAATGTCGGCCACGCCCTTGCAGCAAGTGTTGCCATTGCGCAGCGAGGGGCGTGGCCGCCCTTTCGTTCTCGGTTCCAAACCCTTGCATGGAAGGTTTCAAACCCTTTCAAGGTCGGTTATTAACCAACGAGTTTCAAACCAGTTGGTTCAGGGTTTCAAACGCAAATTTGTCTGAGTGCTGTGTGGCAACAACTGTCGTTTTTGGTTGAAAAATTAAAAATTGCTCAATAGTGAAGAAGGACTCAACCGTCAACAGAATCCGTCGGTGGCGTGCCGTCCCAAGACATTCCAAGAGTGTTCTGCATCTTTTTGGCCTTGCTGTCTTCACAGAGTTCGTCAAAAGCTGCGCGTTCGCAAGCGCGCATTCCAAGCTTCTTCACAATTTGTCGGGCAGAACGCTCGGAAGTTCTTTAGTCACGAGCAAGCTCCCACACGGGCCTTTGTGATTTACGGCCAACATTGTCTCGAATTTTCTTGATGACCTCGGAAGTAGATGCGGTCTTTGGTATACTTGATGTCTGTTGGGATCCAAACGCCGTGCAAATCCAGGGCCCCTCGATGGCTATCCGGCAGGACGGAGTATAGGCGCGAGAGCGGCTGCCTGCGCCGCCGCAGCGCAGGGACGATCTATGGAGACTGGCAGTGCCGGAAGGGCGGAGCTTGCGCCGTCGGCTGGTGACGTCAGCCACTTTCCCATGTCTCGGCCGGTTTAAGTGCCTTATCGGCAAGCCATCGTGGGAAACAGCGCGCCCGGCCAATCACAGGACCGAGGAGCGATCGCGGGGTCGCGACAATGTCAGTCTGTTCTCCATCGTTCCCGTCTCCTTTAGTCAATTCAGGTTGCGGTAAACCGTACTTTTCGATATACCAAGCCTTCCTGCGATGTCCGCAGCAGGCAGACCTTCGATGAGCAGTTTCTTCATAGCAGTGCCCAAACATTTTGCATAAGCCATTTTGAAGTAGAGAACGTTTAAGCACAAAAGCTGTAATATAAGAGGCCAAGAATAAGGCAACAATATTATATAAAAGTGTGGTTGAGTGAAGTGGGTTATTCCTATTTACATCGAGAACCGAAATAACGTGTGAAGGATTTTTTCTCATAATGATAAAACAACCAACTATTTATTTATTTATTTATTTATTTATTTATTTATTTATTTATTTATTGACGTGTAACATAAACACACGTGATGATCGAAAAAAGAACATGTGAGGGACGAACATCAGACAAAACAGTAACACTTAGAAAAACCAATATGAGGAGACTGAGAGAAGAAAAGACAATTTAGCAAGTCTAGTTAGAATAAAATAAGCAACTGCAACTAGTTGACACACAAATCTTAACAGAGTAGCATCCATCAAATTCAACCAAACATTTTACGAATAGTTAGATTTTGAAAAGCTTGAACAGATAGTCCTCGGATATTTTTCTCTTTACTATGTAACTTGTTGAACTCCCGAAGGTTTCTGTACGTAAAGAAATTTGACCTAATCTGGGATTTTGCCCCAGGAATATAAAGCCTGAACCTTCCGTTCCTTGACGTCGTCAGTGGTGCACCAAAATAGTTACTGGGTCGATTGAAATTCTTTTTGTCAGAATCCTAAACATCATAATCAGATCTATTTTCCCACGTCTGTTCTGAAGAGCTTGAAGACCAAGGTTTCTGGCCCTCCTAATGCCGTTTAGAACGGCTTCAAAGTCTCTCTCAAAACATCTCATATATAACTTCCGAGTAAAATTATTTTGGACTTTCCAGCAGCTCTATGTCTTTCTTTTTAAGTGGGTTACATATCGTTATTCCAAACTCCACTATAGGGCGAAGTAGGATTTGTAAGCTTGTAAAAGTAATCTGAGGTCATCCGTACGCAGAATCTTGAACAACAAAAAAGTATTATAATTTGCTCTCTTCACGAGCGCACTGTAGTGGTTTTTAAAATCGAGGTTGTGCGATATAGAAAAGCCTGAGTCGCGAACGTTCTTGACAGGTTGTAGATCCCTGTACACATTATAAGTTGTAAGTTGTATAATTCGAGAAAACGACGAATAAATTACAACAACACAAACATTAAGGTGCATCCTGTTCAATTGGTGTCGAAGTGGCCTCCCATGGAGCGGTTGAAAAGGGCCAAACGTTTCGCGAAGTTTTCGGCGATGGGCCACAGGTTATCAGGAGATGATCGTTCCCACTGATGGCGTCAGGATTTCTTCTGGGACTCGAGACTGCGGTGGCATTTAACGCCGATCCTAGCCCAAATAACAGTCAGCGATCCGAATTCGAACTCGAACGATTATATCTGGCAGAAAAAGATGCGCCAAAAAATAATGTTATTGCCATTGCGCTGCGGATCGATGTTTTTGCTCGGGAAAACACCGATCTCTGTCCACGTTATTTTGGTTCACTCTGTAAGCGACTCTAAAACAGCAAAGAGTCGAATAATTTTTACAGCACCCTGTAGCAGAAAGCGTCCTACTAGTCCTCTCAACTCGTTAATACAGCACAGCAAAAGATGTACTAATATGAAGATATGTACCACTAAGAGCAGTTCGCGCGTTCCTTAAGGCACGTGAGAGCTTCGTTTCTGTACCTTTAAAACGGCAATTGTAAAATATGGCAAATAGCGATAAAGGAAAAGGATGTAGATTAAAATGGAAAAGCAGACGATCGTAGTAGTTCATACAGTTGTTGATTGCTGATTGTGCAAGGTCAGGAGAGAAGTTTAAACGAAATATTTATTGGGAAAATTTTCTCTGCTAAGCTAATGAGTTAATATTCAGAGTGATGGTGTCGGAGGGCTTCAACATATTTGCTATAGCCTTCGCAATGCAGCTTTGCCTATCGTTAGCAGAACCGCAGAGAAGTGGATTCGGCGGAGCGGCAACAGCTGTCCTTGTAGAAGGAGGCAAGAAAGGGTAACAGTTCGACTTCCTTGCAAATTACCGTGTTTTTCTTTTTAATTTTTCTATACCTTAACATCCTTGTGTTAGGTCGTTGCATATGAAATGGCCGATTTTGCTACCTCAATTTCTGGAAGTTTTTCGTGGCTACGAATGTTCCTGTTTCAGAAACTGTATAATTATTTATTTATAACTGCACCTTAAGTGCGCTCATAAAACCGAAAATAACAACCAAGCAATCCTCAATCCTAGCAAACTAACGAGGAAACAACAGTGTAAAACGAGCATAGTGTCACTATGCCCTGCGATTTCGTTATTTTATGTGTTCTGTAGCACTCAGAAGCCCAGATTCAAGGAGCCTGACCCAACGAACGGCAGTAAAATGAGTACTAAACAATAAGTAGTTCTAAATAATTTAATTTAATCAACGTCTAAGAAAATAATTTGATCGTCGTATAACGGTGTAGAGGTCGGTTAGTCAATCAGTAGCTATGGCGTGATTCCGATTGGATGAGAAAATCACTTTCGAGCAGCATATAAGATGGAAGCACCTAGGAGTCCGGTCTTAAATCCGGTCATACCTAGGCCTTCATTACACTTCCAGTCGATGCTGCTTCCATAAGAACTGAGTTAACCTGACCGAACTAGCGACAAAAAACATGTCTGAAGGTAGAAACTTATCCGATATATGTGTATAAGAAAAGATATTATAAATAATTGGCTGAAGAGTGAAAGGATCTAGGGCTCAATAGGCTCCTTCGTATATGTATAAGCTCAGGACGGCCGCTAACACACTCAACAAAGGATGTAAGCAAGAGAAGATTTAAAGCAGGCATAATGACACGGTTAGCATGTGAAGAAGAAAAAGAACGCAAGAAAAAAGAAACATCAATTCTTCTGCCGTCCTAGTTCTGGACAGCCGCTAACATAAGCAAAATGATGGGAGCAGGCATGATGACTAAGTGAACAATGTGAGGAAGAGGAAGGAATCCAGACATTCATTTATGGACGCGAATCACTCCGCAACCGTTGCACAAAGGAAGTTCCACAAGACGATCTACTCATCCACATATGAATGTTTTAACTCAGGTGTCGTGGCAACGTCACAACACGAGACAACAGTTAGCTCTGCAATTCAAGGATACTTAAAAATCAATTTTTTTAAATCGACTCTTGAAAATGACAACGGTAGGCGCTTCTAATACATAAGCTGAGAGTTTCTGTAGCCAAACTGCTCCACGAGAAAGATAAAATTAGCACTATTACAAAGAAATTTGTTTCCTGTGTTTTTACATTAAAGTGAAAGTATACTAAACCGATTTCTGCATGGCCTAAATGTCCAATATTTACTAGCTTTCAGGGTCAGCTCACCTTTACGCAGCTTGAAGCAGAACAAAAATAAAATCATTAAATCTAAAATCTCTAAGGTACGTCTGTACCTTAGAGATTTTAGTTTTAAAAAAATTTAGCGTACTTTCATAATTTAAAGTATGTAGATCTGGTATACATCTGTGAACTAGTATGCGCGTAAACGTCTGTTGCACTTTTTCAATTTTGTTTTGGAGCTTTTTTGTTTGAGGATTCCAGATTCATAACCCATTTTCGAGTATAGGCAGTATATATGTTTTATACAGCTTATAACAAACAGAATCATTATCAATGATGCTTCTCAACATGCCGTAAAGTAGCGAAAAAGCTTTACGTACAGTCATATCAACACGGGCATTAAACTTCAGCTGTCTGTTCATAAGAATTCCAAGATCTTTGATCACGTCAACTTGCCGTAAACTAATATTATTGAACATGAAATCAGGTGCAATTTCAGATCCAAGAAGGATCACGAAACTTTTGGCAAGATTTACTGGTATGTCCCAATCACTAGCCCAGGTTATCATATTACGAACTGATTGATTTAAAGCCTCCAGGACTAAGGACCGATTTGAAGCATTATATGCGTCGTAGACTTTGATGGCGTCTGCAAACATTTGAACACTAGTAATAGAGTGTGTCTTGAGTTTATCCGGAAGATCATATGTGTAAACTATGAATAGGATAATTGAATGAGGCTAGCTATGATATGATTGGTGGTCTTGGCCCTTCTTCCCTGTGATTCAACTTGAGTTTTTTTTAGAACAATCTTGTGTGTTCTTTGAGCACTCCAATATGTCATAATCAAAATGGCCATCCCAAAAAATAGGAATCTCCGCAATAATGTCCAGACAACAAGCTTGCAAGTTGACTATTCTAATATGCCCAATGCGGAGATTCTAGGTTTAATGGCCGAGTGCAGTACTGACCCGGAGATCAGCAAGATGATTAGTGCTGTTGTGAAACATTTCCAGACGAATTATCGCAGCTGTCGATCAAGGCGTTGGAAAGTGAAAAAGGGGTCGTAGTTTAGTTGCGGAAATCCGATTTGGACAACCCGATCCGAATCATCCAAAAATCCAAATCGCCGTTATCCGAATCATCCAATTAACCGAAGACCGGATCCAATGTATGCTGCACAGTGGCTGGACCAGGATAGGAATCCCATGGAGATGCCGAAACCTCGTCTCCATTCAGCGAAAGCCTTGGGGACCGATGGTGGACAATGGCTGGTAGAGTCCATTACAAGTTCTTGACGACTGGAGAGACTATCACAGCGAAGAAGTACTGTGTCAAAATTGAAGCGGTGCACCAGAAGTTGCTTGAAAAACAGCCGCCTTTAGTCAATCGATGAGGTCCAACCCTACTGCATGACAACGCGCGTCCGCAGCTTTCAAAAATGGTTGTAGAAACTGGACGAATTTAGATACGACGCTCTGCCACATATAGTTTTTTAACCAGATCTGTCCCCACCGAATCTCATTTTTTCAAGCTAATCTTCATGTGAAGGATAAAAAATTCAGCAACAAAGATGATGTCAAATATTAACTCTTATCTAGCGCCCGGTCTTGCGGTCTGTTTTATGGGCAGGGTGGAACAGCCGGTGCTTGACCGCTCACCACTAATGTACTGCAGATATATACATAGATGATTGCTGTATCATAACATCAACACAGTCCGAAATGGATGAGTGTTTCAGGATACTCAACCAGCAATCTCAGTACATTAGGCTCACCAGAGAAACTCCGAAAAACGGTTGGCTCGCCTATCTCAACACACAGGTCAAGTTGTCCAACGGGGTAGTTAGCGTGAAGTAGTACCGTAAGCCAAGCTCCAAGAACATCTTGATTCACGCCAGGTCCGCGCATCCTACTGCTGTGAAACGAGCTGTAATAAGCAACATGTTTCGCACAACAACGAGAATATGTACAGGCCCTGACGAACGACAATATCCTTGCAGCTAGCTTCCAATATAGCCGCTTCTAATGGCTATACTACGTTAACTCGTCGGCCCACATCTCACGCTAACCGCCCAAACACACCCCGACCAAATAGGATACGTTTCCTGCTTCCCTTCGTCTCCGATAGAGTCACTGCTGAAATTCAGAGAGTTATTGTAAGTGCACAACTGCGGGATGATGTTGTCTTAGTGAACATTCCTAACAAAACATAAAACGGCAGCTAGTCCGGAATAGACTCTATGATACGCAGTGCATATCGGAGAATTGCATTGTATGTCCAACTGGAAGACTGGGGGATTGCTCAAAGATCGGGGCAATTTACGCCTGAGTGCTCGGCCTGCAATGCAGAATATATAGGGGAAACAGGAAGGGTTTTGGCAGTACGTGTAAAGGAACATCTAGCCAGCAAAAGACGTGGATTACCAAGAAGTCCGCTTGGTAAACATAGAATTGATGCGCACAACGGGAACGATTTTGAGGTGAAGTGCAGCATTTTGCACGTTGAAGGAGAAATATCGGCAAGGAAAGCGTTAGAGGCGTTCTGGATTTTTAGTAGAAATCCGGTAATGAACAACCGAAATGAGTGCCCCTCTGTTACGAATGACTTCTTGCCATTTGTGTCTCATTGTGAACTGTAAGTGACCGGTCGGCGACAATCCCACTGAGTGGGTCTCATTCGCCTCTACTGGTCTTCTAGCGTGGGTGAATTCCAGCCCCTACGGTGGATCCTGTGCGTGAGTTCGTCTCTTACATTCGGGCTCTCTGTACTGACTCCGGGAGTGGGTCGAAAACGCTAGGGCGGCTAAGGCGCCTGGTGGAGTAGAGCGCAAATATAAACCTGTTATTCCACTTTCAGGCCTCTGAAGACGACGAAAAGTCGAAACGTCAGGTCGCAATAATGAAGATCCACCTAAAAACCTCGTTTGGCACACCATACTGACAACAAACTAACTCACCATGCCGAGGTTTCAAGAAGAGAGAAGTTGGGAATGACTAGACTACCGCGACTTTTATTAAATCTCGTAATTTTGGTTTTTGCAAAAATAGAATATCTAAGCTATTGTCGCGTTGGGATAAGAGCAGTTACTGAAAAAGTGCTTTATATAATTAATAAAATTGCTTCCAAGTAAAGTTATGACCTGTCAAAATTTCGAGTCAAAATCGGTCAGTTAATATGCAACGACCTAATAGTGAGCATACGGCTTAGCGGGCAGAGCAGTTCGCTGAAGAGAAGGATTTCACATTTTTAAAGCAACTTGGACAACTCTTAAACCGAACTGAACATCTTTCAAATCAGAACAATCGTCTTTTATCATAAGTTAAGTCAGAGACTTGATAAAAAATATTGAAGTAGTTGTTGGTGCCAGTTTAGAGAGGCTATCTAGCAATATTGCCCTTCACAAAATCCAGCGATTTTTCCATAAAGTTCTAATATGAAAACCTCTAAAAAAGCCTTTAAAATGAAGTATGGATACGAGTATAAATTCAAATAAATAAAAATTTTAAAATTAAATTTCAACTAAATTAAATTTTTTACTCAATAAAAGAATGAAGCAGCTGCGGTGGCGAACATTAACTTGTTGTTCACGAGATGAGTTTTGCAATTTTAAACTATACTTATACCCTACTAATATTTGTAAAATTTACCGGGATGGGATTCCCGCGGTAGGCTACAGTACCTTCAAAAAACGCGTTTTCAAAAATGCTAGTCCGTGATGTCCAGGCCGATCGTATTAATGGTCTACTCATCCTCGAATATTCGCTTTCGTGGGGCCGAACGACCACTTGCAATTGGGATGAGAACCTGTTGCAGTGGGTGTGGCGGGCTGCGCCGATTGGCCATGTGAGTGATCCCGGCGCGATTCCCTGCCGTCCGTCGGCGCTCCTGTGGGAGTATACCATAGACCTTAAGGGTGACCTCCTGTTGTTAGAATGTTGCAGGAACATCGCCGATGCTTATATCCACGTATATTCAGCTCGTAGGCACATAGATATGTGTATATGTATATAAGTAGGTGTATACTACCATGTATATACCTATATATACATATAGTCAACGTTGTCGACCCCTTGGGATGGCCTGAGAACACGTTCGCCTAGAAAACGGCTTATTTCCGGCTGCTCGGTGTCATGACCTGTGACGGATCATGATGTCATCCACGGAGTCCGGGCAGCAGGCCCCGCCCAGGCCCACTATAAAAGGGCCAGATCGGCAGCGGGCGAAAAAATTCTCATCGAGACTACGACTCCGGCTTCCTCACTCGCCCACGTGCTCCTGTCTCTCGCTCTCGGGACTCGCGCTCACGTTGGTCGTACTGTCGGCCGGACTCCTCGGTCCGACAGTCCCCTACGCGGACCTGCCAGCCCGTAGGATGAAGGTAGGGTAGGAAGTAAGGTGAAATGGAAGTAATGGAATTAGGCGGAATAGGAATGAAATGAAATATAGCATGAACAACTTTTCCCTCGTCGTACATGTTATGTAGATTATTTGTTAATAAATATATAAAATAAACATGTGTACTGTTGAACCACCAAAAGACTATTCGGACCGTGATGCAGTTCGAAACACTCGGGGCCAAGGCAGACGTTGAATGAATGACTCATTACTGAGGACTCGCCTTATATAGGCTTCGGGTTACGGTAGCGCGCGAAACTTTGCGCGGGAACCTCTGGCAAATTCGAAGGTACAACAGACAACGAGTACCGGCGATTCATACTACGCAAGACATGTAACGATACTTCTACAGCGCCATTTACACAGAACTAAACACAAGATCACTCCTTGGCAATACATATTATGTTGTCCCATAAGTCCCCGCCGGTTTTTTTTTTCAACGATTCATTACGGATTTCTCCGGCGGTCTCTTGCATAGCGCTATACAGCTTTCGAAAGAGAATGATTTGCTCCATCAGAGAATTTATTTCATTTCTTTTTTCATTCAGAATTTTTTCATTTTTTAGGTCGTTAAAGTGAAAAGTGAAAAAGTAGCCATTTGCGCAATTTCTTCTCTCGCTTAGGTTTGGAATTTTTTGCGCAGCTTTTCATAGCATTTGGAAGGCAATGTTCTGTATTATAAAAATATGTGTTGGCGCTATTTGCCCATTTGTCCTTTACAAGTGCTCCGACACGCCTAAGCCCTAGTTTAAACTTGCGCTGCTGCGCGGCGCGGCACGATGATCGCGATAGATATCGACCGGGCAGCGCGAAAAATCGATATCTATGGCGATCGTGGTGCCGCGCCGCGTGGAGGCGCGCTATAAACTAGGGCTAACAGCGTGTCTCTCACTTGCGCGACTTTGCAACATCACTGACCTACGGAAAGTAATTTTTGTAAAGCATAAAATTAGCTAACATCTAGGATCTGTTGTGTAGTTTGTTGGCATCAAGCCGTTTACCACTTCCGTGCGTTCATCATAGACATTCTCTCCGGCCCATCCAGTAACGCCATTGGTTTGTACTGCGCAGTACTTCTGCCCTCAGGTGACTCCTCCACAACCGTTCTCATGCCCAAAAATGCCCAACAGTATATGTTCCGGATG
>OX377204.1:98152090-98347845 GCA_947396885.1 Heligmosomoides polygyrus polygyrus | reverse complement strand
GCCGGTCCCTCGAAAGCGAATATTCGAGTCTGTTTATCTTTTCGATATTCCTCGCGTTATGCTTGTTCTATTTACACAAAAATTTTCTTATCTCTCCTCTTTTTTGGCATTATTCATTGGAGGTTGAAACCCTTTCCTGCCTAATCTCTCACCTCCAGTTACAATTCAATACAACGGTAAAGAAGCCGTTAAGGTGTCAAATAATTGACGGCTTCTGGGATACCAGAAAGAAGAAATTATTCAAGCAGATCACAGAAGAAGAAAGGTTGAACAGGTTGTTCACAACGAAGAGATGTAAGTACGCTCTAATTTCTCTACAGTAGTGACTGGTAAACTTGCTGGCAAGGTCTTACCTTCAGTGGCCGAATCCATTCTGCTGCCAAGCGATACGTCAGTGGCGCGATTTTTTCTCGGATACCTCGATCTGGACGAAATCGACAGGCTTGCTGACTTCCTTAAAGCGAGTTTTATAGAAATTATCTTACCTACGGGAGGGGGAGGAGCGTGTTGCGCAGTAGCAGGAGGTGCCGGCTGTCGCATGCACCCGATACCAGGTTCCTGGTTCGGATTTCGCGCCCAGGCCAACCAAGCCTTCCATCCCTCCGGGCTCGGTGAGTTGGACGTGTCTGGGAAGGTAAAGCGCTGACTTGTTCATCGGATCGCAACCGCAAGTCATTCTGTGGTCAAATACGCATTCAATTCACCTTCACGACATCCCGTAGAAGTAGAATGCGTGGAGTATCCCAAAATGGAATGACTGACGCCGTCCTTTTTCCTTCATTTCGTCTAGAATCTCTATAATACAATGATCTTATTTTAAAACATAAAAAGGAAAATGAGAGAGAAAACCGAAAGAGAAAGCAAACGCAGAAGAAAGGAAAGATGGAAGGTTATTTGAAAAATAAAAAGCGAAAAAAATCTCCACGGGTCTCTACGATTAATGGACCTTAAGCAAGGGTTTTCTGAGGAAATGGGGAAACTACCGTACACCGGAAAATTGTTCAACATTTCAACATTTTGTGTTTGTTAAATGATGTTTATTTATTTATTTATTTATTTATTTATTTATTTATTTATTTATTTATTTATTTATTTATTCCCGATTTTCTGCCTAATTTCCCTCATTTTTATGATCGCTTAGCGGATTATTATATAGTATGATGCCTCGTTTTGACTCGACTTCAGAGTCGCGTTCAGCGACCTCGGTTACCCTAGGGCTTAAGTTTCGGACGGTTTGAATGACATTCGCAAAGAATCGATAATTTGATCAATATCGATTGATGCCGATCGATAGTTTGAAAATAAACTTTAGATTCGTGTTCAATGACCTCAGTTACCCACAGCGCTGGAGTTTCCAGGCACGCAAAAGACGTCCGGTATTCTCCGCTATTTTCGCGCCCCGAAATTTTCCCCCGATTTTACCCCCGATTTTTTATGACTCATCGCCTAGCGGTTTGTTATATAGTATTATCCACTTATTTATTTATTTATTTATTTATTTATTTATTTATTTATTTATTTATTTATTTATTTATTTATTTATTTATTTACTTACTTATTCAAAGCGCGAATATGATTCAGGCCTAGAAATACAACGCAAACAAAAAACAGGAATGAACAAAACGCTACCACACATTAGTCAACTACAATGACATGTCAATACTCGGGCGCGTGGTTGCGCAGTCGGTGGAGGCGCCGACCGTCGTCTGCACCCCGAATCGGGTTCTTGGTTCGGGTTCCCCACCTAGACGAGTCGATCTTTTCATCTCCAAAAGCCTGCAAATTGTTACTAGTCATGTATAGGATTTATAAGACGCTTACGTGTCCATCGGATGGATAGGTGGAGTTATTATATTACATTGTCTTTTATTGTATAGCCAGAATAAATATTTAAAATGCCTACAGGATAGCTTCTAGTGTTACCTATTATGGCTATTGACTGAAAAAAAAGATAAACCATGAATGCGTGGTTCATTCCAAAGTGAGTCATCCCTTCTGAAGTCCTTCTCCTATTTTATTTGTTTATTTATATAATTATTTATGAAGGGAATTACAGCCAATTACACGCGTAAACAACACAGACACAGACACAAAAAATATAAAAATATGCAGCTAAAACCTTTAACAAAAGACCTACTGAGGTTAAAACATGCTTAAGCTGACACATAGACGTGTTATCAAGGCTTTCAGATTCGCCTTCCTTTCGCTTTTATGCCGATATTCAGTTAATGTACCGAAGTAGGAAAAATGATGGTCTTCCCGATAACAGCAAAAGAGGAGAAACCATATCTGCCTGTATAATAAAGGATAAAGGACAATTTTGGGATGCGCCACGCATTCTACTTTTGAGGAATGTCAAAGAGGCGACTTGAATGCGTATTTGGCCATATAGTGACTTGCGGTGGCCAGCCGATGAACAAGTCAGCGCTTTATCCTTCCCATACAAGTCTGGTACCAATCCACCGATCCCGGAAGGATGGAAGGCTTGGTTGGCCTGGGCGGGAAACCCGAACCAGGAACCTGGTATCGGGTGCAGGCGATAGCCGGCGCCTCCTCCGACTGCGCCACACGCGCCCATTGAGTAAGCGTTTCAGCGAACTCAAAAATACAATTTTCACAATAAGCTGCAGACTTTTCCTTTTAAATAAAACACTTCTCAAGCCAAGGCAGATGTGTGCAAAGTCAAAATCAGCATGTTTCAAAATAATGTCAGAAGTCGTTTTTTTTTTTCAGGAAAATTTCCACCAAAATTTTCTCATACAGGGTAGGTGCGTTTAAAAATGCCTACAATTTTTGAACACCCATCAGTGGAAGGAGACATTCAAAAGGCGGAAAGTTCAAAGCTTTGATCATCCCAGCCTTGATCGTTGCGGAGCGGGCGAGCGAGTGAGATCTGGAATCGATTTGTTCTGCCTTCTGACGACCGGTGCTATTTCCCTCATCGAATTCTCTGCCAATATTGATCTTATGCTTGTAACTATAGAATGTGCTGTAAAGCTTCGTCGTTCTTCCTCATCGTTTCGTTTTTGACGGAAATTTTGGCACTAGTTAGAAGTTCCGACTCCACCGACACGACTTCGGTCGAAAAAAATTTTTCGCTGAAACTTCGTCTAGGGGGTTATTTGGGGTGCTGGTCACGAATATGACATCCGTTTTTGAAACTGCAACCGATTACGGTAGGTTACGGTAGCTACGGGTAACTAAGGCTGCCGAAGTCATAATCACCGATTTTGCCCAAACTTCGTCTAAGGGGGTTATTTGGGGTACTGATAACGAATCTGACATCCGTTTTGCGTTTTACGCTGGTTTGGGCGAAATCAGTGACCATTACCTTAGTCACCCGTACTTTTCGTAACCCACCGTACTCCAGCGTAAAACGAAAAACGGATGTCAGATTCGCGATCAGCACCCTATATAACTCCCCTAGACGAAGTTTGGGCAAAATTGGTGGCTATGACCTCGGCAGCCTTAGTTACCCGTACCTACCGTAATCTACCGTACTCCAGCGTAAAACGAAAAACGGATGTCAGATTCGTGATCAGCACCCCAAATAACTCCCCTAGACGAAGTTTGGGCAAAATTGGTGACTATGACCTCGGCAGCCTTAGTTACCCGTATCTACCGTAATCTACCGTACTCCAGCGTAAAACGAAAAACGGATGTCAGATTCGTGATCAGCACCCCAAATAACCCTCTAGACGAAGTTTCACCGAGAAAAAATTTCGACCGATGTCGTGTCGGTGGAGTCGGAACTTTTAACTAGTGCCGAAATTTCTGTAGAAACAAGACTCCTCAGTCAACTACGGTGTACCATTTTCACGTCCATTAAACCCTTTTCAATAAACAACCATGAAAGGGTTTGAAACCGAGCACAAAAAGATGGCCACGCCCCTCGCTGCGCATTAGCAACACGTGTTGCGGGGGCGTGGCCTTTTTTGTGCTCGGTTTTAAACCCTTTCATGGCCGATTACTAACCAACGGGTTTCAAATCGGTTGCTTCACGGTTTGAAACGCAATTTTGTCTGGCCACCACCTATGTGCTTTTTTCTCTGAAATTCCACCCCTTCCCCCCACAGACCCGTATTGCGTCCAAATTGAAAAGAAAATTTATTCTAACACTTTGCACCAATACTGGCCGGTAAGCGGTTGATGAATCTGGCCCCTGGTTTTCACCCAATAATCGGTCTTGATCAGAGTCAAGGTCTAGCAAAGTGAAGCTCTCAAACAGTTTTGCATCTGTAGACGAAGTGGAACATCAGCAGCTGTCAGCTGATTCTTCAACAAGACTGGCTACCGTCCGTTGTTGTGAAAACGACTCTCGCCTTTTGCGATGCCCATTTTCCCGATACCACCATTGGCCATCCGGCCTAAACCCTATGGACTTTTCTCTCTGGGGATACTTGGAGTCCAAGATTCCTGCAAGATCTCGCCAAAGCCTGAACTCTCAAAGCCTTCTTTCAAAAGTCCTGGGATGAAATCTACCCGATCTGCCTGCGGGCAGCCTGCACTTCGATCGAAGGTCGTCTTCGTGTTTGCATTTCCGGAAATGAAGGCCATTTCGAAAACCTATTTACTTCTGTCTGCTTGTTGTCTTGGATAATGACAAGTGTTAGAATACACAACTTCTCTTGGCCAATTTGAATTAGTCTCAATGTGTAACAAACCAGCGGTTCGGTTTATTAACGTGCTATAAGGCACGATCCCGTAGCGGAGATAACAACCACCATACTTCTTTCATATGAGTTTATCTTTTTACACATACAAACATTATTCAATACATGCGGGTAAGATACAGAACAGGCAAAGGTAGATATATAGTGTGGATTATACAGGAACAATATGTATGGAAAAATAGGACAGAGTTTGTCTTAAACAATTACAACGAGACATATATTAGGTTGGAAAAAAGTCTTTTCATTTTTTTCAAAGATTTATTACTTCACAACTACAAAGTCAAATCAACTGAGATAAACTCCATTTTGTTCCACTACACTTCTCCAAAGACTGGGTAATTTTCCAATTCTTCTCGCTTAGAAGACTGCAGTTCTGGTGTCGAACCATTGCTGAATCCAATTTTTGAGGTCTTCGTCCGTTTCAAAATATTTCTCTCTGATTTCTCGCTTGAGAGCATGGAAGAAATGGCAATCGGTAAGGGCGAGGTCAGGGCTATACGGTGCATGTGGCACTACCTCCCAGCCCAGCTTCTTTATTGTTTCTCTTGTGAGCCTTGCAACATGTGGTTTTGCATCGTCATGCAGGATCATCACCTTCGACTTCTCCGGCCTGTTTTCTTGGAGAGTTGCGGCGACTTTGTGGAGTTGGCCACTGTATGTGGCAGCAGTAAGTGTCTCTCCACTTCTGAGAGTTTGCCGATAAATCACTCCTCTGATATCCACCAAACACTCAAGAGAATCTTCCGTTCGTGAACATTGGGCTTGAGATCAGACTTAGGGCTCTCTCCCTTTTGTACCCATTGCCTTTTCCTCGGAAGTTGGCACACAGAACCCAGGACTCTTCGCCTGTCACAATCCGCGGAAGAAACGATTTTCTTCCTTATCTGGACAGAAGAGAAGCAGCGATGGAGAGCCGTCGATCTTTGAGTGTCTGACAGGGCATGTGGAATCCAAGCTCCAAATTTCCATGAAAGCCAAGATTCTTCAGATGGATCCCCACTATCCTATGAGACACTTCGAGCTTCTCTGCCAGCTGACGTGTCGTCTGCCAACTATCGGTACGAAGAAGATGGTGTAGTTCACTGTCGTCCAATCCAGTTGGCCTTCCTGACCATGCTTTGCCCTCAGTGAATAATTTCCCTTTAAAGACTTTCCGAACCACTCATAACAGGCGCGTGAGTAGTAGATCCCAAGCCATATATGTGGTTAATTTGGTCTGCTGCCTGACGTGCTGTGGATTCTTTAATGAATTCTTGAAGAATGCCGTGCTGAAAACGGCCATGAGGTAGATCTGGCATTGAGTTCGGAAGACTGGATGGATAACGAATTACAAGAAGAGTCTTAACCTGTGTCTGCGTGCGAACGGTAGACAAGTGTGATAGGATTACGAAATCAGCAATCAACATTGGCTAGTGCGTTTACAAGGGGAAGGGTAAAAAAAATTTCGAAGTGTGAAGAGACTTTTTTTCTAACCTAATATAAGGTTTTTCCCGACTTTTTTTCAATAGAAATAATGGTTTGCAGTTAATTGTATTTTTTTAACGAAATTTAACGATTTACCGGAAATTTAACGAAAATTTTCCGTTAAAAAATTTAACGCACAGAATTTTGTGTGAACCCCTGGTTCAAACACTATGAAATCCAGGCAAACAAACTGACGGGTGCAGGATTTCATGATTTTGTTTCTCTCGCATTTCGTTGTACAGTGCATGGAGGTGGTGGTGCAACGGGTTTAACTCAGCAAGCAATGTCGGAGATCTTCTTGGGTTTGTAGTGAGCGAGGATCTGAGTTTTGATAGCCACTGCGAATACAGGGTGTCTCAAAAAATGTATACACTGTCTGAAAGGTGATAGCTTTGCTCACAGTAAAGGTACTGAAAGAGCTAAAAGCTCCTATGCAAGATTAAGAAATGAATAGAAATTTTCTCACATACGAGCGGTATATTAGGGGGGGCCAAAAGTAATGAGACAAAATGAAAAAATCTTTATCTCCTTATAACTCAATTACAATTCAACGATGCTGAGGAGTGTATTTGCCATTAAGGGCAATGACCTTGCTGCCATCGCTCAGCCCACTTCCTGATCCCTCCCTTCCAGAACTGCTTGAGCCTGGTGTTGATCAACTGCTTGATTTGGTTGTCAAGGACTGCTTGGGTTCTTGTGTCCCTTCCGACTAGGAAGTCCTGTAGGCTCAAGTAGTAGTGGTAGTTGCATGGAGAGATATCCAGCGAATACGGTGGGTGAGGCATGTGAACGTAGCCCAGCTGGCCAAGCTTATCTGTGGTTACTTGTTCCCGATGGGGTGCGGCGTTGTCGAAGAGGAGAACCTTCTTGAAGCGCCGCGAATGAATAAGAGCGAGTCGCGGGCCCATCTCCTCTATTTCGTTCACCATGGCCTTGGAGTTCATAGCGGTGCTCTTGGGAAATAGCTTCCGGTAAATCGATCCATGGGCGCAGACCCAAAAGCTCCAAAGATGCTTCTCGCCGTGAACATCTCGCCGAACGAAGGTCGGTAACAATTCACCAAGCCTCACCCAGACTCGTTGCTTGGCAGGGTTAAGGTAGAAGACGTACTTCTCATCTTGCGTGAATATTGAGCTGCTCGGGGTTGGGAATTGGGGGAGATTTGAGCGACACAGGTCGACTCGTCAGACTGGGGTTTCGGCATGAGACAGGATGGGGTTTTTGGCATGCTTCTGGAAAGGGCGGAAGTGGTAACTTCTCAGGTGGGCTTCAGTAAGTAGCATACAAACATACAAATACAACAAGCACGAAACCAGACTCCAGCCACGAGATATATGGACACGGCATGGGGTGTCTCATTACTTTTGCCCCCCCCCCTAATAGAATGCCCCATGCATTCGTTTGAAATTATGCATTCTACTCTCGATTGATTGTGTTTCACGTGAATAGATGTTATAATTTCTTCACAAAGTGGCCGTATTGATTGCTGCTAGTAAAGGTTTTGAAGATGTTTGAAACGCATACGAAGGCACATGGTAGCGAGATTTCTGTGATGTGCAAATAGTCAAGATTGCGCCATGCGCCTGACCGAAACCTTGCATTTCAGATTCTAGAAGTTTTCTCTCTTATTTAACGTTTAAATTGCATGGTAGTCGTGAACCAGTCATTTAGAGCCAACCAATCAGATCAGCGACCGAACACGATACGCTAGCTAATCATGGTGCTGACCGTTCGGGTCGCCGCCACTCCCATGTTGGCCACATTAACGACAAGTGCCTTATAGCCTTGATTCTACATAGATTACCTATAGTAGGAGACTTTAGACATAATGAATTCCTCTCTCTTTCCCTCTGCTTCGCCCCTGGACGTGAACTATACTGAGAAAGGAGTATCCGTTGATCAGACTCTATGGATAATTTTTCCCATAGTTGCGATACTTATTATTTATTTATTTATTTACAGCAATGGTAGGAAGTGAATTATGAGCAACATACTATAGGTACCTGTCAACAAGTCTCTTGTATTCCCTTCACAATTTTGGTAAGATGTTTTGGTGCATGTCATGAAAGTGGGCAGCATTAAAAGGTGGAGAATGCGCCAGCCAATCAGGCCACATCGACACTGGGCGTGTCATTGAGAGAGGGTGTACGGTCAGCATCCTGATTGGTTGGCGATGTTTTGATTGGTTATGGTTCGCTGTGCGCTCACAACTCCCAATGCTGCTCACCTTCGCGACATGTACCGATTTTTTCTTCGAAAATTTCTGAATTTCAGTTCCAGATTTGTGAGAATTGTCGGCCTTACATATACATAATTTCTGGCTTTTGGAATTAAGGTCTTCATCTGGAATATTTATGCTTAAAACAAAATTGTGCATGGGCTGAATGCTTTTCATAATCTTGTTACAATTTGGGTACATTAACCTGTGCTGTGCATCGTTCAACGTTTAGAACTTAACAATCATGTAAAAGTCACGTGACATGCGAGTTTATTGATTGCACAATTTAAATGTGAGCACGAGCCGCATTTTCCAAGACGGATTCTGTGGACTGATGGAGAAACAATAAGGCTGAATGAAGGGGTTAATCGCCCCCAACTGCGCTCACTATGCGACGGAAAACGTTAAAATATGCACAGCGCAGTTCAATCTGGCCAAGTAGTAACAGTACTGTAACAAACATTCATCCCATGCAGAGTCAATCGGGTCTGAAACGCAAGGGTCAGACTCAGACATGGCGCAATCTTGCTCTTTTGCGCGCCACAGAAATCCCGCTACCTTGTGATTTTATTGAAATCTTAAACATCTTTAAAAGCTTCACTAGCAGCAATGTTAGAGCCTTTCAAACAGTACCTGCATTTTTTAGGATACCCCGCATTTTTGGCAAGCCATAGTGTGTTTTTAAGTTCTAAACTTAAAAAATAATAGAAATCGATCGAAATGGCAGCTTTCTTTAGAAATTGCGACAAGTACTCAAGCGAAACACAACCAATCGAGTGTGAAACGCAACATTTCAGACGAGTGCATGGCGCATTCCAGACGCTGCTCATACGTCCGGAAAATTTCTATTTTCTTAAGGTTTTATATGAGCCCTTAATCTTTCAGTACCTTTACTGTGAGCACCTTTCAAACAGTGCATACATTTTCTTTTGAGACAGCCTGTAGATTCCTTATAATTTTCCGCTCATTTCCGTTCATTTCCCCTCACAAAATTGCACTGTAATGCCTTTTTCTCCCATTGCCTTTTTCTCCGGAAGTTGGCATACAGAACCCAGGGCTCATCGCCTGTCACAATCCGCGGAAGAAACGATCTTCTTTCTTATCTGGACAGAAGAGAAGCAGCGATGGAGAGCCGTCGACCTTTCTGAGTGTCTGACAGGGCATGTGGAATCCAAGCTCCAAATTTCCGTGCAAAGCCGAGGTTCTTCAGATGGATTCCCACTATCCTATGAGACCTTCGAGCTTGTCTGCCAGTTAGCGTGTCGTCTGCCAACTATCGGTACGAAGAAGATGGTGTACTTCACTGTCGTTCAATCCAGTTGGCCTTCCTGACCATGCTTTGCCCTCAGTGAATAATCTCCCTTTAAAGACTTTCCGAACCACTCAGAACAGGCGCGATGAGTAGTAGATCCCAAGTCATATATATGGTTAATTTGGTCGGCTGCCTGACATGTTGTAGATCCTTCAATGAATTCATGAAGAATGCCGTGCTGAAAATGGCCATGAGGTGGATCTGGCATTGAGTCTGGAAGATTGGATAGATAACGAAGTACAAGAAGGGTCTTGACCTAGGTCTGAGTGCAAACGGTAGGCAAGTGTGATAGGATTACGAAATCAGCTATCAATATTGACTAGTGCGTTTGCAAGGAGAACGGTAGAAAACTTTTCGAAGTGTGAAGAGACTTTTTTCCAACCTAATATAACCTACGGTAGAGAGGATAGGGGGACAAGGGGCGCCCGAGCTCGTCTACGGGAGAGGAGACCGCCAGGCGTTTTTCTGACCTCCTCTTTTATAGCCGCCTCCTCGAGGGCGGAACAGCGACTGCCGTGAATGGGTAATGGACTTGGACGGTCCGGGTGAAAACGGAGAGGTGACTATTGGGCTTCCGAAGAATTTTGGCTTTATCTCTGATGCAGGGTCACCACAAATACTTATACTCTACCCTGTATATACCAACAGCTAGGTACTAGGCTTAAGTAAAAATTTATAGAACAACTCTTTTCATGTTCAAGTACTTCGAAGAAGGAAGGAGTTTCCACACTTCAAATAAATGGAATGTTTGCGATAGAGGAAAAAACATAGGATTTCGCGGCAAGCACCATTTTTTCATAAGCTCCTAACCAGACCTCAGACTGGCAAAAATAGTGCATTCGGTTCGTTTATAATGCCCTCTGCGTTCAAAGCAGAGAGTGCACGACGTCTATTGTGTAGAAGGACCGTCTTTGTGGTCTCACCAGGACACTATCTCAACGGTAGGTCGGAACGGCGCAAGTGTTGTATATGGGCAGAACCGCCTCTCCCCGGGGAAGTAACAAACTGCAGATATCTCGACCCCACTACAACTTTGTGCAGTGTTAGGGGCGACGAAAGTCGTGTGTTGGCGCCCTGTTGATTCATGTGCTCCACAGCTGACGGGCGCGCGCGGGATGAGGGATCGTGACTCTGCGATACAAGCCCTCATCCCGCGCGCGCCCTCAGCTGTGGAGCACGTGAATCACAGGTGGCGTATAGGGAAGCGCTCAGGCTCGTGAGCGAGGGGTCGAGGGTTTGGATCCCGCAGGCTGTGTTTGTTTTGCACTTTTGCAAAATCCATGTTCATCATATAGGTAATCCACCCAGGGGTACCATAGTGTGTTGTGAGCATGTTTACATATAACATATGCTTCAAACTGCAGATTAGCTAACATGTTCACTTCTTTGTGTCACTTGTTTGAACCCTATTTTGTGTGACCGTAGTTATGTAACGATAGATATTTTGTGGCACTAGTTAAAAGTTCTGACAAGCTTCGGTCAAAAAAATTCCCGCTGGAACTTTGTGTAGGGGGTTATTTGTGGTGCTAATCACGAATCTGACATCCGTTTTTCACGCTTCGGTCGGAAACCACCCATACCGTTAATGAGGGTGGTCCAGGCAGGGTCACCGATTTGGCTGAAACTTCGTCTTGGGGGGGGGGATTATTTTGTGTGCTGATTACGAATTTGACATCCGTTCTTTGCGATTCTGTCTCTACCTGCCGTCACCGGCAGAAACTTTAAGAATGTAATCCTGTGCCTTCCTGTATCTATATTATCCAGCCGAATCGTGAAGAACGGATATCAGATTCGTGATCAGCACCCCAAATAAACCCCTAGACAAAGTTTCAGGGAAATCGGTGATCCTGCCTGGACCACCCCTGTTAACGGTATGGGTGGTATGTTATATGCAAACATGCTCTATAACACACTATAGTACCCCTAGGTGGATTACCTATATGATAAACATGGATTTTGCAAAAGTGCAAAACAAACGCAGTCTGCGGGATCCAAACTCTAGACCCCTCGCTCACGAGCCCGAGCGCTTCCCCACTACGCCACCTGTGCACTACGCCAAGTCGCTATACGGGCCCTCATCCCGCGCGCGCCCGTCAGCTGTGGAGCACGTGAATCAACAGGGCGCCAACAGGCGACTTCCGCCCCTAACTCTGCGCAGAGTTGTATTGGGGTAGAGATACCTGCAGTTTGTTACTTCCCAGAGGCGGTTCTGCCCATATACAACACTTGCGCCGTTCCGACCTACCGTTGAGATAGTATCCTGGTTAGCCTTGTTGAGTTCCTCCGCTCTGGTAGCCCGCTTTTAGTTGTACAATTACGAATAAACGGATTATTAAACAAATCTGGGTCATAGGCAACGGAAGCTCGCACATTAAGAAGAAGATAAGGTGAATTTTGCAGATGTACAAGCTAGAACACCAACCAGTGAGCCTGTCTCTTCAACGAGCGATCGAGTATGACCCATTATGGCTGCTGCACAGCAAGGATCTGTGAGTTGATACCTGAAGCTGTTACGGCTAGTAAAAGACATTCAAAGGCTGGAGTGTTTTGCTTATTTTTTATTCTTTTTCGCCTTCATTAACTCGTTTTCGTCACCTGCTACATATTTTAGCGCCAGATTTTTCAAAAACGACGAGCAGATGCGCACATTGAAGGAAGGCGACATTGTTGAAAGCAAGAACTTTGGAGAATATTTCCTGGCACAAAAGAGCTACATACAGGTGACAATTTTATCATATACATCAGTGGATTAATGTCTTCCGATGACCTCTTTTCTTTTACTACCCAGAATGTCGTAAATCGCATTGACGCACGCAACTTATCGTTAGTAAAATTAAGGAGAGCAATGTGGGTGCTTGTCACGGTAGGTATTGAGAATTCAACTACCATACGATAAAGGCTATCGATAAAGAATATAGTCTTAAGACCATGACAAGATCGGCTGAAGACTTTTCCGACTGAACTAGTATCTCCTCACATTGAAAAAGCAAACCATAACACGAAACTCCTTTCTCTATAAAGAAAACTTTGTTTCATACAAGCCTGTGCAATTCTGCCCAATATTTTGCAGACTTGCTTGAAACCTAGAGCGACTGATAAAGAGTGACGAGCTATTACAGGAGATTTTCTTGGGATCTCTCGCGAGCACGGTAGCACTAGTGGTCTGCTGAGGCAAACAAAATTCTTCAAGGGGTTGCCGCTATAGCTCTTTCTTAAAGACCATACCATAAACGCTGAAAAGACAAAAGCGCCCACAACCGATGGCTCACCCTGCACACTCTGCCTCAATAACTCCCAGATCGAACAAGTAGATGAGTTCAAATACCTCGGTTGTTTAGTACAGCAGAACAAAGTCTCATGCTCCATGGAAATTCACAGCAGGATTGGCAAGGCTGCGATGGCCTTCGGCTCACTAACATGGTGCTTATGGAGGAGACACAACGTATCGCTGACAACAAAGATGAGAGTGTTTCGATCCATTGTGATGTCAATATTGCCTTATGGAGCTGAAACAAAAAACAAAACAGGTGCTTCTGAAACCTGACTTGCGAAAACTAGAAGTCTCCCAAATGAGGTGCCTCAGACCAATACTAAACATCTCACTTCGCGATTGGATTACGAACGAAAATATACGAAAGTACTGCTGCAACCAGCCCACCATTGAATCCGAAACCCGCAAACGCCGACTGAGGTGGTTTGGACATGCTCACCGAATGGCAGCTCAGCGCATATCCAACAAATTATTGTGGAGGACCAGACCGAGCGGGTGGAAAGTTCATCGAGTTGCTCCGAAGAAGACGTGGGGATAAAGCAAGTGCAAGATGACTTGAGTAAACGAGGCTTTTGGTTAAAGCGTGCGAAAGAAGAGGCTCTGGATCGTTTGGCATGGCAGAACATTGTCCGTGATTCTCGCCACTCCATGGCACCCACAGCGACGCTGTTTTCGAGGCCGCCCTCAAACCTGACGCCCGCTAATGGGGAGTAAGTAAATAAGTAAGTAAGTGGTCGTACTGACTTACATGAACCTGGGCCTCGACCCATTGCACGGCTGAACCCGACTACAAAAAGTGGAGCCTGTCTGTGCGAAAGGGACACAGCAATAAGCCCTAGCCTCCATCGCCTCTCTGTGGGCCTAACAATAAGAGGGGGCTACGGAGCTCCCTAAGTGGGACGTCGGGCCTAGGTACCCGGGTGGTTTAGCTAGCAGGAAAACAACATGTCGTGCACAACGGATACATCAGAACAAAACCATGCGAATTGCTCCCAAAAATCCATCGATATCTAAGGTGACTCATCGACTGTTCCACCGCAGAAGACAATGTAGTTGATTTATATTTATTAACAGTATTGGAATATGGAGTGGGCCCGCGGTTAGAGCTCCGATATGATGGAATAGATATAAGCGCCAAAAGTTCGGCGTACCCTGCCGCTCTTGGCCACGTGAAGCAACCGGCAACCCGTGGCAGCGCAGAGAAGACGAATGAACTGGCTATAAGCCGCATGCACACTCCGCAGCGACGGAAGTGGCAGCCGTGGTTAAGTATAGGAGCATCGATTTGGGGGAATCAATGCCTCTATGCTTAATCATGGCTGACGCTGCCGCCGGCGGCGTCCCTGCCCTATTCTTAAGGCCCCCACAGACTTCTGCGGCAACGCCGCTCGCCGCTGTGGTTAAGGATAGGGCAGGGACGCCGCTGGCGGCGAGCTCTACGTCCCTGCCCTATGATGAAGGATAGGGCAGCGGCAACGCCGCAGAAGTCTGGGGGCCTTTTTAACCATTGCGGCGAGCGGCGTTGCCGCAGAACTCTGTGGGGGCCTTAATACTGCCGAGAGCTCGATCAGCGCCCGGCGCTGATCGATGGGCCAAAAAGGTGGAGCTTTCCAGGCCGACATTGATCACTTCATCGACAGTTCACCGCGGGAGCGACACTCCATGGAAAACCAGACGGACAAGAAGCGATCGCGATTGATCGCGTCACGACCAAATCACCTGCGTCATACAAGACTCCGCCCGCATCTACTGCTTTCCGGGCACGACGCTAGCCCACAACACCGCAGGTTTTACCGTACGCAACCTATGTGACGCCCTCGCACAATGATCTCCAAGCTCTTACCCCTCATGTCAAGTCGCGGATATCGGCATGAAAACGGTTAACCAGGACTCTTGCTTAGAACAATGTTCTACATTACTGTATTAAGCCTAGGGTGACTGGTATAAAGGCTTAGTCCGCTACGGAATGCTTTGTTTGCAACGATCAATTGCACACAGCTCTTTCAACACCTTTCTTTTTGCAGAACGCAAGTGAATTTTGGAGGGGATATCTCGTCTCTTTCTTCTTCAAGGACATGAGTTTGTCTTGCGGCACTTACGTTTTCACTACAGAATTCTAATTACTAAGAGCAATTATATTTTTTTACAGAGACAAATGTCTGGTCTGACGACGATTTTCCCAGGAACAAAACTTCGCGGTGCTTCAGTGTTGGAGGAGATGTCACGCTCTGTGCTCCCCGACGTTTTGCTAAGAGCTTTGCGAAATATGCTTCAGCAAAGTCATCGGGTATGTTTTTTTGAAATTTTAGCTTATTTCAACATGCCAAATTTTGATCATTAGCCACGGTTTTTAGGGAATAATGACAACATTATTTCATATAGCAATTATACAAAAAATAAAAATAGTACAAATAAAATATTTCTAAAACTGAAGAAACTAATAACCGTCCTAGCCTGGTCTCGAACGAAAAATTCTGACTTACTGAACTTTGATATGAACTTATTTCTTACTATGTACGCTACACTTGGTCATATTGTAAGATTGTTATGTCAAATTGAAACTATTCAAATCAGATTGGACACTTTTCTAATTTTGAGCAAGTCTGACCCTTTTATAGTCAAACCAAACGTCTTCCAAATTAAAACTAGTTTTTTCCAGATTGAAATAGAGACTTTTTAAGACGGTTAGTGCAATTTTTGTCTAAGCAAAGCTTAGTTTGACTTTCTTTGGAATTTATTAATTCGCTGCGGAATAAGTGAACACAAGGTTTAGAAATTGTTAAAATTTTCTATTTTCAAGGAGAAATATTGGTTCAAAATTTGTTTTGAAGTGTAGAAGGCAGCAACTACTTGTAGTCTGTCTATGAGGTTAGAATGATTTTTGTTCTTGGAAATTTTGGAGAAAAAAAGGAAATCAAATTTTAATTCACATGCTCCAATAAATGATAAGTCACAGACTGTTTAAAATTTTGTGAAACTTTCATTTTTTAAGAAAAATACCAAATTGGTAGTTGGTTTAGATCGCACGAAAGTGGCAATTTTTGGCAAGTTTTGATTCAGATTACACACGAAAGTGGCAATTTTTGACACAATAAAAGTGAAGATCGCGTCTTCTGCTCGCATGGCACACTGTGATTCAATTTGATAGACAGTGGAAGTGTTTATTATTTTTCTTAATAAGTATGAATTTCATAAGATTTTAAACAGTGTGTTCACTAGCAGAAGTAGGTGAATTTAGAAACTTTTCAAAAAAGTCACACAGAATTTTTGGAGGAAAGTTTGTTCGAGTTTTCCGAAAGTTTCTATGTGAACGAGACGTCTACGCGACTAGACCAGATCGTTTGCTTGCCAAAATCCAAGTTCGGATTGACACGCGGAATCGACCAAATGAGCTATGTGCTCTCCAAGGTGGTTAATACCTCAAACTTGGGCAGCTAAACCTTTTTGTTAATACACAAAAATATACGACACGATAAATGAGTGAATAAGTGCAGTTGGATAAATATATGTCATGGATACTGGTAAATGAGCGAAATACGTGAGTAAATAGTTGCTCTCGGTGGTATGATACATGAGAAGCGCAATGGATGCGAGGTAACTGAATAATAAACGTGTCAGTGGTTGCTTAAGTGATATAAGATTACACTGCCCATGAGTGAACAAGGTGCTAACACTTTTACGCCCCACATGGCCCAGTAAATGGGTTTAAGCGAGTATAATATGAGAATAAGAGATTTTCCCTGGTGTCTAGACCTTAAGGCCCTTATACGCGATAAGAGCTTAGTGACACCCGGATTCGGCGAGAACCTCAAGGCAAAGGCAGAGGCAATTATGAGGACAACCACGCGAACTGTCGCCCGAGGAGGAGCAGCGGCGCTGACCGCCCGTCAAGTTCACGGAGCGGCGATGTTGCCATTTCGGACCGCGACCGTTGCCTTCTATCAGCTGATGCCATCATAAGCAAACGCTAAAACCCTATGGATCTGAAATATCCGAGCATATCCAATGACTCATCAAAACACAAAGCAATTTTAATTACATAAACTGTAAAACAGCAAGTCTACGTGTAGTAAAATAGAACGCGTTGTCGTCACTCTAGTTTAATCTGAAAAACATCCGCTTTCGTTTGGAAGATGTGATGCTCGATTTCAAAAGCAACAACTTGCTTAAAATACTGTTCAAATTGATTTGAAAAATGTCTAGTTTGACATGAAAATGGTGTATGTTCAACATTTCACTTTTGTTCACCCATCACTATCGAATGATAATAGTCTAGTACGGTAGACAGGCACTTAGACAAAGATCGATATATTGATCGATATTGAGCGTCTATCGATTTCGTTTAACCGCTGTGAAACCTGTTTACTTGCTCCAACATTGTGTTACAGGTATAGTTAACCGTACAGAAATTCAATGTTGATGACCATATAGCATACTACCCGGTAAGCCGGGGTGCAGGTTCAAGTCCCACCTGGCGCTAGAGTTTTGATCGCAGCAAAACGCCGTCGTTTTTGTTTTGTTCGTCCATCATTTGAGTTTTCCGGTCAACTCAGATGTGTCAAATATTGACATATCTATGGATTTCGTTAAACCGCTATGAAACATGATCACTTGCTCTAACCTAATGTTAATGTTCAAATTAACCCCGCATGAAAAAATATCGATCGACTATACTGAGGTTTGGTACAGGCACGGGCGCACGTGCCGTGTAAAAGTTCAGAGAAATGTAGCAGTAAATTGTGCATTTGGTAACTAAACAGCTTAGTGTAACTTTGAACGCTAAGTTAGTACGCCGAACAACTTTTTGAGCAACCTTTTTGTCTACAGTCTTATTCCAAATTTTTAAACCGCTTTTTAAAGATGAAGAGCCGGAGCATGGAGAGAAACCGTTCATAATGACTGAAGCGATGAGAACTCTCAAGTTCTTTGAAGAACTGGAGGCGCAAAGCAAAGCTGCTAAACAACAACGTACGACACAGGAGCACCACTACACGGAGCGAACCATAGAGCCGACGAAAACCACCGAACGTCAAATTCCTATTAATGAAGTCAAGCAGAAGAGAAGCGTTCCCAATGTCGAAGAAAAGTGAGTTTCCCTGCCCATGAACATCTCATTAAATGAATGCTTAACGATTTTTTAAATTATTTTCTTATTAAGAAGGCATCAGGCAACATGAGAATGTTGAAGTTGTAAAGCCCCAAGTCTGTAAACCACTGAAGAGGTCAGAGAACAATACGACAAGAAAATAGAATGTGTGGCCACTCTAAAAGTTCAGTACCGAACACGCCGCTCCCTCCAATAAACAAGCGACGCGAAAATTGAAGGGCGGCGCAAAAGTGCGCCGTTGAGCATCGAGTGGGTGCGAGCGCCTGCACAGTGATGTTAGAGTGATGGGAGCAGCTCATTCATGCGTTTGGAAGATCATGGCCTACTTTTCGGAACTATTTGCCGCCGTGTCGAGCGCTGTGAACAATGCATATAGGCCCGAGGGTGGACGTTGAGTTTGCATCGAGAGCACGGCTCCGCAATCTCGACGCTCACTCTATTATTGATTCTGCCGGGCCTATATGCATAGATCACAGCGCATGCCATGCCGGCAGTTAGTTCCGAACAGTAGGCCATGCTCTTACAAACGCGTGGATAGACTCCTTCCATCAGAGTAACGTCTAGAAGTTGAGGATGCTGCGCCCTAACGCGATTTGCGTCCGGCTGACGCGTGGCGATCTTTCCGGCGCACGTTTTGCGCCTTCGCGCCACTTGTGCTCGTTAAGGCCCGTTTATACTTCCATCGCAGCGCGACGCGATGCCATGTATAGTGGCCACATTGATCGAGCGACGCGATCAATCAATTTAGCCACTTTACATGACGTCGCGTCTCTCGGTATCGGATGTATAAACGGAGCCTTAGGGCCTGTTCATACTTCGCGACAAGAGCGACAAATGCGACAAGAGCGACTGGAGCGACTGGGGCGACGGATGTAGTGTGGTGTACGTAAATAATTGCGTACTCCACAACCCGTCCGCGACGAATGTAGTGTGAAATACGTAATTATTTACGTGCACCACACTACATCCGTCGCCCCAGTCGCTCCAGTCACTCTGGTCGCTTTTGTTGATCTTGTCGCGAAGTATGAACAGGCCCTTAGACGAAGCGGCATGTCTGGTACTGTATAATATTGACGATTGCCTGACTCTGACTTGTTCATCGTCTGGCCTCCGAAAGTCACTGCATGGCTGAACATTCATATACGTAAAAGTATGTAGAATGCGTGGTACATCCCAAAAGTAGTTGAGTAACGCCGTCCTTTATTGTCTAATTTAACGTTAGAAACACCACATCAATTGGATGAAATCGTCCAGGGCACCTAAATTCCAAAACTTATTGATTTGCTCACGAATATTTAGGAATACGACTTCAGAAGAGGTCCAACTACCAAACACTACTTCGTCTGACAAAGCAAGGTTTGTAATCTGTCGCATATTCTATATCATTATTTATTTATTTATTTATTTATTTATTTATTGGATTATTTTTTGTTTCTATAATATTCTTATTGTTCTTATAATTCTGCTTTCTTTAATTTTTTTGTTTTTTATTGTGCGATCTAGATGAACTCTGTAGAGCGAATTAACACCTTATAACTACATAAAAATATTAAAAATATGTAGTGACAGCATTAGAAGCGGTGAGGCTTCAACGGATTTACATTATTTTTTATGATGTAATTGGCACAATTGAGACTCCAGAATTCTTTATCGGCGAACTTTCGCTGCTTAACAGTTTCCTCAGGCCTTCAATAACATTACACATAGTGATACCATCATCAAACTATACAATAGTAATAATGGTAAAACTAACCAAGCAAGCCTCGCTAACAGAACCTCACCACAGTGATGCTCCTTACAAATAAAGTTACTGTAAACAACGTTGCCACTGATCTTCTTAATCACTACATGATAAGCCTCAGCGCCTCGGTCTGCTTATCTCATTTATTGCAGGGCTCGAAGCCCTTGCAATAAAGAGGCTAAGCCCCGAAATCAACAATAGGGATGAGCAAACCGAGGCGATGAGGCTTATCATGTAGTGATTAAGAAGATCAGTGGCAACGTTGTTTACAGTAACTTTATTTGTAAGGAGCATCGCTGTGGTGAGGCTCTGTTAACGAGGCCTGCTTGGTTAGTGTTTTACCATTATGATTATTGTATAGTTTGATGATGGTATCTCTATGTAATGTTATTAAAGGCCTGAGGAAGCTGTTAAGCAGCGAAAGCTCGCCGATAAAGAATTCTGGAGCCTCAATTGTGCCAATTACATCGAATTACATATGAGGCTTAGGGATAGCTCCATTCTACACATTATTTTTTATGTCAACATTAACAGAACTCTAAGTGAGCCAAAACTCTAAACATCTTCCAAATCAAATTGTCGTCCTAAAATTAAATTAGAGACTTTTCGAGAAAGTTAAAATGAGCAGCTAAATTAACCATTTTTGAAGAAAGTCAAAACAACAAAATTTCCTTGAACAAACAGTTATTTTGTCATTCTTAGAAATAGTCCCCTTTATTATTTTAACACTGGTTCATTTTAAAATTGCTTTGAACTCTCTGAAATGGTATGGCTCGGTTCGGAAAAATGTTATTTTTGATTGCATATAAACTAAGCTTTGTTTAAAAAATGTCTATTTTTAGCTGGAAATGATATACCAAATTTCGTAGTTCCCTCAGAGAAATGAAGAATGAATTACAGCACGACAACCACAATTAAGTTCACTACAACTAAACAGACGACTACACAAGAGATGGTTGATTATGATGACGATGAGGAGGAGGGTGAGGATGAGGGGAGCGTTGATGAAGCGTCTGACTGGAAGAAAGCACCAGACGAGATGGTAAGCTCCTTGTTATTAAGCAAGTTTTATTATTAACTATTGTGTTGAGTCATAAATTTTGCAACATTTCTGGTTTTTCTGTAATTCGAAGCAAACTCGCTGACGTGATATATTTTGTTTGGAAGCGTGTTTCCTAGCGTCTTCCTTCCTAGGTTATGAATCGTTCGTTCGTCTTGCGTTGTGAAAAACTTTTTCCTCTGGAATGATGACCACTCTCAAAGTGAAAACTGTGGGATTTCATTTTCAATCAGTTCAAGCTCCCACCAATGAGGATCAAGCACATTCGAGAGGTCATCGGCATTCCTGACTTGTTGAATATGGTATTTCCTTTCCGCCCAGAAAAGCAAAAAGACAAAGCACTCCCTGAACGACCAGCCGAGATGGTGTCCAACTCGTGGAGAAAGGGAGCCCTACTGGCTAACCCTGTTTTTGAACCGTATTGCCTGCCCGACGTATTGATGGACTTCCAGCTGACAGTTGGACGTTCCTTCGTATCCCGCCACCTGACGCTATGCTTCCAACGTCCACGGAAGGAAGGCTCAGAATGTCTATTCGAAATGGGAGGTGTATATACATTCATCCCCAACACAACATACACAGGGCACCGAGGACTAACCTGGATAATACCTGCGCGGCGGCCTGTTTGCCGTCAGCGCAGTGATATGAAAACATATCTATGAGGGATTCTCCCAGTTCCTCCAGCTGGATACAAACTCCATGAGATTTATTGTGACACGTCATGGGCAGCAAATAACATACATCAGTCGGAAATAGAGACTAGGCTGAGAAGTCCTCCTCGCTCGCATTGAACGAAATGTCCTGAGACCGTGGGGTGAGAGCAGAGCTGACTAGACCTTACGATCCTAGTACTATTACCCCGCAGTGAGCCGCGAAGACAGGCTGCAGAACGATAGCCACCCGGTAGGGTGGGAGTATAGACGAGAGAGCGGCTAACTTCGCCGACGGAGCGCAGAGACGATCGACTGCTGAAGTCAGTCATTTTCCCACGCCTCGGGTCGGTCGAAGCGCCTCATTGGCAAGCCACCGTGGGAAACAACGCGCCTGGCCAATCACAGGACAGGTGAGCGGTACATCACATCGAATCGTTCCCGAACCATACGAGAGCTGATCGCAGATCTCCACTGCTTTCAGTAAACCATTTCTCTTGATAGAATCGCCGACGACAGCACTTGATGCGTTGACGGAAATTCGAAGAAGTCGCAGTGCTTCCGATTGCCGAGAGTTTCTGCACCGATTCAGTGAGGAAACCTAGATCAATTCTTTACCAGCGATTAAAAGCGGGTGCTTTACGAGAGCTTCATAGCCTGAAAGCAATAACTGGAATGCAACGAGTAGGGGCTCCTGACGGCAGAACGGGAACTCTTCCAGAAGAAGGTGCTACCGAACGTTTAGTGGAGGTATAATGGTCCGTTATGGTCATAGAGCTGCCTCCACGTATCCAGGCCATCATCGGCACTCGCCCGTGTCAACAACTCAGCTAGGTCTAGCGAAAATTAGTTGAGAGGGAAGTTGGCACGAGCCGAAGATTCTTGCACCGCGGCAGCGCCCGACTATGTATGCCACTTCGGACGTTGGCACAAATCGAGGAGTTGGGCTAGGCGAAAATCAAACAATCGCCATACAGCCTAGATATTGCGTCGTGTGATTGCCATCCGTTCCGGTCAAAAATTCACTAACGCCACTGAAGGCGCTTCACCGAAGTCACGGTGGGATAGACGACTTCTTTAGGTCGAAACCGACCTCATGTTACAGAGACGGAATCCACTCACCAGGATACTATCTCAACGGTAGATCGGAACGGCGCAAATGTTGTATATGGGCAGAACCGCCTCTCTCTGGGAAGTAACAAACTGCAGGTATCTCGACCCCAATATAACTCTGCGCGGAGTTAGGGGCGACGGAATTCGCGTGTTGGCGCCCTGTTGATTCACGTGCTCCACAGCTGACGGGCGCGCGCGGGATGAGGGCTCGTATCGCGACGCAGCATAGTGGACAGGTGGTGTAGTACTGAAGAGCTCGGGCTCGTGAACGAGAAGTCGGGGTTTGGATCCCGCAGACTGCGTTTGTTTTGCATTTTTGCAAAACCCATGCTTATCATATATATAATCCACCTAGGCGTATTATAGTGTGTTATAGAGCACGTTTACATATAACATATGCTTCAAACTACAGATTAGCTAAAATGTTCACTTCTGTGGTCACTTATTTTAAGCCTATTTTGTGTGGAGCTATAGTTACGTAACGATAGATATTTTGTGGCACTAGTCGAAAGTTCCGATTCCACCGACAGACTTCGGTCAAAAAAATTTTCGCTGAAACTTTGTCTAGGGGGTTATTTGGGGTGCTGATTACGAATCTGACATCCGTCCTTCACGATTCGGTCGGAGGCCACCCATACCGTTAACAAGTCCAGGCAGGGTCACCGATTTCGCTGAAACTTCGTCTAGGGGTTATTTGGGGTGCTGATCACGAATCTGACATCCGTTTTTCACGATTCTGTCTCTACCTGCCGTCACCGGCAGAAATTTTAAGAATGTAATCCTGTGCCTTCCTGTATCTATATTATCCAGCCGAATCGTGAAGAACGGATATCAGATCCGTGGTCAGCACCCCAAATAACCCCCCCCCCCCCCCCCCTAGACGAAGTTTCATCGAAATCGGTGACCCTGCCTGGACCACCCTTGTTAACGGTATGGGTGGCCTCCGATCGAATCGTGAAGAACGGATGTCAGAATTTGACCAGAATTTTGAAAAAAAAATTTGACCGAACTCTTGTCGGTGGAGTCGGAACTATTAACTAGTGCCACAAAATATATATCGTTACATAACTATAACTTCACACAAAATAGGCTTAAAATAAGTAACACACAGAAGTGAACATCTTAGCTAATCTGTAGTTTGAAGCATATGTTATATGTAAACATGCTCTATAACACACTATAATACCCCTAGGTGGATTACATATATGATAAACATGGATTTTGCAAAAGTGCAAAACAAACGCAGTCTGCGGGATTTAAACCCCGTCTTCTCATTCACGAGCCCGAGCTCTTCCCTACTACGCCACCTGTGCACTACTCTGCGTCGCGATACGAGCCCTCATCCCGCGCGCGCCCGTCAGCTGTGGAGCACGTGAATCAACAGGGCGCCAACACGCGACTTCCGTTGCCCCTAACTCTGCGCAGAGTTGTATTGGGGTCGAGATACCTGTGGGAAAGATGGTTGCCGTAGCGGGAACTTGCTAAGGCCCGGCTCGCGGTTTTCTGCCAAGGCCAACTAAGTGGAACCGCGGCCTTGGGATTAGTATAAGAAGGCCCAGTGGGAGCAAAAGGGGGTAGCGGTAGGGTGTAGGGTTTAGGTAACGGATTAATTAGTTACCGGCTGGGGCTCCCTTATGGGGTCCTAACCTTTCCCCCTTTAGACGGTCCAGTGGCCATTTTCTCGTTAAGGTACTATGTATGAATTTTGTTGTGATCCATGTCATCCCATGCAGATAAAGTTGATAAACAAATCTTGTTGGTTGATCTTCCAGCTAATATCCTAGCGCAAGGATATTACATGGAGGTCCCGGCTAGGGGTTTTTTCTAGAACCCTGACCTACGAACTCTTTCTTTTTTCGCCTCTACTCTTTTAAGTCATACGTTGACAGTTCCTCCTTTTATTTTAAAAGGAGTTGAAGCGCAGAAGACTCCAATCATCAGTACAAGGTCACTCAGAAATTCCATTTAGCATACGTCTCTGAGTCTTAGCAAGTCCTGCAGGCCGCACCACGCCTTGTACAACTATCAATAATGTTCAGTGGTAAACGATTATTACATATGACAGCGCAGTAAACATATCTCAGAGAGAGAGCTTAAATATAAAACGTCCCCCTTCTCCTTATATAGACGACATAAACCGGAACAGCCCAGTAAATCATAGCATCGCGATTTTTTTTCGCTATCTCTCAAGGCCATCAGGGGCATCCATTACAAACAAAAAAAACCTTATCACTCTATCTGCCGCCCTTCTCTTACACTGGGCCAATCATCCGATACGGATCCCTAAATTCTCCATATAAACACCCCGCAACTAGAGACCACCATAAGTCGTCTCTACAGTCGACTTCATATTCCTCCTGCCGCTAGCCGAACTCTTCGACAGAAGACACCTACAGGAACCAAGGTTGGTAAAATTTAAATTTACTATCTTGAGTAACCCCTTGCCCTTTTGCAAGGACGGAAAATTTTAATTTCACCTTTTCTTTTCTTCGATAAATTTGTTGTATTCCTCATCCTCTTCTCCATTCCCCTACATTATCGTTATTAACATTTAAATCAAGAATAAAATAAACCAACTCACTTTTTTTCATCCAAACTGCCGCGCAACACACTTAATATAGACACCCCAAAAAGGCGCCCTACTAGAGAAGAGCGCGTAGCACGCTATAATTTAAATCGCGAGCAACATCTTTCGTCTGCCGCGACAAAACAGGATACAGAGGCATCAATCCCTGTTCCCTCACCTTCACCAGAAGATTTACAAATCCTCTCGGACGAAGAGTTTTCTACTCCCAACCGTAACCAACTTTTAGATTCCCTCTATAAAGCAAACGTAGGTTCCCCTCAAGCATCCCGCTATCGTCGATCAATGGATGTCAAACCCCCCATGAATCCCACATCTCTCTATACTTCATGTAAACTTCTATATAATAGAGTGGCTAAATTTTCTGGGGACGAGGACAAGACTTTCGAGGAATTCCTCGATGAATATACCGAGCTCGTCACTCGCCTGGGAATCCCAACAGATCACGCGCAATCCCTCCTTCCCTTATACCTTACCGATGGAGCTAAACTTAAATTTAACAGCCTCACCGAGAACGAAAAGAGCGACTGGAACACCTTAACCGTCGCTCTAGCAAAAAAATTCAAAAATCAAGCCCTACTAAGTAATATACGCGACGAACTCCACGGTCTCAAGCAGGGCAAAGACTCTGTAGGAGAGTTTGCCCGCAAGGTCCTCGCAAAAACCAAAATAGCCTTTCAAGGTGAGGGTAAAAATATCCCACGGAAACTAGCGACCGACTTCTTCATCAAAGGTCTTAACCCCGCCGTACGCAAGGCTATCCGCCGTCTTCCAGACACGGAAGATTTTGATGCTGTTATAGCAAACGCTGAAAAGGAAGCGCGGATATTGGACCAGGAGCGCAAAGAGGACTTCAAGCTGGTAGACTCCCTAAATTCTTTAGTATTAGTTGACAAAATGGATACTCTCCAGAAGCAAATCAACCTCCTCACGGCAGCACCCAACCCCAGGTCTCCAAACCGGTTCCCGCCTTATGCACCGCGACGACCGGTTTACGACCAACGGCAGCCGCAACAATTCCCTTCTCGGCGCGGTGGGTTCTTCACACCTAACCCGAGCAGAGGACTTCAAAACATACGGAGACCACAAATGGGATGGTTTCGGAATCAGTGGAATCCACGCCGCTATTTCGATCCTACAAAAACACCTCAATATAACCAGCAATATGCACAACGAGGCCAGCGTCAACAAAATTTCCTTCCGCCCAATAATCCGCCGCGGCCATCTAACCCTCGCTTTTCTGCCATCATGCCCAATCCCGCTTTCTTTTGCATAATGACTCTCGTCGCCCTATTAGCTATACCGGCGACGTCAGCCACATATCAAATTTGCGGGCACAACCCCTTTTCCAATTCTTTGGCGCTCCCTCACCTCGTAAAGTGTTCTACAACACTTCACGAACCAATGATGAAACTTCCGGTCCAACTCTACGCCGAACGTAACGATCCCATCCAAATAACGGCTTATATGTGCTATAGGGACCTTATTCAAATAGAGGTGCATAATTTCCTCTACATTCGCACTTCCCGCACTATAATTGACCGTCAACGCACCAGCATTCCTTCCCAAGACTGCACGCAGGCTCAAGCCACCCATACCATCCACGGTCACACCTTAACCGAATTAAATCCCGGCCTCCAAACTACTTTGGAGATTGAAGAAACGGACACGCCACTCCTTTTATGGGGCAAGACCCTTCATCTCCGCAGTATTTACTCAATCGAAGCGGGTGAACTCGCTTCTTTTGATGGACAAATAATATCCAGTTCATTGGCCGATCTGGGTAACTGCACGTTCCCATTAGGGAACTGCACTACACCCTCGGGAACAGTAATTTGGAAACCCATAGTAAACCACACCATCTGTCGGTTTAATCTGATCGGAAATTACGAATCAATAGTAACTCTGAAGTATCTGCTCATCGCGGATCAAGACCTCGCTTTTGAGTTTAGTAATGATTACCTCACTAGATCAAAACTGGTTAAAAATTGCCCATTCCATCAGGCATATTTCACCACATCCGCACATCTTCTGGTCTTCCCTAGCATTCCACATAATGTAATGCTACAAGACTACGTAATTGAAAAGGCTGCCCGTTTTCGTCATAAACGAGAAGTCCGTTACATCCAAGACTTCGAGAACAAACAGTCACGTTACGAACGGGTTCCATCTCAGCCACCCCTCATCCAAGCTCTGTTCTCCGTTCACTCTCTATCGGACATCCCCGATTTTGAGACGCGTCCTATCGTCGACCAACGACTTCTTGCTCCAATCTTACGATGGAACATCACCAACGACGACTTCAAAAGGAGCAAATTCTACGCACCGGAGCATCCACTACTCAGCACACTTCGAACCATTCGCTACGGCGAATACAGGTTCCGACAGCTAGCCCGCTTGCGCTATATTCAGCTCGACGATCACTCAATTATGCCGAGACTACCATCCAACGCGATATGACCGAAGGAGTAACAGACCTATTCGACGACTATCTCAATGACGAATTCGGAGTCCTAGCTCTACACCTCACTAATGAAGGACTGGATGATCGCAACAAAGACATTCCTTACTTCCATCATGAACAGCTGATAGATCTTCTCAAGACAACTACCACTTCGACTACCCTACCGACTCCACCTGCGGTCTCTACTCAACTTTATGAGTACACCCGAGCCCGCTCGCCTCCATCTACGCGGATATTTACCCTTGCATCTACGACAGTCCTGTCTTCCACTGCTCCTGCACCATCCGCTCTACCGGAACGTCCAACCACTACAACGAGACTCCCTCCCCCATTTCAAGATATCATAGATTTTCATAATTTCGATGCGCCCTTAGAGCGGCGGCATCGGCCTCAGGACCCATTCTCCCATACTACAATGGTCCCTACTATTATTCCCCCAGAAACCCCTCGTAGCAGAGCCATCCTTGTCTTTAATGTGCCTTTGAGACACACTTTCAACAATATTTGCGTTAGGCAGTACTTAAACATCCAGCGAATCCATGCTTTGAGTCTTATAGACCGAACTTGGACGGCAAGGATATTACTGAATCGCAAAGATGTCTCAGCCATTTTTCAGGACAGCCTGCTTAAGGTAACTAAGTGTAAACCGGTAAATTCCACGGCAACCTTCACTGATCACAAAGTAAATACCACATGCTTTTCTCTCCTTCCCTTAGAAATAGACGGCAACCTCTGGTTTTCCCTGCCCAACTCCGAGGACCTGATTAGGTACTCACCAGAGACTCCTTGCCCATTCATCCACCATACTGATAGTAACTCTCCACAGCAGCTTTTACCGCCCAATTTACTTGGTAGCGACAAAGCAACCCCATTTCTTTTCAATACCCCGTTCATGTATTACACGGTGCACCATAACTACATTCATGCAAACCGGTACCAACTTCAGTTCCTACAACAGGAATATGAGAAGTTAGAGAACCGCCTGCGCAAAAGAGGTATCCTAGAGGCCACTCTTAGCGGCATCCAAGGTATAGGCTCTACAGTATCCGAATCCCTCCACTCAGTCTATGACACTACTACTAACAAACTATCTAGCGGAGTAGAAAGTATCCGCTGGTCCATCATATCCTTCTTGATGTGGGTCACAATCCCAGCTATCATAGTGATCTTCATTGTCATATTTTGGATATATTATGCTAAATTATGCCTCATCCGTCGCGCTAGCTCAACAGCCGCGACTGCTCTAATTGATCTGGCTCACACTCTCAAGCCACAGTCATCCAAGAGCAAACGGAAGATGGGGGTCAATTCAATTTTGGTCCAACCTAGTGCCCCTGCGGAGTCGGATCGTCTATTCGTCCCTCGCATCTACGCCCTACCATCCTCTGTAGTCGATAATGCGTCATCCTTGCCCTACATAGAGATAGTAATTAATAACACTCCTATGATCGCACTATTTGACAGTGGAGCGTCCATTTCGTACATGAGACATTCCTCCACCAAAGCATTAAAATGCACAAATAGTGTCATGACAATTAAAACACCACCAGCAATAGCGGCAAACGGAGGAGAGGTACACTTGACGGGAATTATTAATTTACCCGTACAAATTGCCTCCTCCTCTCTTCTTCATCGGTTCCATGTCTCTTCAGACGACCAGTGTCCTGCTCCAATACTTCTCGGATCCGACTTCATCAGCAACCTAAACAAGCATGGCTTAATAGTCACTCTTGATCTGTATAATCAGAAAGTCACGATCGGTCCCGAGGTTTACAAAACCCTCCAGCTAAATAGTATTTCCACTGCCTCGACTGATAACTATAAGGTTCGAGTACTGGAGGAAATTATTCTCCCTAAACGGAGTAAGAACTTCATCGCGGCATACGTCGATCAATACAAACCAGCTCCAGATGTCACTCCTCTTCTAATAGAAGACAATCTCCGACCATCTGACTCCCTATTCATAGTAGGTCGATGTCTTGTGAGTCCGGAATCTAACGGCCATTGTCCTCTCTTAATAGTGAATGCCTCCTGGACCACCATAACTCTATATAAAGGCATGTGCATTGCCATAGCCTTCCCGATCGTTATGATGCAGCAACAAGTAGCCACCTTGAACACCATAAGTCCTCACCCATACACTCCACCAGAGGCCGACTGGGAAGCGGAAGTTCCCAAATTCCCGACTGGAATCAATCATCAGTTCAGTCCCGCTAATGACGTCGATCTCTCTTCCGCGGACCTGAACGAAAGTGACAAGATGCGTCTCAAGGACATAATTGACGCCCATCGTAATGCGTTCGTCGGACCAGATGGCCACCTTGGTCATTATAACGGTCCTATTCGCCATCGGATCGACCTTCAAGACGGTGCACATATCCCGGCGAGAAAAATCTACAGAGTCCCGCTAGAGAAGCGACTCGAAATCGAACGTCAAATTATGCAAATGCTCCAAGACGGCATCATACGAGAATCCACTTCCCCCTTCGGAGCCCCTATAGTCCTAGTCAAGAAGCGCGACGCCAATAGTTGGCGTTTCACTATAGACTTCAGGGAACTTAACGCCATTACAAAACCACAGCAGTCGATTTTACCTAATATTCAGGATATCATCGATCTGTGCGCCAATAAGTGCCTCTATTCATCCTTGGACTTCCAGCAAGGGTTCCACCAGATACCAGTAGAAGAATCCCATTGTGAACGCACTGCCTTTGCGTGCTTCCTAGGGTCCTTTGAATATATCAGGATGCCGATGGGCTTGAAAGGTGCCCCTGCTACGTTCCAACGTATCATGGATGACTTTAAGAAGCACTTACGAGCTCAAGTATTCATCTACATCGACGACTTAATCATTACGTCCGAAACTCCGGAAGAACACCTCACGGATATAGACGAAGTATTAGGTAAAATAGAGCAAATAGGTATGAAGCTCAAAGCATCTAAATGCGAATTTGCTCGCAAAGAGATTAGGTTTCTAGGATATGTGCTCAGCAAAGATGGCATTCGTCCGAATCCGGACAAGACAAAAGCCATCGATGCATATCCCACACCCACTACGGCCACGGAAGTGAAAGCGTTCTTAGGGATGTGTTCCTTCTTTCGTAGATTCGTTCATGATTTTGCCCGCATAGCGGCACCACTCTCGAACCTTCTCAAGAAAGATACTCCCTTTGAATGGACCGCAGAATGCGAGCACTCCATGCGCACACTAAAGAACGCCTTAACAACGGCTCCTATATTAGTAGCCCCTAGACTAGGACATCCCTTTATCATCGAAACCGATAGCTCGGCCAAAGGGATTGCGGGTGTCCTCAAGCAAGAGCAGGATGGCTCCCCAAGAGTCATAGCCTATGCAAGTCGTACTCTAAATAAGCACGAAGCTCGCTACCCTGCTATAGAACTAGAAGCACTAGGCTTAGTGTTCGCAGTACAAAAGTTTCGCCCGTATATCGACGGCGCCAAGACTACGGTCATAACTTACCACTCACCACTCAAGGCTCTCTTACACCGCAGAGACCTGACGGGGAGACTAGCCAAGTATCAGATTGCCCTTCAGGAATTCGATATCACTATCACCTATCGACCGGGCAATAAAAATATCGTTTGCGATACTCTCTCCCGATTCCCACTTTCGACGGACGTAATTGCAACCCTAACGGGTCCCATGAGTTTAAATATGGCCTCGGTACGCGCAGAACAGGATAACTGTCCGTGGATAGTGGACTATAAACATCTGCTAGCAGATGATCCACTCAGTCTTCCTGAATACATCACTCTTAATGATGTTCTCTAACGCATACCGACCAAACTCACTCAAGACCCCGTTGTAGTTTTACCCGACGACTCTAGCATAAAACGTGATTTGATCACTAGGGTCCACACTTCACAGATGGGCGCAGCCCACTTGGGTATTAAGAAAACCCAAAGCATAATCGCTAAAATAGCCGTATGGAATGGAATGACCCGTGACATTAAGAGCTTAGTAACCAGTTGTCCACAATGTCAACTACTGAAGGACCCTACAGCCTATAAGACTAGTGAACCCCTCGGACTTCTGGAAATTCCCACACGTCCTTGGGATAGGGTCCACTCTGATGTCATAGGCCCACTACCATTGACTATCAATGGCAATAAGTATATCATCGTCTTTGTGGACGCATTTTCCAAATTTATAGTAGCCGAGCCCATTCCAGACCAGAAGGCCTTAACCTCTATTAATGCCTTTATGAACCGGCTAGTTGCACGCTTCGGTCCGCCGCGTGTCTTAGTTACGGATCAAGGCACTAACTACATGAGTGACACCTTCCAAAATAGTCTGAAGGCAATTCATGTCACTCATCGAGCTAGTACCCCTTACCACCATCAAAGTAATGGCCAGGTAGAACGTGCTAACCGCACTATAGAAGAACTAATATCACTGGCCATACTTCAACGGAATGATCAATGGGATGACATCATCTTCCTGGCAGTTCATGCATATAACAACGCAGAGAACGCCACCACGAAGCACTCCCCTCATTCCGTCATACATGGGTTCCAACCCAATGACATCTTCCGCCTGGCATTAGATCTACCCACGCGAAGGTTCTCAGACGAACAGGACTATGTGTCCCAATTAATTCCCGTCCTGAAGGGATATGGAAAGCGGTCATCGGGAACCTCACCGTAGCTCAAACCCATCAAAAACATGAGTATGATTTACGCAAACGAGCTACCCCGACCGATTTTAAAATAGGACAATACATCTTAATAAGAAAAGATGTAGGCAGCAAGATCTTACCTAAGTTTGAGGGTCCGTTCCCGATCCTGGACATCGATCGGCCGAACATCACGGTCCTTGATGGCCAACGTCATCGCACAATTCACATGAACCGTGCCAAGCCATATCAACCTGCAAACTAGGTTAATCGTCACAACCAATCATAGAAGTATTATGACACCGCATTTATCTTCACCATCATACTCACGATTGGCATAGAATTTTTTTATTCATTATAACAATAATAACAATATCCAACAGTAGGTACATAACCAACATAACATAACCGCGCTTTATCTACAGACAACATGTAAAGCCGGACTATAAACATAAGTACATTAGACTACTTAGTATAAGACGATCGTCATTTCCCAAACCCGAGTGCAGGCACTCCGATCGGACGATGACGACCAAGCGTAACTTGGCGGCGGCGACGCCATATCCATACACCTCCGAAACAGAGGGCAGCCGCCACAAACAGCCCTAAATAGATACCCAACAGTATTATTATCACTAAAATATTTTCTATTAAAAACAAAAGTTAGGTATCTATTAAGGCTACTACTAACCCAAAAGAGCATTAAACACTAACATTAAATACTCACCAGCGATCAACCATCCGAGCCCTAGGCCAGTCGGATCTTCTCCGGCAGCGACGGCACTCATCGTCGTACCGTGTGCGCAGTCATCGGATATGAATCCGGCATCACACAGGCACCGATGAGCTCCATCCACCAAAAAACAGACCCCACGCTCGTTGCACCGGTCTGTGCAAAAACTTCTATCGACCGAATGCGCCATTATCTGAAAAACCATATTTGGGTTCAGATAACAGCACTAATAAGTAACTTTAGTAACGGCAAAATACGATAATGACGTTATAATGAGGAACACTACCATCAATTCTGTACCTCATAGCACATAGCAGTAGGTAATCAACGAATAGGATAACCCCCCCCCCCTATATACAGCAATAATATAAGAAGATCAACTAGAAATACTAGAAATTAGAACCCCTATAAGCAAGCAAGTAATGCAAGGATGAGAGCGATGATAGGACTGAGCAGTGTGGCTAACGCCCAATATAATGACCCGCTCAAGCGCCTTTATTCCGCGCATCCCGCCCTTGATCGCCAATTAACACCTTAGTCAGGCGGCGCGGCAATCATCACACATCCTTTCACACCTATCTCATGTGTGACAGAAACAACCCCCATAGGACGCCGTGACATTACTCTGGAGGAAATAGCGACATCGACACCACCCATGAAGCGATCAGAGAAGAAATCAATTCATCCTCCACTATTTCATAACCGTAGACATCAATTCATTATACTAGGGCCCCACGAAGAACTCTCTCCTTTAAGCTCGATTAGAGCGCGCTAACTACGCACGCTCAGAGTGTCTAATTCATTTTTTTCTTTTTCAGCATATTGTACATCTTATAAGCTCATTTTCATACATGTTTTCTTTAGAATGCAAGCCGCTGGACCCAGTCGTTTCAACCGCTCTCCCCGCCGATGCTCCTCCGAAAGCTCTGAAGAGGAAATGCCGCATCGCCCGCTCTATGACTCCGACTCTGAGCCCGTCAATGATGCACCCTCCATCTCGGTTGAACAGTTCGACAAGCAACGCCGGGCATGGAGGACTCTGCACCGGGAAGAGCGAAGGCAGGAGCGGATCGCCGCCCGCCGTGTCCCCGACGGAGCGGCCGGAGGATCGGGACGCCCGAACTCCCCCGGCGCCGCATGCGAATTCCCGGCCGGGGTCGAGTCGGACCCAGCGGATAGGGGATTCAGGGCCCCTAAGAATCAACGTAGGGTGCCCGTTGTGGAGCTCCCCATGCCTCCCCGCCGGCGCCGTAACAGACAGCCCAAGCGGAGGACGGTGGCTCCGGCCGCAGCAAGGGTTGTCTACACTTATGTAGACAACCCCTGCGCGCTCTGTAACGGGCGCCACGCGACCACCAGCTGCCCCGCTCCCATGCCCCCCTGTGTAAAGCTCCACGTTTTAGTGGAGCTTCCAGGTGAATTGGCTTCCACACGTTGGACGCGTGCCATTATAGATGGCCGTGTGCCAACTGTGGCAGCTTTAGCCACCACCAGATTCTTTGTCAGCGGCCTCCCCTCCCAGGCCCTCCGCCGGAACCATTTGGGCAAGGTCACTAAGGCCCTTCCCCCCACTCGCCCCTCCCTACGTCTCCATTTTAGTTCCGGGGACCGGAACTTTTTCGGGAGGTGGCATGTGGGAAAGATGGTTGCCGTAGCGGGAACTTGCTAAGGCCCGGCTCGCGGTTTTCTGCCAAGGCCAACTAAGTGGAACCGCGGCCTTGGGATTAGTATAAGAAGGCTCAGTGAGAGCAAAAGGTGGTAGCGGTAGGGTGTAGGGTTTAGGTAACGGATTAATTAGTTAACGGCTGGGGCTCCCTTATGGGGTCCTAACCTTTCCCCCTTTAGACGGTCCAGTGGCCATTTTCTCGTTAAGGTACTATGTATGAATTTTGTTGTGATCCATGTCATCCCATGCAGATAAAGTTGATAAACAAATCTTGTTGGTTGATCTTCCAGCTAATATCCTAGCGCAAGGATATTACATACCTGCAGTTTGTTACTTCCGAGAGAGAGAGGCGGTTCTGCCCATATACAACATTTGCGCCTTTCCGACCTACCGTTCAGATAGTATCCTGGTCAGTGCATGAAAAGGGAAAAAAAGTCATTAGGAATAATGGGAACAACCTCGTTTAAGTCAATCATTTTTCCATAATGTTATATTTTGCTTCGAGAGAAATTTTGTTGCAAACCTTATGACTCAACCTAATATGTATTGTGCTCCAAATTACTCTTCACTTCATGGCTTCGTTTAGGGCTGGGATTCGAACATGTTTGTAATAGTTGACCGTAAAACTGACAAGGCTATTGCGTATAGTGGCACACTTGGATCCAGGTAACAATTAACGCTACGAAGAGAATCCTTTGGCCAGGGCCCAACTTGTTATTGGTATTTCTTCTAACGATTGAGAAAACATGTTCAAAAGCCTTGTTTTTGGCTCTGCCAAGCCTTTCTGGATCTTTCTCAAACTTCAGCTATTATCACCTACTATACAAGCTCCCTTATGTACTTTGATAAGCTCCTTAAAACGCTTGTACCAAATATGATTTCTCATTTTCAGGTTTGGATCTCGAGTGCTTGTAACTCAGCAATTTCTATTGAACAACTTGGACGAGTATGCTCGCAAGGGACATTATCCCTACAATCGGTTCAACGGCTTGTTTCCGATGATCGCTACATCTAACGGAAAGGTGTGCCCTTTGACAACTTGCTGAACTAGAAATATAATGAATTTAAGTTACCAAAGACCTTTGTTGTGTAATCTCATCGTCATGGGTTAGATATTAGTGTCGCGACTTGATATCTCTTGTGCTCTGATTGATTTGCATGCAGTGCGCCCCAAACTGCCCAACGGTTCAATCCGGATGCCAAGAGGGGAAACCGAAGGTGGGAGACGGGACCCTACGGAGGACACCTTAGCCTTCTTGGCCTCCCTGTGTACCTGGACTACGCGGGCGTCCGAAGAAAGCGACCTGCAGGTCTATGTCGCCATACGGTTTAGTCGGCAATAGAAACAACAAATAATGCACAACGGATACAAGGTCTTGGAATGAAGTGTAAGTTGCTTCAAAAAACAGCTCTAACTCTCCCGAGTATACCCAACGGAGAGAGTACTGTTCAGGAATACGAGGCTGTGGCAGGATACCCCGCCCCGCTCGCGGCTCTCAGATGGCCAGCCATCAATGTAGTGCCCGAGGGTAATAGGGCTCGAGGGCCCGCGGTGCGGAGCATACAAGAATGACTAGACTGCGGAGCGCGGAAGCGCGCTGATGCAGATCGATGGGCCAAGGAGGGAACTTCCCCAAGCTGGCATTGATCGCGTGAGCGACGCTCTGTGGGAAAACAAACAAACGAGGAGGTATGGTGATTGACTCACGTCAATTATTAGGTTGGTGCATAAGTTCTCGGACATTTGGGGCATAAAATATTTATTGTCACAACATAAGAACAACAATATCAGATCATTTGAAGTAACCACCCTTTACGTCAATTGTCTTTCGCCAACGTGCTGGTAAGTCATGGATGCCTTTTCCCCAAAACGTGGCCGGTTGTGATTCGAAAATTGTGAGCAGTGCCTCCTTGACATCCTCTCGATTCCTAGATTGCTGGCCGTCCAAATAGCGTTGAAGGCTTGAAAACAAACGACAATCAGAAGGAGCGAGATCTGGTGAGTAAGGTGGATGTGGAGGAACGGTCCATCCGTAGTCCGCCAACTCAGCCGCCGTCGCTCTAGCAATATGCGGTCTAGCGTTGTCGTGTTGAAAATACACCTTCACTGGCTCTCCTCGTGTGGTTTGAAGGTGGGCCCTCAACCTCCTCAGTTGGTTGACGTAAACCTCTGCCGTCACTGGTATCCCTTCGTCCAGCAGCTCCCAGTATTCTACGCCAAGAACGCTCCACCAAATGCATAGCATCACCTTTTTCACGCAAAGGTCAGGTTTCGGAACGTCCTCTGCCTCTGCAGTTGCGTCAACCCACTGTGCACGCCGGTGATAATTAAAGTAGAGTATCCACTTCTCATCTCCGGTGACAAGGTTGTCCAGCCATCCGTGGGTACGTCTGAGGGTAAGGAGAGACAGAGCGACATCGGCTCTGCAATCCATGTCATGTTGTGTCAAGTCGTGAGGTACCCAGCGACTCAATTTTTGCACCCTGCCAATCGACTTCAATCTTCGAACGACTGTTGAGTGACCAACACCAAGAGTGCTTGATAGTTCGCGAGTGGTTTGGTATGGGTCCGCTTCCACTCTACTTCGGAGGCCATCCAAATCCAGTGTCATCGGGCGCCCTTCTCGTTCATTATCTTCAACGGAGGTTTCACCAGCTGCAAACTTCGAGAACCACTGGTACAGAGTACTTCGAGCAGGAGCACTCTCGTTGTGAACTTCCTTCAGGCGACGATACGATTCGTTGGCATTGAGGCCAGATTGATGCAGGAATAACATGACGTGCCGAATATGCGTCTCAGTTGGGATGAATTGCTTAGCCGTAATAGCTGACGTTGACAACGCAGAAGTAAATGTTAGGAACAGTTTTGTAGCCCTTTCCTTTCTCTATCGATCGATCATTTACGCGTCGATACATGTGAGAAATTTGGCGGGAAAATGCGCTTTCAATTCAGGAGGGATCAAATGTCCGAGAACTTATGCACCAACCTAATAGTTACAGAACAGGGCTTATCCATAAGTAACTTGACCTCGCCTCTAATGCTATTATGCATATATAATGGGAGTCCCAGAAGAACATGACCCTTCCCATGATTCCACCTGCTTCGTCTCTGATTTGTCTGAAACCTTCAACGCTATAATCGAGACCCAATCAAGGTGTAGTAACTTAATCGAATATTTGAGCCTTTCCTAACTGGAATCCTCATTCCCCCACCCACTTTCACCACTTTATCATCACCCCAGAATTCTTTCCTGTTTACCACCTCCTCCACACCATCTCCAGACTGTTGCTATTCATGTAGTAAGCCGGACAGGAAGTTGTAATAGCACAAGAGTCTAAAGCTGCACAGTCTCGCAATAAGTGCAACGCAGTGATGGGCATTTTCTCTTAAGATCAAGTTTGCCTATGCATCTGTCGGTGGCAGTATAGACGACTCGAGATCGCTACCACGAACAATCACATCACTGCTGCTGAACATCTTTCAACGTCAGAAGCTGTCAGCGACTCTCGGCTGGCCGCTTCTTTACAGCTTCAACGGGACCACTTACAGGGATGGAATTCCAGCAGCGGTAAGTTTTTGATTAGAAGCCTATTTTAATCATTATAAGCCGTTTAAAAACTTGAATAGAAAACCATTACTATAGCACGTTTATATATAAACTTTTGCTACAATTTTTTTTTGCTCTCAGATTTTAGATCCGCTTTATTTTTAGTCGACGCCTTTTTTCGGCGTCAGTCTTTAGCTCTTCTTGAAATATTTACTATTTTTACGCTTGTTAAATCAAATTTAATATTTTTGAACCAAACTGGGTACTTTCAAATCGAATTGGATACTCTCCTAAGTTTTAGATACAGCACCACGCATGTCCTTTAGTCAATTGCCGAAAAAGCCGCTTTGTAGCTTTCCAAAGCGGTTAAATACGTTTTAATAAGTCAAGCACTTGTAAAAATAAGCATATATTTGTGCTCAGCAGCTCGAGCTCTATCTTTTAACATATAAATCTCAGTAGAGTTGAACAATGCATATAGGCCCGACATAATCAATCGAGTGGGTGAGACAACCTGTAGAGCGAGCAAGATTGTAGAGTGACCGTTTGACGAGATTTATCGGAAATTCCTAGCTGTCATAATCAGGAACTCTTCTGAGACTGTCCAGCTTGTCTCTGGAGTGCGCCGTAAACAATGCATACAGAAGAAGACCTATCAATCGAGTGGGGAGACCGCTCGCAAGTGCATGCGCGGGCTAGTTCGTAGCGCAATATCTCTATCAAGTTCAAATCTTTCCGACTGTAACTCGAGGACTTTGTAGGCAGCACAAGTTTCTTTGTGTGGTCTGAAGCAAAACCGCGTAGCTGATGAATGGACTAAGTTAACGCGCTGCGAAAATGCAGTTTAGACTTGCGTGACGCATTTTTTCCCATTTCAATGGACCACTGCGGGAAGACGCGACGAGCAAACGGCCTCAAAATGCGTGTGCGAGCAGAAGACGGAAAACAGTTCACGATAACTTGCTCACAACTGCCCATAGCTGTAATTGTAACTTAGTCCATTCATGAGCTACACGGTTGTGCTTTACATCACGCCAAGAAACTTGTGCTGCCTACAATGTCCTCGAGTTGAAGTCGGAAAGATTTAAACTTGATAGAGATGTTGCGCTTCGAACTCGCCCGCGCGTGCACTTGCGAGCGGTCGCCCCACTCGATTGATAGCTCTTTTTCTGTATGCATTGTTTACGGCGCACTCTAAAGACAAGCTGGACAGTCTTGGAACAATTTCTGAGAAGGGCGGCTGGGAATTTCCGATAAAACTCCTCAAACGGTCACCGTACAGGCTGCCGCGGCGCCCATTCGATTGATAGGTTCGATTCTGTATGCATTGTTTACGGCGGACTCCAAAGACAAGCTGGACAGTCTTAGAACAATTCCTGATTAGGACAGCTAGGAATCTTCGATAAATGTTCTAACACATATGCTTAAGCCTGGGGCGGCTGGTAGAGAGGCTATATGTTGTTACAGGATGTTTTGTTGCGATCAAAACTCTTGCGCCAGGCGGGACTCGAACCCGCATCTTCTGCATTCCGGGCAGCGATGTTCGCCTTACACCACCGGCGCTGTTTGACCGCACGCAACATCCCCGTATCACGGGTGGGTGCTGACGGACCTCGAGGATATCGCGGATGTTACGTGCGGTCAAACAGCGCCGGTGGTGTAAGGCGAACATCGCTGCTCGGAAAGCAGAAGATGCGGGTTCGAGTCCCGCCTGGCGCAAGAGTTTTGATCTTCGATAAATCTCTTCAAACGGTCACCCTACAGGCTGCCGCGCCCATTCGATTGATAGGTTCGATTCTGTATGCATTGTTTACGGCGGACTCTAAAGACAAGCTGCACAGTCTTAGAACAATTCCTGATTAGGACAGCTAGGAATTTCCGATAAATCTCCTCAAACGGTCATTCTACAATCTGTTGCTCGCTCTACAGGTTGTCTCGCCCACTCGATTGATTGTGTCGGGCCTATATGCATTGTTCAACTCTACTGAGATTTATATGTTAAAAGATAGAGCTCGAGCTGCTGAGCACAAATATATCCTTATTTTTACAAGTACTTGATCTTTTGAAGAACATGCGTGGTACTGTAGAAAATTGTGATTTAAAACTTATTATGGAGTACAGAAAGGCAGTAATATTTTTTGGTTTTACTTTAGAACAGATAGTCGAGTTTACAGATCTGGCCATGGCGCTGAGTTGGACTAGCACAGATCCTGAAATATTCATATTAACTTTAATTTTTTGAATGAAACAACGAAAACTCCAAAAATCGAGAAGCGGAATTCCAACGCATGTCTCAAATTAGCCGAATCAAATAAGGCTATCTTCGCTCGTTATTTGTCATTTTCTAGTCACCGAACTGTCTGCACTTCTCCGTCGATTCGACGAAGACATGCAGACTTGCCAATTTAAATTTCCGTGAACTCCAGAAAATCAGGAGACAACTACATTTCCCGAGTTTCAGTCCGAAAACCAAGCTCATTGCCGCCCATTCCCTAGTAACAAACGAACTTCCTACTCGATGTCATATGTATGCTGCTACTAAAATTCTCACATATTTCTAACTTAATAAGTGCTTGAAATGCTTTATCTCGTAACTAATTGTGCAAGATATCATTCATTATAGCTGGGTAGCGTAACTACATTACGTGATCTAGGGTTCGTTTTAGACACAAAACTTTCTTTCAAGGACCACTGTGAAACAGTAGCAAAAAAGGCTGATCGCATTGTGCATAGCCTTTTCAGATCTTTGCGAACGAACTCAGTGAAACATTTGATTCTCGCTTTCATGTCCTATGTGAGAGCCATACAAGAATACGGCACCACTGTATTTAGCCCTAAGCGCAAAAGAGAGATTGCTAGGCTAGAAGCCGTTCAAAACAGCTTCTCAAGAAAATTGTGGACAAGGGTGCATGGATACGATTACACCAGGATTCCTTCGGCTGCTATAAGAAATAAAGTCTACAACCTACCTACACTTGCGCACCGTAGGAAAAAGTATGATCTTGTTATGGTTTATAAGATGGTAACTGATATGTTAGGAATTTCAGTCCATGAATTCTATTCCGTTTCTCCTTCTAGCACGAGAGGTGGCCAGTGGAAGATCAGAATCCCAAGGGCAAAATGTAATGTTCGATTAGGTTTCTTTACTAATCGAGCAGGAACCGAGTTTTTGAATCTCTCAAAGAAAAACGTTCAACCTAACTCCTTGAGGCAGTACAAAAAACTCGTTGACAGGTATCTCCAGGACGCTTCTTACGATTAGTTATTCGTTTGATGACTTCAAATTGTTTTGTTCATTGTTGCTTTACATGTAGTTTGTTAACCGTATTTGATTTGTTATCTGCGTGGCTCTCCACGTACAAAATAAATAAAATTATGCTTTCTATTTATCAATGATCATAAAACTAAGGAAGGAGTCAAGTACCCCAGCAATAACTAACTTTGGTTTGACTTTACAAATGCTTCTATTCTATATTTGTATGTGTACGTACCGAGGTAATTACAAGCCCGTGCTTTGATCTAGCGCAATGGAGACCTAAGAAATCCTTAGACATTTTAAGTGTATGTATATCTCTGTAGTTGTGTCCAATTTCAGAATATTTTCGAAGTGCTAAAAAATCGTATACGCCTCCTCCTGCAAGCTCCTAACCTGGCGGATGAGAGTGTTAGCATAGAAGTACTGGGTGAGTTTTGAGGGGTGTAAAACTTACACAGCCTTTGACACTTCTGTAATATAGAAATCCAAATCTGTTTGGCTGAATCTCTCGAGTTACTGAATTTGCTTCGGGAGATCTTTTTTGCTGTCTTATTCTACCTCTGTTGGAGCGCACAAGGGCATTGAACTTTTTGCCTTAAATTTTTTGCGTGTTTTGTATTTTGGCCAAGCAAATCCTTACTTCATCGATACTGCATCGAAATTCCCCAGATGTCTTACCAGGATACTATTTCAACGGTAGGTAGGAACGGCGCAAGTGTTGTATATAGGCAGAACCGTCTCTCTCTGGGCAGTAACAAACTGCAGGTATCTCGACCCCAATACAACTCTGCGCAGAGTTAGGGGCGACGGAAGTCGCGGGTTGGCGCCCCGTTGATTCACGTGCTCCACAGCTGACGTGCGCGCGCGGGATGATGGCTCGTATCGCGGCCAAGCGCAGTGCTCAGGTAGCGTAGTAGGGGAGAGCTCGGGCTCGTAAACGCGGGGCCGAGGGTTTGGATCCCGCAGGCTGTGTTTGTTTTGCACTTTTGCAAAATCCATGTTTATCATATAGGTAATCCACCTAGGGTTATTATAGTGTGTTATAGAGCATGTTTACATATAACATATGCTTCAAACTACAGATTAGCTCGAATGTTCACTTCTGTGTGTTTTGCATATTTTGTGTGACCGTAGCTATGTAACGATAGATATTTTGTGGCAGTAGTTAAAAGTTCCAACTCCACCGACAAAACTTCGGTCAAAAAAATTTTTCGCTGAAATTTCGTTTAGGGGGGTTATTTGGGGTGCTGATCACGAATCTGACATTCGTTTTTCACGATTCTGTCTCTACCTGCCGTCATCGGCAGAAACTTTAAGAATGTAATCCTGTGCCTTCCTGTTTCAGCGAAATCGGTGACACTCTGCCTGGATCACCCTTGTTAAAGCTATGGGTGGTCTCCGACCGCATCGTGAAAAACGGTTGTCAGATTCGTGATCAGCACCCCAGATAATCCCCCTAGACGAAGTTTCAGCGGAATTTTTTTTTACCGAAGTCTTGTCGGTGGAGTCAGAACTTTTAACTAGTGCCACAAAATATCTATCGTTACATAACTACGGTCACACAAAATAGGCTTCAAACAAGTGACACACAGAAGTGAACATTCTAGCTAATCTGTAGTTTGAAGCATATGTTATATGTAAACATGCTCTATAACACACTATAACACCCCTAGGTGGATTACCTATATGATAAACATGGATTTTGCAAAAGTGCAAAACTGACGCAGTCTGCGGGATCCAAACCCCCGACCCCGCGTTTACGAGCCCGAGCTCTTCCCTACTACGCCACCTGAGCACTGCGCTCGGCCGCGATACGAGCCCTCATCCCGCGCGCGCCCGTCTGCTGTGGAGCACGTGAATCAACAGGGCGCCAACCCGCGACTTCCGTCGCCCCTAACTCTGCGCAGAGTTGTATTGGGGTCGAGATACCTGCAGTTTGTTACTACCCAGAGAGAGGCGGTTCTGCCCATACACAACACTTGCGCCGTTCCGACCTACCGTTGAGATGGTATCCTGGTTAGGAGAGATTGGTGGTATCCATTGGTATCCATACCATTTGCGCTTTTATGAAATGTGTTACGATTGGTGACCAGACAGACAGAGACGATCCTCCTTGCCCCAAGAGCTCCAGACCGTCCTATGGACGCTTAAGGGTCGCCTATATGGAACATAACCCTTTGGAAAATTTAGCCCTAGTAGCTAACCCTTTCCGGGTCCGTGTTGTCTACCTGTCCTATTCAGTCTCCAGCTGTCGGTTGGTCCCTGCCTTCTACTCTGCCACCCTGCAGCGCGCTTTCTCAGACATCCATGTCGGGAGAACCCGGAATGGCCATATAAAAAAGAAGCATGTATATAAATCACCACACACATGAGTATACACCGGAGAACTAGGTCCAACCTGCGCGGAGGCACGCCTGCCATTCGCTTGGTGATCAAGAAACAATATGAGAGACTCACCCAATTCCTCCGGTTGGACACACAGCAGTTTCATGAGATTTATTGTGACAATTAGTAAGCAGCAAATACCAGGACACAGGCCGGAGACAGAGAACAGGATTAGAAATCTTCCTTTGTCGTATTGAATGGATTTCTCCGAGGCCGTGGCGGTGGGCGTGATGCTAACTAGAGCTCACCTTTTCTTTGTGATGCGACTCGAAATTGAAGCTGGCTGAGAATGACGATGAAATCAGATCGTTGACAGTTCGTTTCAAATTTTTGCTGCACACACTAGAAAAGAATCCGAGAACTCCCAACTTCTCTCTTCTTGAAACCTCGGCATTGTAAGTTGTTAGTGTTAGTATACCTTGTGCCACACGAGGTTTGTAGGTGGACAGCTTTATTCAGCAGGGCCTGACGTTTCGACGTTCCGTCGTCTTCAGAGGTCTAAACATGGTGTGAAGGTTTACATTTGCGCTCTACCCCACCAAGCGCCTCAACTACTCTAGCATTTTCGACGTACACAGTCCGAAATGGATGAGTGCTTGAGGTTACTGAACGAGCAATCTCAGTACATTAGGTTTACTCGGGAAACACCGAATAATGGTTGGCTCGCCTATCTAAACACCCAAATCAAAGTGTCCAGCGGGAAAGTTAGCGTGAAATGGTATCGTAAACCAAGCTCTAAGAACATTCTGATTCACGCCAGGTCTGCGCATCCTACTTCTGTGAAGCGAGCTGTTGTAAGCAACATGTTCCGAACGGCAGTGAGGATGTGTACAGGACCTAATGAACGACAAGAATCCTTGCGACTAGCTACAAATATGGCCGCCTCGAATGGCTACGCGGTATCAGGTCACCAACGAAGACCTCACAATAATCGTCTAGATCGACCCCGTGTGGATAAGATGCCTCTCGTTCTTCCCTTCATCTCCGACAGAGTTACTGCTGATATTCAAAGAGTTCTTGTTACAGCACAACTGCAGGACGATGTTGTCTTGGTAAACGTACCAGGGGACAACATCAGAAGGCAGCTAGTCCGAAATCGACTCTATGGCAAGCAGTGCATATCGGAGAGATGTATTATTTGCCCAAACGGTGGTTTCGGAGATTGCTCAAAGATAGGAGCAATTTATCAAATCGAATGTTTGAGCTGTAACGCAAAATACATTGGGGATACGGGAAGAGCTCTGGCGGTGTGCGTAAAAGAACATTTAGCCAGTGAAAGACGTGGATTGCAATCCAGCCCACTTGGCAGACATAGAATTGATGCGCATGACGGAAACGACTTTGAGGTGAAATGTACAATATTAGGCATTGAGAACGACATCTCAGCACGAAAAGCCTTAGAAGCATTCTGGATTTTTACAAGAAACCCAGTGATGAACAACCGAAATGAGTGTCTAGCGTAACAAGTGACTTCTTGCCGTTTGTGCCTCATTGTGAACTGTAGAATGATCAGAGGGTGATATCCGCCCAGTGTGGTTTATTCGCCCCTACTGGTCACAGGGCGAACATACGCCCTTAACGATGGACCTTGGTGAGTTCGTCTCTCTCTCATTTGGTCTCTCTGGGGTGGTTGTAGTTGTACGTCGAAAATGCTAGAGTAGTTGAGGCGCTTGGTGGGGTAGAGCGCAAATGTAAACCTTCACACCATGTTTAGACCTCTGAAGACGACGGAACGTCGAAACGTCAGACCCTGCTGAATAATGCTGTCCACCTACAAACCTCGTGTGGCACAAGATATACTAACACTAACAGTCCGAGAACTGTTGAGATCGGACTCTTCCAATGTGGACCCATGTTATGACCTATTGCTTTAATCCCCAATTCACCAAAAAAATTCTAAAGTTCATACGTCCTACGCTCGTCTCGTACGTCCTACGTTGTCGTTCATACTCGTCTTCGTTCCACGTTCATGATATTCGCATCTTTAGCTGCTAAGCATAACAGCTTATTGCTCTTCCAATTGCTTAACTCTTTCGGTTAACTAAATTTTCTTGCTCCCTTTCTTCTTTGACAAAGAAAAAGATATATAATAGGGCGACAGAGATGCTAACATAGTTTTGCTCCTGTTCCCATAGCTCAATCAGCTGATGTTCATTTTTGTTCTTGTAGGAAGTGCGATAGAGAAGCTCTTAATTTCTCGTTCATGTGCCATTTTTCTTCTTCATCATCATCTTTTTCTTCTTCTTTTTTTTTTGAAAAACAGGAGTGAACCTGAATCAAGCAAGAGGTGTGAATGGTGCATACAAGTGAATTCAAAGATCTCTTGATACTTGAGATGGAGTTTCGAGCTACATTTTAGGAGACAAGCTTGTTGCTGCGCACAAGAATGTTAAAGAAGGTTTCTCAAACATACCAGCTGGATTGTGACATTCTACATTTCCGTCGATAAAAAATCTGTTAAGCGTTACGTTATACCAAACTTATAAAATAAAATGTTCAGTTCAAGTTTTTTCAATTTAACGCTCCCAAATATGTTCATGTGTATGATTTTTTGTTGCAGTTGTTTCAAAACGTGCTTGAGTCGGAATAGTTTCTCCCAATGAAACTCTTCTATACCGTTCTTTGAAAAATTTTAATTTAAATGCCTTGAAAAATGAACGCACTGCTTGAAATTTCCCTAAAGATCTACATATATTTTAGGTTCACTAATAGCTTAATGCTTAGCACATTTCTTTAGCCTGAAACCGCCAATACGGACGTCATATGCTGTCATAGGTTGCACTATTGTTGTTGTTCTTTTGCGCCAAGCCGAACGGCAGCTTACTTTATAGTGCAGAAAGGCTACGTTTTTAATGCTAACAAAGAGATTGCGTCAATCAATGTACAAATTATTTCACATTAATGTGGAATTCTTCACTCTAGCTGCTGAAATAATTTGGTGCACCTATGCTAAATAATTGTGTATCTTCGAAGTTTTATTGAAGTATACTGAAACTGCAATTCCGAACGGAACGGTATTTTATTTCAATTTCAATCTGGGCCAATCTGCCGTCGAAAAAGCCCGGAAAACCAATCACGTGTGGGGCCGAATAGTGTTGAGGAAAGGACCATGCAATCATGTTTTGAAAAATTCCGTTCTTGAGATTTCAACCTTGAAGATGCACCACGAAGCGGCAGAAGCAAACCAGGATGACGATTTGAAGGCCTTCATGGAAGTTAACCCACTTACGTTCCAACGTTCTCTGTGTCTCCGAGGAATTTCGAAATTTGCCGCCACCTAGCCGCATGACTGTTTCGCTCCTTGGCTTAATAGGCAGTTGTTACTGCATACCAAGCATACTCGGTTTCTTTTTTCTCTCTTAAGCTTAACACATAATTGTTGTTTCACCTCACTGGAAGCATGCCAACCTCAGCGCTGAAACACACGATTACAATTTTACCACCATTACGTGTCCGGTGTACCCACGTATGTCCCGTGCGATAAACGTCGCGGTAGGTGACGACGGTGTCGGCGACAGGTGACGACGGTGTCACGCTTTTTCTGTCGCTCTGCGCTCGGCGCGAGGGAAGCAATGCATGCGCGCTCTCTAGCTCGTGATGCAGGAGCTCCCGCCCTGTCGGCGGCAGGTTGTCGGCGACGGGTCGTCGAAGTATAGCATATGCCTAAACCGGTCTAATCATTTTCACTCACACTTCATTCCTGCTGTTCGTTTACGTGCGTGAATTTTTTTAACAAAGTGTTTCTCTCATCGCATTTTTTAACGCCCTACAGTCGTTGGGGCACAATTACCGCATGGTAAATGTGTAGATTTAGTATTTGTAAGGCCTATGTTATACTTACGCGGTAGCATCCGCGGGACACCGCGAACGGTCGTCGTCGTCCCGGGACGGCTAGCGTAGCATTGAAGCGCGTTTCCCGCGCCGAACTCCATGGGACGACAGCCCTCCGCGGTACACTGCACGTCGGAATGTATAACAGCCCCCTCGTTGTCAGTCGGCGGCGATCCGCGGACGGCGGGTATGGCGGGCCGCGACAAGTGGCCCGGCGCAGGGTCCCGGCGCGATTTCCGCCATCCGCGGATGCTCCCGCGGGATTATAACATAGGCCTAAGACATAAATATAATGGTTACTATAATAAATATAAGTATAAGTAAATAAATAAAATTAATTATTTTTTGGGAGGAAGAGAACGATATTCTAAAAAAGGAATGGGACGTATCATGCTGGGCTGTAAAATGAGAGGACTATTATCCTAGTCAAGATCTTGTTTTAAATAATGTATTTTTCCTGCCTCTCGTTTAGAGCAGGTCTCATGCTAAACTGTAGCCCTTACAATGTTAGAGAAACGAAAAAATAGTTAAGCATCGAACTAGAGAAGCTTGTACACAGAATAGTGTCTTCTGTCATAGTACCACATCAGTACATCGAAAAACAACACCAAAACAAAGTTGGAATTAGCCATAAGAGGAGGCCATAAATGTGGGTACATCATTGTAATCCGCGCTACAGCACGTTATTGGGACGCTAGTTGTTGAAAGATCTCCACACACTTTTGCGGCAAAGAGGCGGCCCTATCCTTAACCATAGGGCAGAGGCACAGTGCTTGCCGACGGCTGCGAACGGCGGCGGCGCCGCAAGTGCGGCAGCGGCAATATTAATGTGAATCACCACTGATTTGCGACGCAGCGTTCAGTCATTGGGTCGTTATCCAGGATAGGGGCCGGTCTTCCGTGCTCTTCGTCTTCAAGACTTTCGTCGCCGCTGGCAAAACGTTGAAACCACCACCACTCACGTTATCTTTTGGAAACGACATTTTCGCCAAATGCAGCTACCAACGAATGATGCGGTTCCGCAGCGGATTTCTCCAATTTGAAGACGCATAGCAAGCACGCGAGCACAATCAATTTCTGGTTCATTCTAATCTGAAGGCTATAATCTTAGAAACCGATGAGGAAATAATGTAGTAAAAACAACAAATGTAAAAGATGAAACGCCGCGAAGACTAACTTTCAGTGAGCTCACAACCGATGTGAATAACTGTGAAAAGAAGACCACTATGTACGCGACATTCCACGCTGTGAGACACGCTAAGGCCCCATTTATGCTTCCATCGCCGGGCGACGCGATTCGAACGGTGCGACGAGTCTAGTCGCGTCGCGCTGTTTCAACGGCGAGGAGCACTCCGAACAGCCGGCCACGCGACCTGCGATTAAGCACCATTGCGTTCTTGCACACACGCAATGGTGCACACATTTCCGGGTCCACGTCTGTCTACTCATTCCTAAAGGCATTCATTCCATTTCCTTGATCGAAGAGGTTATCGGACAGATACGTCTCTAGCGCTCACGAGCCATGGCTGATCCTAAACGTCAGCAATGGATCATGAATACGCCAGAGGATATGCGTATCGGAAGGGATATGGGGCGAGGATGACTACTAACATCAACAAATAATAATAACAAACTAATAAATAAAAAGCAAGACACGAGTTGACGCGTCTGGTTGCGGGTCCACGCGATTCACTCCGGACAGCGGGCGTCGACGCCGGGCGACGCGATCAATCAATTCGGCCTCATTGCATGGCCATCGCGTCGCGTCGCGACGATGCATAAACGGGGCCTAAGGCCGTGTTCATACTTCGCGACTACAGCGATAAGAGCGACAATAGTGCACCGTTCGCAGCACAGCGGAAGTAGGAACAGGCGATCAGAGCGACAAGAGCGACTGGAGCGACAGCACCGGCGTTATGAACACTTTTAGGTTGCGTGCTCGGCTTTAATCGATACGCATTTTTTGCTCGGGCGGTTGCTCTTGTCGCGAAGTATGAACAGGCCCTAATATATCAAGGAACGGATTTTGCTTATTCTTGCTGGTTTCAATGTTTTAGGAGTAGTTGTAATGTGGAAGGTGCATGAGACTCGCAGCATTATTGAAGGCTAAAAATAAAAAAGATGAACTTCTTGAGAAAAAAAATCCGTTGAAGATTATGTGAAAACTCAAAAAAAAACTCCTTAGTCGTTAAACTAGATGTCAACGGATAATGATGTTGATTCGTTAAATTGGTTGATTCGTTAACCGTTAGAGGCAAATCCCTGCTTGTAAAGGAAACAAGTGGCATTTACTACTGTCCTGCTGTTTTTTATATAATTACAGCTACATGCGAATTACAGCTAGATGAGGTTAATTCTTTGTTAACTTGATCTAACAGACAGCAACTAAGCTATCCTTGAATTCTTACATTGGTCTGATATCTTGGACGAAAACGCGCTTCTCCACCTCTCAGCATGTCTTTGCCTCTACCAGTAGGAGTAACTTACACTGACATTTATGCAGATTACCTCTGTGTTTTGCAGTTTTACCATTTAATCCGTCTAGGACGGAGCTAAAGGTTCTTGAGCGTCACCCAAATCTTCGTCCTCTACTATCCCGTCATTGAAGGTTAGGGTGCCTGTGAGAAAGTACTCGTGTTGGTAAAATTAATGTAGGAGGTTGGTAAGGAGAAAGCTCTGGGAACATCCGGCAATTATTCCGTTCCCACTCTCGCATGATGGCGACCGTTCTTTGGAGTTTTAAGGCGCAGTGAAGTCCTATAATCATTCCGTCCACGTACCCAGTGCTGCTGCGCTCACCTGCTAGACATCTCTTCTGACAAGGGAGGACAACAGGTGGCCCTTTAAGAGGGGATGTATAGCATTTTCACGTCGAATTGCACTCTCAAATCAAATTGGACACTTTTCACGTCAAATCACCCTTTCAATTATTTATCATTTCTTGACTCCTTTCCTGCCTTCCTTTCTTGCTCTTTATTCCTTCATAATTTCTTTTATTTTTCTTTTCCCTTTATTGTATGATATCTTTCAATAATCAATTTGTTTTTTTTTTTGTGGATTTGTCCTCTTATAGCGTGTGGTTGGAATTGACAATGAATAAACAAATAAGTAAATTATACATTATTAAACTAGAGACTCTCCAAAACGATTAGAATAATTTTTTGCCCAAAGAAAATTTTAGTATAAAATTTTTAGAATTTTTAATACATCTGCCAAATAAATGAACATATTGTTTGAAATTTTAATACATCTGCCAAATAAGTGAACATATTGTTTGAAAAATACATTTTTAATACATTTTAAATACATCTTTAACACATTTTTAATACATCTGCCAAATAAGTGAACATATTGTTTGAAATTTTAATACATCTGCCAAATAAGTGAACATATTGTTTGAAAAATACATTTTTAATACATTAAAATAGTGAACATATTGTTTGAAAAATACATTTTTAATACATTTTAAATACATCTTTAACACATTTTTAATACATCTGCCAAATAAGTGAACATATTGTTTGAAATTTTAATACATCTGCCAAATAAGTGAACATATTGTTTGAAAAATACATTTTTAATACATTTTAAATACATCTTTAATACATTTTTAATACATCTGCCAAATAAGTGAACATATTGTTTGAAATTTTATAAATTTTTATTTTTTGAAGAAAAAATAATGGTTCAAAGCTTTTTTATAGACAGCAAGGCGGCCATTTTTTAGTGCTAAAAAAGAGATTGTTCTACGCCCACTTCCAGGATGTCGTGATTTTTATTCGATTTTTGTATATTCGAAATCCAGCGATTTTTTCCAAAAAGTCTCATTATGAAAATCTCAAGTACGGAGTCTAAGTCTAAGGAAAAGGATAAGGAAGGGTAAGGATACGTATTTGGTCATACAATGACTTGCGGTGGCCGGCCGATGAACAACTGTACGCTTTGTCCTTCCTATGCAAGTCTGGTACCATTTCGCCAACCCCGAAGGATGGAAGGCTTAGTTGTCCTGAGCTGGACCCAAACCGAGAACCTGGTATTGGGTGCCCGCGACACCGGGCCGGGACCTCCTTTGACTGCGCTACGCGCCCGCCCTTCAAGACTATAAATTAAAGAGTGTTAAATTTTTAAATTGAATTATAACTAAATTTTTGCTCAACAAATTCGATCGTTAGCAGAATTTCTGTTTTTATTGGATTTGACACCTGTTGACGGTACAACAAAAGCAACTGTAAGGGACACATATATCCACACCTTGATGGTACACGTAAGTGCCATTTACACTACCAATCAAAAAAAGTTGCAGCCAACTTTCCGAGTTCATCTGATATTTATTGTGCTGTATGTAGGCTAGCTTTTTTAGTGTGATTTAAAACAATTCTAATTATTACTATTATTAGGTCGTTACCTAAGTTCTGTCGTTTTTGACCTCTAACTTTAGATGTAAGTATCTCGGTTTAAACATAACTTTATTAGGCGAAATAAGAACCATTATTAATTTATTCCAATAGCATAGAACTCCGGAGATCTAGAAGCCATGAATTCTTTGAGAGCAGATTCGCCCTTCGAGCTCGCCGTTTGCAAGTATTGTCAGCGCTCCTTCTACGCAACAAAAACGACACGTTTCTGGAGCGAATTGTAACTTGTAACGAAAAATGAATTGTCTACGACAATCGACGACGAAGTGCTTAATGGTTGGTTATTGAAAAAGCACCTAAACGCTGTCCAAAGCCGAGTATGCACCATGAAAAGGTGATGGTGACCGCTTGGTGGTGTGCCACCGGTTTAATCCACTACAGCGTTATCAAAGCTGGTGAAACCAATCTCTACGGAAAAGTGCTATCAAAAGCTGGACGAGGTGCTGAGACGGTGACGAGATATTCACATTTGAAGTTAGAGGTCAAAAAACGACAGAACTTAGGTGACGACCTAATACTATTTTACTTAACCCAATAACAAAACAACAAGATCAGCAAGCGAAAAATCATGACATTTCTAAGATTGGCTATATAACAAAGAAGGAAAGCATGTCATATCCGAAATAAATCTGCCAGCTGAGAAGAGCTCAAGATTTAAAGTCATGTATACCACCAATTAAATTTATTTGTTTAATATTGCTTACTGCGTACATGCTGCAAACTCTCCATCCCTCAGGACATCGATTTCATTAAGGTCATATCGATGTAAAAAAATGAGGAAGTAAAAGTATTATCTTTTCAATTCGTACACAGCTTAACTACAATTTGACTGTGTCCGAAGGAGGTACTTGAGGGCAAATGATAGCATTTCATAATCTTTCTAACTCGTACTCAGCCTAACTACAATTTGACTGTGTCCGAAAGAGTTGCTAGAGGGCAATTGATAGCATTTCATAGTCTTCCTAATTCGTACTCAGCTTAACTACAATTTGACTGTGTCCGAAATAGGTACTAGAGGACAAATGACAGCATTTCGTAATCTTACTAATTCGTACTTACCGTTAACCTAACTACAATTTCACTGCGTCCGAAGGAATTGTTAGAGGGCAAATGAGAGCATTTCATAAAAGTGTTGCATAAAATGGAGCCGTTTTGTAAAAACCAGCCTAGTTATAGTGTGGTTTGTATGAGATTAATTAATTTCGCACCACTCTCGAGCAACATTCGTGGCAGGTCACACCTAAGCGTGAGGAAGTAGCCTTTCGAACTTGGGCGAGGCATTGCTTCTTTCAGTGACCGCCTTTGTAGCCTTTATAACTACAGGCTGTAGAGTGACGAAAGTTTTCAGAATGTTTTTTGCCTTATGGATTGAACTTTTCCATTTTTCGTTGCGATTTTACACAAAGACCTGATTTTATTGATTAGGGCGGGCATTTTTCAAGTACAAAGATATCGAAGTCCAGGAGAGTCGAGCCACAAACCACTCGCCTCATCACGCCGCTCTATCACTTGCAACACCACTTCTTGTCGTCCAGTGCTGTTTCCAGCCTACTTGAGCTCTCCCTCTTGTGGTTGCAAGATCAGAACACCGTTTTCAGAAGCGTTTACAAGATAGGGAATATCTGGAAATAGCGTTCGAAACGGTATTCCGTCACATGTATTTATTTGCTTTATAGTTTTTATATTTATTCTAGGTGTAGAAATAAGCCCTCGTGTTACAAACTTACAAAATGTACTGAACAATAATAATTAAAATACGCAAATAACTCAATTGTTTGTCAATTGTTTGGCTACGTTTTTAACACATCTCGTATAGTACAACATTGAAATATTTATCAAATAGCACATTCCACAGGCATGCCCATAGAGATTTGACAAACCTACCCACTACCCAAGCAGCAAATTAAAATCCTCCAGGCTTCTGTATGTTAGAAGTCTTACCTAACTAGCGAGATTCAAAGTTTGAGCATCGCCCTTACCGATCTCGTGAGCGTCCCATCAAAGAATTCTAGTGCATTGGTGGAGAGCTTGTTGCCAAGGACTTTGTACATCATGAGAAAGTCGGCGATTCCCATTCTATTTCTCAGTGATGAAAGACCAAAAAACAGAGATCGCTGAGGACCACGAGGTATTAGGTTGTAGTTCATCGAATGACACCTCGTCATGAGCTTCCTATTGCAGTTGTTTTAAACACCTTCCAAAAGGTTTGCGTCCTTCTTTTTCGCTGGATTAGACACTGTAGCCCCTGACTCCATAAACGGTCGTACATATGATTTATAGGCACGCAGATAGACTTCAGGGAGCTTGGATTTCAAAACCCTGAAGAGGTTGTAGATACGATAATTGGCTTTTTCACCAAAACTCTGCAATGTTGAGAAAAACATAAGTCACTGGTAACACTGTATCCTAAATCTTCAGCTTCATTCACTCTCCCCGTTAAATCTCTATGTCAGCATCCAAGTTTGGTTCTTGGGTACAATCATCAAAAGACGAGTTTTTTCCGCTGAAAGTGGCGGTTCTTACAATTCAGCACTACGACTAACGAAGTCAATCGCTGACACAAGGCATTTAGAGTCTTCGGGCTCGTCAATTCTTCTATAGATTTTAGCATCGTCGGCATAAATGTTGCACTTGACGCTCAAATTGTTGATGAGTTTTATTGTCAATGGTTGGATTCCCACAGCTCTCATTTTTATAAGTATTTTCTTAAGTGTGACTTTATCGAAGGTACACCACACGCGTGCACTTCTCTCTTCAATAGCCTTTGAACAGTCATCGAGAGATGTGAGAAGCGCAGTTTCTACTGATCTGCCTTTGAGGAAACCGTATTAGTTGGGCAGGCGTGGAGCACGCCTTATTGCAAGCCGTTGTAATTTGCTGGCAGGAAGTACGACTTTGATTAGCCAAGGCTTATTCTGCACTAACCTTCCCATGCGACACACAGAGGTAGGATTACACTCTCATCATCACCATCATTTTTTATTAGCTGTGTCGCTTAGTGGCGGGGTCCCCTCTTCTGATGTAGTAACGCCAAAGAAAAGGAAAGTAGGAAGGTGAGATTACGCTCTATACCGACGAAATCAAGTACCCCGACAACACATGTAAAGTCATGAGTTATGCGTTCCGACGATTTAGACGAATACACTCAGGAACGTGGAAAAGCACGATGGACCTTTCAATTTCGTAATCGACTTTCCCAAAATCATGGATAACCTTAATTCAGAAGTGCCTACAGCAGAAGTATTCCCGGAAGCCTCAATATTCTCTAACTTCGCCTTCAAAGAAATGTTTTCGTCCTTGAGAAGTCGAAGTTCTTCAAGCAGCTCCATCTTCCTTTTGCTGATCTGCTGTATCTCCTGCCTTATCGCAATCAGCAGCTCGACCATTTGTCTGGCGTTGGCCGGGACCTTCGCTTTGGCCATAAAGGACTGCAGTTGGCCAACTGCCTCTGCGTCGGCGTCCGTGGGCGATGACCTAGTTGGTGCTGCAATGGAAGAAACACCAGCTGCTGATCTCGTCGATAAGTTTCCTTCCCCGCTAGCCATCGCTGCAATAATCACTCTTAATTCTCACCTAGAAACAAGTACATTTTAGCACATACGAAGGGGAACAGCTTCCAAAAATTGTTTCGAAGCCCAGAAAAGCATTAGAGAATAACAATCCTTTTTGCTGCTCGAGAAATTGTGATAGTATAGTATAGTATATGGTATAGTTAGTATAGTGTCTATATGCTTCAACGACAGTCCGTAAAAGTCGTTATCCGGAATAGACGTCTGTCTTCCGTGCTCGTCTTCTTTAAGACTCTCATCGTCGGCGACAAAACGTTCAAACCACCGCTCGCATTGTCCTTTGAAAACGATATCTTCGCAAAATGAAGCTACCAACGGAGTGGTTTCGCAGGGATTCCTTCAAATTGAAGTCGCAGAACAGGCTCGCACGCACAGTCATTTTCTGGTCTATTGCAATCGGATAGCTACAATTTTAGAGACCGATGAGATAATTACGTAGTAAAAACAGGAAATGTGAAAAATGGAACGCTGGGGAAAACCAACCTTAAGCGAGCTCACAACCGATGTGAATAACTGTGAGAAAAAGGCCACCATGTACGCGATATTCTGTGTGAGACACCCTAGTATATCATGGAACGGATTCTTTCGCTCATTCTTGCTGATTTCAATAGTTTTCAGTAGTCGTAATCCTGAGCGTTGAAGCTTTCAATATTAGTGAAGACCAAGAGGAAAAGTGATAAAGTTAATAAGAAAAAAGTCCGTTAAAGATTCTCTGAAGTTCTGAAAATTTCCGTGAAGTTGTTGAGTCAGCGGATATTAATGTAAAATGACGTCGATTTCTTAAGTTCGTTAACGGTCAAATGTACATACTCCTGGCTGTAAAGACAACAAGTGACATTTACTATTTTCCTGCTGTTTTTTTTTTCATGGTTATTGTCGTAGTTAAAATTACAGCTGAGTGGGTTACAGTTAGAAGAGGGTAAATCTTGGTTAACTTGATTTAATAGATACAATTATTTTTATTTATTTATTTATTTATTTATTTATGCACCTGAGGTGCGCTATGAGAACCAAACAAACAAAGGAAAACGTACTAGCGAACAAATAACATTGCTTAGCTTCAAAGAAACAACAGCAACGAAATCGTGAGCTACCTTGGATAACACTGATGGATGAACTGCAAAAGAATAGGAGAAGTATCCTTGCAGAATATTCAGAACACTCAGTGAGACGGATTAAAAAATATTTCCCAAAAACGAAAGAATAGCGGAGCATGATATTATGTCGAATTGTTTTAAACTAGGTTGATTAAAACTAATGAAAATTTACATCGGCATCAAAAGTGCAGGCGTTGACATTCAGTATAACTGTGGTGTGACTTCGTGTGAGTGTGCAAATCACTTTCCAGCATTCTTGACAAAGAGTAAACACCTAGGCGTCTGGCCCTATATCCGGTCGTACCAAGTAGAGCAATGGCTACATTAAATTACCTCACAGCGATGCTTCCATAGGAACTGAAGAAGACCAACCGCACTTGAAGTGATATATCTAGATAAGAAGATAGAGACGAAGTGCATTAATGAACAAAGACATTTAAAAACACTCAACGAAGTGGGTGCATAGAAAACTAGTTGGTAAGAAAATAAAGGAATAAATGCTTTGCTCAAAGGTTCTGAATACTGCTAAAGCTATTAGGTGAAAGCAGCAAACACTGTGGCCCCAACATTAGTGAGAAAAGAAAGGAACAGACCGTATAAAAAAAGAAATTCAGAGCTGCCGATGAAACCATCATGTCTAACTTGCTAATGCGTCTTGCGCAACGGTGAAAGAAATTTAGAAACAGCGCTACGAAAAGAACCCATTGCTCCAGTTGGCACTAGTGGCTGTACAGAATAATGGCAGCACTCAATCTGTGGTTGACGATCCATGAGAGAAAGATCCACCAGTTCACTAGAAAACAGAATGTTAAAAGCAATCCTCATTGAAATTGAGATCGCCCGGAAGGCAAGAGTCACCAACCTGCGTCTGAACACAGAGCCCGATTGGGCTATGAAGACGTCAATGGGTAAGAGAGTAAACCATCTAGAGCACCGGCAAAACACAATACTGAACAGTTTTTCTCTGCTAGCGCGCTGGATTCTACGGTAAAAGATGAATAATCTATAACTAAGCGAAAATTCGCCTCCTTGAATTGTAACCATCGGCTCTATTATCTTAAACAAGAAAGCACTTTTTCACCTCTTCACCTTTCTCGCCTCTGATTGGCTAGCGGGTGGCAATTTGCTCCGAATTTGCTCTGACCAGGATACTATCTCAACGGTAGGTTGGAACGGCGCAAGTGTTGTATATGGACAGAACCGCCTCTTCCTGGGAAGTAACAAACTGCAGGTATCTCGACCCCAATACAACTCTGCGCAGAGTTAGGGGCGACGGAAGTCGCGTGTTGGCGCCCTGTTGATTCACGTGCTCCACAGCTGACGGGCGCGTGCGAGATGAGGGCTCGTATCGCGACTCAGCGCAGTGCACAGGTGGCGTAGTAGGGAAGCGCTCGGGCTCGTGAGCGAGGGGTCGGGGGTTTGGATCCCGCAGACTGCGTTTGTTTTGCACTTTTGCAAAATCCATGTTTATCATATAGGTAATCCACCTAGGGGTACTATAGTGTGTTATAGAGCATGTTTACATATAACATAATACCCATACCGTTAACAAGGGTGGTCCAGGCAGGGTCACCGATTTCTCTGAAACTTTGTCTAGGGAGTTATTTGGGGTGCTGATCGCAAATCTGATATCACGATTCGGCTGGATAATAGAGATACAGGAAGGCACAGGATTACATTCTTAAAGCTTTTGCTGGTGACGGAAGGTAGAGGCAGAATCGTGAAAAACGGATGTCAGATTCGTGATCAGCACCACAAATAACCCCCTAGACGAAGTTTCAGCGGATTTTTTTTTGACCGAAGTCTTGTCGGTGGAGTCAGAACTTTTAACTCGTGTCACAAAATATCTATCGTTACATAACTACGGTCAGACAAAATACACAAGTGACACCCAGAAGTGAACATTTTAGCTAATCTGTAGTTTGAAGCATATGTTATATGTAAACATGCTCTATAACACACCATAGTACCCCTAGGTGGATTACCATATGATAAGCATGGATTTTGCAAAAGTGCAAAGCAAACGCAGTCTGCGGGATCCGAACCCTCGACCCCTCGCTCTCGAGCACGAGCGCTTCCCTACTATGCCACCTGTGCAATGCGCTGAGCCGCGATACGAGCCCTCATCCCGCGCGCGCCCGTCAGCTGTGGAGCACGTGAATCAACAGGGCGCCAGCACGCGACTTCCGTCGCCCCTAACTCTGCGCAGAGTTGTATTGGGGTCGAGATACCTGCAGTTTGTTACTTCCCAGGAGGAGGCGGTTCTGCCCATATACAACACTTGCGCCGTTCCAACCTACCGTTGAGATAGTGTCCTGGTGAGCCCCTCACCTCTCGTCTCTGTTTCTACCAGTGGAAGAACCTTACACTGGCATTCATGCATGGGCCAGCTTCATCAGTCGCTTACTGGCCGGTATCGGTATATTGGTTATCGTATATCTCTGCATCTATCTCTGTATCTTGACCTCACTTACTAGATCACCTCTGTATTCTGCTCTTCCACCATTTATTTTTATCACTTAATTGTTATCCTTTAATCCATCTAACACTGGGCTAAAGGTAACCGACCATCGTCCACCTTTGTTCTTTGCCATGCCGTCATTGAAGGTCATATGCGAGCACCTGTGAGAACGTACTCGTGTGAAGCTAATTAATATAGGAGGCTGGTACGGAGGAAACTCTGGGAACATTTGGCAATTATTCCGTTCTCATTCTCGCGTGACAGCGACAGTTCCTTGAAATTCTATGGTACAGCAAGTCCTGTAATCATTCCATCCCACATACCCGGCGCAGCAGTGCCTAGCTTCTAGGCAATTCTCTGACAAGGATGTCAGGTGACACTTTGATCTATACGATTCTCACATGAAATGGACACCTTTAAAATCAAATAGAATAGGATTTCACGTCAAATCACCTTTTCAAATATTCCTCCTTGCTTGCTTTTTCTTCCTTCTTACTTTTATCATATGTTTTCTTTCTCTTTTATTTTATGCTACCTTTTCTAATGGCAATTTAGTTTTTTTGCAAATTTTTTCTTTTATAGCGTGTGGTTTGAATCGGCAAAAAATAAATAAATAGACTATTTTTCAAATCAAATTGGACGCTCTTCTAAGCCTAAGCCCAAGACTTTTGAAATTAAGGCGAACATTTCCAAATTGGAACGCGTTTTTTCTTCATTGAAGTATACACTTTCCAAAAAGGTTGGATTAATTTTCGTTTAAGAAAAATTTTAGTATAAATTCCTTTGAAGTTTTAATTCACCTACTCAATAAGTGAACACACTGTTTGAAATCTTATAAAAATTTTATTTTTGAGGAAAAATAGTGGTTTAAAGCTAGTGTTAAAGATCAGGAAGGCATATACCAGGCTGTCCAATAATTCCTGTCCGAAAATGTTCAAAATTCTATAATTTTCCTTAGAAGTGTTATAATATCAGGCAAGTGTAAAAACCTTCTAGAAGGTTCTCCAGAGTTCCACGCTAGGGGTATCTAAGGCGCAGTCGCCGCGTCTAGTTACCAGTACAAGCTAAAATGGACCAAGGTCGAATTCGTACGTTCGTGTACTACGAGTGGCTGCTGGGCAACGACACGGGCACCGCGGTCGCCAACATCTTCAGAGCGTGCAAGGAGGATGTAGTGTCCCAACGCACAGTCAGGCGCTGGTTCAATCGTTTCGAGAGCGGCGACACGAGCCTCGAGGGCAGGGAACACCCGCTGAAGATCATGCTCTGCTGCTGGTGGGACGCCAAGGGCATGCTGTACTTGGAGCTGCTCCCGCAAGGCAGGGCGGTCACCACCTCCATCTACCCCGATCAGCTCGAGAAACTAGCCACCGCCATCCGAGAAAAGCGTCTCCGACGGGCCTCGGTCCACCTGCTGCACGACAACGCGCCCCCACGTGGCGAAGGAGACCCAGCAGAAGTTGGCGACGCTCGGCTGGGAGACGGTTGCTCATCCGCCGTATTCCCCGGACCTCGCCCCCTCCGATTACCACTTGTTCCGCCCGCTGAATCACCATTTGGCCGGAAGAAAATTCACCAACTACGACAACCTCAAATCCGACATCGCGGACTTCTTCGAGTCGCAGCCCCGGAGTTCTGGGCGAAGGGCATCGGCGACCTGCCCAATCGATGGGCCACTGTTGTGGATAACTGTGGCGATTATATTGTTGATTAGACTTGTTTTTCAATAAAGTTGAAAAAAATTAAAAACGGTGAAATTTTCGCACAAGAATTATTGGACAGCCTGGTATTTTTAGTATCGGAGAAGAGATTGCGCCATGCACTCTTCTAAGACGTCGCAATTTCTATTCGATTGATAGCAGAATTTCTGTTTACTTGAAGTTTGACACCTATTAATGATAAACAAAACAACTGTAGAGAGCATATATATCCTCACTTTGATGGTTTTTTGTAGGTACATGCTTGCTTCTGCTGTGCTTGACGACAAATTTTTAGTTCATTATTTTCTTAAAAATAAAGATTTTATAAAATTATTACCCTTATTGAGCACAGAACATTTATTGAACCAAAAGTGATACAAAACCAGTTTAACAAAACGATTACAAGTGCTTTAATTAATCGACTCGGCATTTCGCTCACTGAGAAAGGTACTGCATCAAAATATTATTTATTCTTTTTTACAAATTCTTTAGTGAATTTCTCAAATGTCATTTCCGCCTAAAAAAGTTTTTAACTTGTATCTGAACGTCCTTGACAAAGAAAATGAAAGAATTAAGGCAGGTAAACCAAAAACCAACAAACAAAAAATTTCAAAGAAAGTTACCATACCAAATTTCCTTCAATTACAAAAATTTATCCTTATCATCTTATTGAGGAAGCAGTTTAACCTCGCTGAAAATTATTTTGATTTCGAAGAGTTTGCTTTGTGTTACGCTTAGAAGAGTGTCTAATTTGTTTTGAAAACCGCCCAATTTGACATATCATATTCACGTCGAATTGGACACTGTTCTAAGTTATCTTAAATTTTTGAAATTAAAACAAACTCTTCCAAATTAAAATTAGCATTTTCGCCGTAAAACTAGACTTTCCAAGAAAGTTAGAATTTTTTTTGTTCAAAGAAAATTTTAGTATAACATTCTTTGATGTTTTAATGCATCAACTCAATAAGTGATCACATTGTTAGAAATCTTATAAAAATTTTATTTTTTTGAAATAAAACAATGAGTTAGAGCTTGTTTTGAAGAGCAGAAGAGCAGGAAGGCGGCTATTTTCTATTGCTAACGCAGAGATTGCGCTATGCCCTCTTCCGAAACTTCGCGATTTTTATTCGACTGATAGCATAATTTCTGTTTGCATGTAGTTTTACGTCTGCAAGCGGTTCAACATAAAGAATTGTTAAAAACATATTGCTGCATGTAAGCAGTATTTACACTATCAGTCAAATATGCATTGCTACTTGCTTTTCGTGTACATGGCGCGATCCGGTCTTTTAATGCACTATACGATGACTGTTTTGCTGCGCTTTAAAACAAAATTTAATTTATTATTTTTTCTCGAAAAATAAACTTTTTATAAAATTATTACTCGTCATCGGGCAGATGAACTAAAATATTTCAAAAAAAGTTATACCAAATTTTTCTTGAACAAATAATTATTCAAACCATTTTGGTGTGCTTGTGGTTTGACCTTCCTAAAGGCCATTTGATTGGGAAGAGTTCGCTTAGTCTTCAAAAATCTTACGTTAGCTTAGAAGAGTGTTCAATTTGACGTAAAAAGTGTCCAAATTGGTTTGAAAAGTGTCCAATTCGACGTGAAAATGGTATCTATAAGGATGCAGCTTCGAACGCTGATTTCAAATATTGGTTCCATGTCTGACAAACACTTCTGGGAGCGTAGTTGTGGACCTCTCAGAAGAGGGCGAGCTCAGGTAGGCTGGAAACGAAGCGAAAGGATCCATGCTGCTGACTATTATTCTTCCATCAAATTCCTCCACTAAGCCTTAGGATCCTCCTGCTCTGATTCGACACTGACGCCTTCTTCATCCGCTTAAGGAGTTGTTATTAAGGCATTGATCACCCACCGATAGACATAGGTGATGATGTCTTAGCTATCGATTTCTCCCAAATTTTGATTAGAGCGGTTACTTAAGGAGTTATTCATTTGAGGTTCGTTTAGACATTTCGGTTGATTACGGTGGGTTGAGCTAGGTATTGTGGTTGTGCTCAAATGAATATGTTTAAATTATCACTCGAACAATTTGTTTGAATATTTATTCGAATGGGCGGGTGTAGCGCAGTCAGAGGAGATGCCGGCTATCGCGTGCACCCGATAGCAGGTTCCTGGTTCGGATTTCCCGCCCAGGCCAACCAAACCTTCCATCCCTCCGGGTCGGTGAATTGGTACCAGCGTTGTCTGGGAAGGATGAAGCGCTGTCTTGTTCATCGCCTGGGCACCGCAAGTCATTGTATGGCCAAATACGCATTCAAGTCGCCTCCAAGACATCCCGTAGAAGTAGAATGCGTGGCGCATCCCAAAAGGGATTGAGTAACGCCGTCCTTTATCCTTTATCCTTTTAATTTATTCGAATAGTCGAATATTCGACATTTCTAGATTTTCAAATGTTCGTCCAATTCGAACATCGAAAGGGAGCCATATTCGAAAATCGAACAATTTTATTCGAATATCGAATAATCTTCAAACCTTTAAGCACAGGATCTGATTCGAACAGTTTGTTCGGCTTTCCGGATATTCGAGTAAACGAAAAATGGAGCTTATTCGATTGTCGATCACTCGAAAAAATTTACGAGCAAATAAATACGTTCACTCAGTCGTTTGGGAATTTTTGACATCGAACAAATGCATTCATTCAGTCGTTCGAAAAAGTTTGAGATCGAATTTATTCGTTCATTCATTCGCTCGATAAAAATTCTAAAAAGTACAACGATAATAGGTATGGGTGACTTAAGGTCACTCACCCCATGCTCACCTATACCTACAGTAAAGAATAAAGGATAAAGCACGGCGTTACTCAATCCCTTTTGGGATGCGCCGCGCATTCTACTTCTACGGGATGTCGTGGAGGCGACATGAATGCGTATTTGGCCATACAATGACTTGCGGTGGCCAATCGATGAACAAGTCAGCGCTCTATCCTTCCCAGACAAGTCTGGTACTAATTCACCGACCTCGGAGGGATGGACGGCTTGGTTGGCTTGGGTTGGAAATCCGAACCAGGAACCTGGTATCGGGTGCAGGCAACAGTTGGCACCTCCTCCGACTGGGCTACACGCGCCCTATACCTACAGTAACCCATCGTAATTTTAAAAACAGACTTTACATAAAATACCAGCCCATTAAATAACCGTTCTAGGCTATATTTAGACGACGAAACTTTTCCAAGTGGGGAGTCATGAAGGTACAATAGATCCTATGAATCAGGCTTCTTTTCTGGCGAGCTTTTTCGTTGCGGTTTTGCACGGAGACCTGATTTGATTTACTAAGGCGGGTGTTTTTCACGAAGTGCAGAAATCCCGCAACACAGGAGAGTCGAACCATCAACCCTCCCTCCCCCCTCCCCCGCCTCACCACGCCGCTCCTCTATCCCCGGCGGCGCGACTGCTCAGCAGACATTGCTGTGTCCTGCCTGTTTGAGTTCGCCTTCTTATGGTTGTAGGTATTTAACACCGTTCCTAGAAGCTTTTAGAGGGTAGGGAACACACATTGCGGATTGGCGTTCGAAGCGATATCCCGTCATATTTATATCTTCTTAAGGTGCCACGGTCATCTGATACGGCTTACAAGGAAAAGTTCCCAACTCAAGTGAGCTTTTGCGATTCTATTTTTACAAGATGTAGGGCCCTGTCAGCGGAGTCCAGAACCGTAGTCTGCTTTTGCTGAACGCTTTTTTGAAGACCTTAAAAAGAAGGTCTGAAAGCGTGTGCGCAACTATCATCAACCCCTACGACACCTCACGAGATTTGGCCCGGCGGCGCAGTTGGTAGGAGTCCCGCCTCGTAGGAGCACACCGACGGGGTTTTGAGTTCGAGTCTGCGTACTGCCGATATTTTTGCACATATTAGTTTGTTGAAGTTTGTTTTTTGTAAACAACTAAAACACAATTGCTTGTCCCACCAACAGCATCTTACAAAACCCAGTGAGGAACAATCTTCTCCCTGACAAGGAGTGACTACTTCTTCTTCTTTGAACGCGCAATCCGTGGATGCAGAGAAAGGTCCTGTGTGAACATCGACGTAACTAGCAGCCTCCCACGCGCATGACAGACACAGAAAGGTCACATTTTCATTATACTACCTCTAACCTAACCGTCTCTTCGTCCTCACAGTTGACATCTCTATATGTGGCGTCCAGGAGGAGTCGTTTTGTGGTGTCGGCAACCGCAATCTCTCTACTTGTCGGGGAAGGTAAATCCCGTGTGAAGGTGGAAAGTAGTTGGCCGACAACACGTTCAGGTGAACGTCCAGGTGAGAACGACACTTATGTACCGACATGACCCGGGTTCATAGTATTCAACCGTAAGGTATGCGTATTTGTGTGCAGTTACGGAACTATTGGTGATATGGTATGATGTGGTGGTGGTGAAGATAGGCATTGTTGAAAAACTAGCACTTATTAACGCGCAAATAGACAACCTTGATTCGTTTTAAGCATTGATGGTCTAAAATTGACTCATGTGGTCATGAGAAAGCTTAATAACAACAAACTAATATGTGCAAAAATATCGGCGGCACGCGGACTCGAACTCAAAACCCCGTCGGAGCGCTCCTATGAGGCTGCACTCCTATCAACTGCGCCGCCGAGCCACATTTCGTTAGGTGTCGTAGGGGTTGATGAGTGTTGCGCACACGTTTTCACACCACTTTTTCAGGTCTTTAAAAAAGCGTTCAGCAAAAACTGACTGTGGTTCAGGACTCCGCTCACAGGGCCCTACATCCTATCAAAATAGCATCGCCAAAGCTCACCTTGTTTGGGAAGTTTTCCTTGTTAGGCCTCTGTTTTGTGAAACCTTGCGAGAGCCCTCCCTCGTTTTGTGAAACGAGCTAATCGAGCTTAATCACCGTTGACTGTCAGGAAGTCGACTATGTTGATTGCTAATAAATAAGGCTTGCATTCCCGTAAACTCATTACGAACACGTTGCTACCGCAATAATGAAATATCCGCGATAAACCCGTCGGCTCCTTTCTAAGCACGTGGCGACCTCACGGTGGCTGTTTAATTTCCATTGTCCGCGTTCGGCATCAATTTGATGGGCGTCTATGGGTTGCGCCACGTATTCTACTTCCACCGTCAGAAAGGAACACCCTTTCTTCATGCTTAGATGTCAAGCCTAGCCTCTGAAAATGTCTTCCAGTATAGGAATTTTAACCCGGCTTCAAGGTTTTCCATACTGGCTATTCACTCTAATTGGAAGGGTTCTAAGCTAATTATACTCCATCGCTGAGCAGAAAAACAAACGTCAATTACACTACGGCAGCTGAGTTCATTTTCAGAATCTCAAATGAAGCGAGCAGGAACATTAATTGCGTTCTCAGTGATTCTTGTACCTTCAGAGTGGATATTAAAGCTTCCTCGTCATTCATTCCGTTTTGCGTTCTAGGAATTGCTCTTGCGATTTTTTTTCTTCAAACTAAGAATGTGTCCAAGAGACTCTATTGCTTTTGACGTTCAATTTTTTTGCAACGTGGTCAACTATGACCGTCGCATAGCCGCACCCGGTGGCATGTATACCATTTCCACTTCAGATGGACCTTCTAGCAACCCTGAAGCTTCTGAAATCAAATATAATGTCTTCTAAATCAAAAAGAACGTCTTCCAGATTTAACTATTAGGTTGTAACGAAATAAATGGCACTGAACCACTGTAAATTTAAACAGTTAATATCTCGGCTTGTAGGCAAGTTTATTAATCGAAATAAAAACCTTCTGATTCTACACATCTTTGCCAACGTGACCAAGCTTTTTTATCCCAGTAGCATAAAAATCAGAAGTTCTGGAATTGACGAAATCTTCGAAGGCACTTTCGGCATCCTGTTGGTATCTGAACATCTTCCCTACCAAGAAGTCGCCAAGATGCTTGGAGAAATGGTAGTCTGTTGGGGAGAGGTCGGGAGAAAACGGAGGATGTGGTAGAGTCTCAATGCTCAGCTCATTCAATTTCTGCAACGTCATTCGTGCTACATGGGGGCGAGCATTGTCGTGCAGAAGGAGAACTCGCCTTCGGTTTACCAAGGCCGGCCGGATACCCTTCAACTTTTTCATCATTTCTTCAATTTCAATGCAGCACTTCTCTGCCGTGATGGATTCACCGGCAGGGAGGAAGCTGTGCTGAATAATTCCCAGCGAACACCACCATACTGTCACCATTACTTTCTTTTGGTGCAATTCCGGCTTCGCAAAAACCTTGGGGCTCTCATCGCTGTCCACCCACTGTGCCGATCGTCGCCTGTTGTCGTACATTATCCATTTCTCGTCACAGGTTACGATGCGATCAAGGAATGGGTCCGTTTCGTTCCGTAGAAGCAGTGCTGACGAGACCTCATATCGTCGGTTTCTTTGCTCCTCACACAGCTCGTGAGGCACCCATCTTTCCAGCTTTTTGGTCTTTCCAATTTCCTTCAGATGCCGGGCAGCTGTGTTGTGACTGACGCCAAGAACCTTCGCTATCTCCCTGGTACCTTTGTGTGGATCCTCCTCTACCACATCTCTCAGCTTGTCCTCATCAACATCACTATGCCTCCCACGACCTTCATGTTCTTCCAAGCTCTCATCTCCATTCCGGAACTTCTGATCCGAACGATACGCCGTCCGAATTGTGGAACATCCTTGACCGAATGCGGCGTTGATCTTCTCGTCCGCCTTCTTAGCTGTAGTGCCCAGCAATGTGAATTCATACAAGTAAATGCCTCGGATTACCCCTTTGTCCATCTGCAAAAAAGTCAATAAAACTCTAAAGTTTTCCCACCTTTACATAGAAAATTTGGTACTCGCCGGTAGAGCAAAGTTTGCGCTTCTAAATGATATGCCACATGTTACGGTTTGTTCTTGATCAAACGCGTAAAGACGCGCCAAAAAGTGGCGCGAGCCAGTGCCATTTAATTCGTTACAACCTAATAGATACTGTCCGTCACAGTAAGAATAATTTCTGTTTTTGAATAATTTAGCATTGCTTCCTTTGACATGTATCTCTTCACTCGCCTAATAAGTTGCGAGTCTGTTTTAAATTTTATTTTAAAAAATTATTTCTGAATGAAGAATAATGATAAGAACTTGCTGTATAGTGCAGGAAGCTAGCAATTCTCTAGCGCCTAACAGATTTTGTCATGTACTCGTTCAGGAAGTCGCGATTTTCCACTGAGCCCAGCTAATTTTCGAGGACTTGGCCAATCCAGTTCGTTTCAAAAGTATGTATCCACTCCAGAATTTGCCCATATCTCGTTTCGCGTTTATTTCTGCAGGTCCTCACTAGTTCCACTGGATTCATCGCAGTGGAAAATAGGTAACCACTTGCTTTCAGGAATGTTTTTCGTCTCACACGAGAATAAGGCATTTTTGAAGAAAATTGGTTGAGAATTGGCGTTTCAAAAGTATGTATCCACTTGTGAAAAACAAACTTGTGAAAAACTGTGAAAAACAAATCTATGTACTGATGCTCGCGAAGAAATGGAGGTAGATGATCTTGAAGAATATTCTGATAGTCCCGTGAGTTCATTCGACTTGTGGTACAACTCGAAGAACACCAGAGCTTCCTAGATCTCCTGGCTGCCATGAACGAAACCACGTCTGCTAAAGACGAGGTGTCCTTGCGCAGATCCCACCAGTAGCAGTGAGATCTATCGGAGCTGTCTAAAAAATCTAAGTTCTTTTCGTCGAAGAAGACTAACTGAAAGACTGGACCCATTCAAGTGGGAGGAATTTCCATAGTGAAAAATGGCGTGCCGTCTTCCAATCAGCCCGGATGTTTCTACACGCAAATTGAAGACGTTCGGCCTTGTGGCGATCAGTCAACTTCTGAGCCCCCTTCGTCGGCTCACGGACAATGTTCCCGCTCTGTCTGGCTGCACTCCAGATGGTCGTCTGCAATGCACCCAACGATAAATCTGCCTAACTTGACTGATCGAAGCCGTCGAGTACAATATGAGTCGATGAATGTGTCGAACTTCTTTTCCAGCAAGCACAGAAGGTCTTCCAGACACTGGTTTTATTCCATAGCCATCGGGGTCTTTCAGATAGTTGGACACAGCGCATCTGGAACGACGAAGTTGAGCAGCGATTTCACGAGTGAAGTGTCCTGCCTGACATTGAGCTCGAACTTGCGCTTGTTCCTCAACGGACAACCGGGTACCACGTGACATGTTGGTATTAGGAGTAAGCGTAGAGCAGTTTTGGTTTGACAGGATGAAAATTGCAGATATAGCAAAGCACTATTGTTAATGGCCTCATACTTTTGAAACAGTGGGAAACCAATGATTTCTTTAAAAAGTTTTCTATTTCAGAGAGGTCTCTGATTCATTTTCAGGTATAGTTTTCGACCATGGTGAATTCAGTGGAAGCAGCCCTTTACCGCGAAACGTCGTAAAAAAAGCCAAATTTACCAAATTATGAGTGGCCTTCTGCACTAGTGTTTATGTTGTGGTCTACACTTATAGACTATCGCAGAGTCGGCTGTGGTAGGCGACAGTCGTTGCTTTAGGATAGGGCCCATCTCCGTCTGCGCGGGACCCTCCTATCCTTAGCCATTGACTGCCGGTTGCCCAGCCAACTCTGTAAGGGCCTTATTTCCTTCTGCTTCTATCGAACTAGCTATTGAATAAATATAACAGCAACAATAACGCTTTATTAACTTCACACTTAACTTCCCAACCTAAATCCACAAAAAATAATACAATATTTTTATAGAAATATCAGCTATTATTTTTCTGGCAGTTGAGTCTTTTTTTCTCTGAGAAAGTGTATAGTCAGATGCATCTGCGTATGTGTGCAAATATATTTAGCTTATAACAACTCGTGGAAAGATCTCTTACGAGAGCAAGTGCGACGCCCTTTATAACGTATTGGCACATGTTATTTCTGAAATTATAGTAATTATAAGTAGTTTACGCATGTAGGGCTGTGAATGTGAACTTTCGAAAAGACAACTTGAGACCTACAGTGCTCTACATAATGCCGGTTTCAGTGCACTTTTCCATTAATCACGTGAAGATTGCCTTTCACTGAGCCCAGCAGACCTGTCCTCATTTGTTAGGTCTAGACCCATCCAGAACCTGAAATTCGATTTTCGTGGCGAAGACGCAGTAATTAGTCAAATTATGTTTCATGAGTAGGAATTGCCGTCAACTCTTTTGGCATTTGATCAAGCTCACGCTGCCCCATTTTCCAAGAGACGCTTTTAATATTATCAGTTGAAAATGGCTGGTTTCTTTTCTACGAATGCAATAATTTTGCAGTGCAAAAACGGCTGAAATTTTTTCGTGGGAATCGCTTATTCTAACAAAATACAAACGAGCAAAATCTGTGCAATGTGTGACATGATCGTCCTTTTTCGCTCTTGCTGATATACTCCAGTCAGACGTCACCGATTTCAAAGTTATTTGCCACAATTTGTCTAACCTATAAACCTTGTTTTCACAAGAAGGAACAAACAAGAAGAGAACCACCATAAACAAAAGGCTCACTGGAATATTCCATCTCCTCGTCAAGCTTACATGAGGGAGAAACGTATCGTCTGGCTGCTTCATAATCGTGAGCGGTGTATGTGGACGGATGTCTGGGCAATGTCGCTTTTAAGAGCAGGTATTTTTACCAGCACAATCTAGCTATAAAGCAAATTCGAATTAGTAGAGTTAGCTGAAGGTAGGAGGTAAATAATTTAGTTCAAAGTCCAACCACCATAGCAAGCCCTGTTGAAATTGCACACGACTTTTGGAGCAATTTTTCATTGACTGTACCAGTGTGTCAGAAGACGGTGGCAGTTGTTTGACCGCCCTCTCTTCTCCTTGTCTTCGCTGCGGTTGCTTTGTAGGTCGTTGGTCCTTCATGCAATATGTCACCAGCTGCTAAAGTTTAAGGATACCGGTATTGAAAGGAGAGCTAAAGCTTCACGCTGCATTCGAATCGTTTCATTCCCCACAGCTAGAGACATGGGCCTCACGTATACGCGACTATGTATGCTTCCAAAGATCGCCAGACATTGTCATGGTTGCCTAAAAAGTTAGGACACCAAAACCTCTGCACAGTACACGGAGGTCATTTTATACATCAAATAAATGATAAACGATTTGGCAGTAATTGGTCCGTTTGGAATTTGCTACGCTCTTATTTCTACGGAATACTGTAGAGGCAATTTGAGTATGTGCTTGGCCTTTACAATGACTTGCGGCAGTCAGTCCTTGTGCTAGTCAGTGTTGTTGCAGATGACGCACCTACAGAGTGATTCATTACCTTCTACCATAATCCTTTACCCATTCTTTTTTTGTAACATTTGTTTTCTGCACTTGTTCAGAGAATCGAGTAAGAAACGATTCACTATCTCATTTCGAATTTACGAAATATCTCCTAAAAAGTTGATGCATTTTCACTAAAACTAACAGTACCCTTCCCCCAGGCTGGAAATTTTGTCGCGTAGTATTCGTTGCTATGCATTTTTCTCGGAAGGGATTGAACAGTTTGGATAAAATTAGAACAACTTCTGGGGTCGTGACACGTTCTCTGAAGCCCGTGAGAAGCGCACGTATATTTCAGCACCTTTTTACGGACCCGACGTTAATAGTGCTTGAGAAAGCCAAACTCGAGGTCGCTGAATTAGCACTAGAAATGTCAGGAAAGGATAAAACGCTGAACAACTTCAGGAGTCGGAATACGTTCTCTGGAGTCTGTGAGAAGTGCACCTGTATTTCAGTATCTTTTTACTGACTTGACGTTATTAGTGTTTGAGAAAACCAAACTCGGGGTCGAGCATTGGTGCCAGAAATGCCAGGAAAGGACAAAACGCTGAATTACTCGGTTGGCCATCGTTAGTGATTGTGTAGGCCAGATACGCCTTCAAATTGTCTCTACGACATCCCACAGCAGAAGGGGGCCGAAGTAGCACGTCCAGGTCCCGGACGAATATATCAAGGAAGGGATCCGTAAATCGCTTTCACAGATTTACCTAACCGGCTCTTTGCCAGAAACTTACCTGCTCTTGAGATTCACGAAGGGCGCGAGGAAGGATGCCGACTACACTTAGCAGACATTAGCAGTAGGGCGTTACCGATACTTCACCGCGTCGTTTACCCAACGCTCTAGCAGGGTAACTGTTACTACGGTTTTCACCGGAAACCGACCACGTCGCGCGTCCACGGATTAAGAATAAGCCAGTGACTTTACGTAGTCGTCATCAAGTTCAGATATCTTTCTTCGACCCGGGTTCTGATTCATCAACGAATTACCGTTCTCAATCCGTGGTAATCATCTCTGGTGCGAAAATGCGCGCCCTACCTCTTGTGCTTCGCTTGTGCTTGTTGGGAAGATCACGTTCAGTAGTGCAGGTTTAGGTCCTGTTTTATGAATAAGCAAACTACTGATCAAAATGAAGTCATCATCAGGAAGACTTCAGTAATATAAAACATAAGAAAATGCAAAATTCAAAGAAGTAAAGAAAGGTGCAAAATATTAGAATTTTATTTTGCAACAAAAGTGTTTAAATTTGGAGCAAGCATTGGCAGTTTCTTAAGGTTTCTACAAAGAACTAACGTGTTTCCAAAGATTTTCCACGAAGTTTTGTGGAAGCAGAATACGTGACGCATCCATACTGAGCTGTACTCTCGAATTTTTTTCGAATATTCGAAAGGCTTCGAATACCACAAATTTTCAGATACTCGAAGTCTAGTACAATCGAAAAGCTCGATTTTTTGAATATGCGGATTCGAGTGCATTCGAAAAACGTGTTTTTTTTTGAACATTCGAGCATTCAAATTTGAATGAAAATCATTCGACTGCTTATTCGATTACGGCATTCGAGCACAACTGCAGTCCAGACTAGACCAGGCCACGCTCTTTTGTTAACCATGACTTTGAACGTGCTCGAGTATTCTTATCGTTAGACTTTCTTGCTGAACGTACCACGGTGACCTTTCATAAAGATGAACGTACTACATAGTAGGGTCATTATAGGTGATTCAAACTACTATGGATGACACTACGAGCACTCCTATCGCGGCATCGGCGAACATCCGCTACATGATGGCCTTCACGTACCTAATTCTGTCAGTTATTGGAATCATTCCAAATATTATTCTCGCCATAACATTATATAAGGTATGTTTTCATACAAGGGAAGGATACCAAGCCGCTGTGGCATTCTGTGATAATGTTTATATCATTGGGTGCAGCTCAGAACGCTGATTCTAGATATGTATTTACTCTCTGCAACGCACGTCTGAAGATGCAGTTGTGAACCACTTTATATTGTCTTGTGTGTAGTCTTGAAGGCATTACTCCAACGCGACGCCGCGTGCTAGCCGTGTGCGACGTCGCGTCGCAGCGGTGTTATGCGGACGTGTGCTCGCGTGGGTGATATGGATCTGGGAACGATCAAGCGATGCCCGGTTCGCCGCGGAGCGCGAAATCGCCAGACAATGTGGTGCTTCGGAGCAAGTATTTGGGAGATTTCTAACCGAAGCTAACTAACCTAGGGAGGGGGGGGGGGACTCTTAACATTGCTTTCTCAGCTACTACTTATGCGATTAGTATCATTTCCTACTAACAAACATATCGAATATAGCGATGTCAGTTCCTGAAATGAGGGTACGAGACCAATCTATAGAAAAGAGATTATTTAGTTGACGTCTTCATATGCTATTCACATATTCAACTGCTTTTTTCTCCCTTAAGCGGCTTTCACACTCCCGTTGCTGCTCACCGATGCCGTAACGATGAAGCATAGCGCAGAGATGCAGAGGAGCAACGACAACAACGAGGGAGCTTTCACACTGGTGTTGCTGCAATCCCGCATCAGCAACACCGGCATCGGCTGCGCAACGGTTGCGCTGCCTCACCAACCACGATGATCGCCATCATTTCTTGTTGCTAATGCTCGTCAACGAATGCAAATCACAGGTCTTATCTCATTATCTTATCTCACCGCGATGAGGCTGCAACAATCGAACTCCGCCCCTTTTTCGTTACTCGTTGCTGCAACAGCAGCAACGGCAGTGTGAAAGCCGCTTTACAGTAAACCAAACGCCACCTTTCCATCAGTCATAGCTTTTAGGATTAAATTTTCTTCATGAATAAAGAAGTACGTCGTTGAAAGAAAGCAACTGAACCTAAAAGCAGCGATACTCGAAAACCCGCATGTTGATTTGGAAATCAGACGTACTCGAACAGCAAATGTGAATGAGGACAGGAATGGAAGCTGGAATCGGAGAAAGTCAAGCTCATATGACATCTTGCGGTCAAAGTAAGGACCTACAAGGTGTATTTTCCAGGAGGAGTAACATGCAATTCGTAAGTATTTCAAAAACCCAGACCAGTTAACCGATAGTGAGTTTAATAAAAATGGAGCGGCGTTTTTATCTTTATGTTTGAACAATAAAATGCACTACCAAGAAGAGAATACCGCACGCGACAGCCGGCACCTCCTCCAAACTGCGCCTTGGATTTGATAATCAGCTAAATTCCTCCGCCTGAAGTTTATTATGGGGGGGGGGCGATATACGTCACCATCATTTGTTAATGCTACATTGCATTCGTAAAGTTAAGAATAATCGTTCGATGATTCCGACTCGTCACATTGGGTTATTTCGGTCGTAGAAATTCTGTGATACACCTAGGAGTGAGCCGTCTGTGTTAGTTAATGTCGCTTCTCTTTGGTTCGATCTCTCTCATTGTAGAGGTTCCATGAACCATGCCCTCTCTATTTTCAGTCTCTCATTCAACGACACTTTTCCAGAAAAGTTTTCGAAGATAACATTTGCTTGGATTCATTCAGCGAAATTTATTTATTTATTATTTATTATTAATACATCCATAGGGATGTGCCAACAATGATCGAGAAGGCCGCGAAAAAATTGTCCAGAAAGAACACGAATGGGAAAAAACTCAGAACTCAACTTACAAACAGCGAAAGCCCTAAAAAAGCTATCGAGAACATTGAGGAAAGGCCCACCATCTATGAACCTGCGCATTTATGAAGGAGAAAATAACCAGAGAAGGGTAGGACACCAACCCACAAGTAACGTGATCATTGCAGAAAAACAGACGAGCTTGCCCATGGTATACTATGGTGTCATTATTCACCTCAAAAAAGGAAAAAACTGCGAAATAAGTGATATATACATAGTGCCTACGAAGATGACTATCCATAGGCCAGTTGTATGTGTATGAGAGACAGCATTTTGCCTCTAACAAGCTGTCAAAAACTGGCAGTATTATTATGATAGTGATCCTGAGGCACATGAAGATCTGGCAGTAAATAAGCCATTTCAAAGTGATGGTGCTCCAAACCCTGTAGTATTAGAACCACGGCAAGGTGCCTGATGGGAAAACGTTGTGAAATTGAAATTATTGAGATTCTCTGACCTTTCCATCTAAGTGAAGAGATCTAGATGCGGTAATGTCCATTAACGACTACTGCTACACTGAGGTTTCTCAATCGGGGTTGCAGGGTTAGGGGTGTCGCCTAAACGAGATAGGGAAATCAATTTATTTGAAAACAATGGCACCAGCAGGGGTCCACGATGTCCGCTTCACTGCTCTAGACCTCGACGCTAGTGCAAACTATCACAGAGCGCCCCGGGCTGGCTTTATATAGAGAAGCGGAGGAAGGCGGAGCCAATGAGTAGACGCCGCGCCGCCCCGCCGCCTCTGATTGGTGGGCTCCCGGCATAACTATATGGCGGACGACGATCAGTCACTCCCGCCGCTGGGCCAACACATGTACTAGGCTGTCCCATAAGTCCCCGCCGTTTTTTCAACGATTCACTGCAGATTTCGCCGGCTGTCTCTTGCATGGCGCTGCATAGCTTTCGAAAGAGAATGATTTGCTCTATCAGAACGTTATTGCATTTCTTCTTCTATCAGAACGTGTATTGCATTGCTTTTTTCATCCTGAAATTTGTCAATTTTTAGATCGTTGAAGTGAAAAGTGAAAAAGTGAAAAAGTAGCCATTTGCGCACTTGTTCTCTCCGCTTAGGTTTGGAATTCTTTGCGCAGTTTTTCATAGCATTTGGAAGAAAATGTTTTGTGCTACAAGAATACGTATTGGTCCTATTTGCTCATCTGTCCTTTATTGATTTTTAGTTCATCAAATTTGGAATTCCGACTTTTCCGTCCGAATTTTTACCAAAACTCCGGTTCTGTGGTTGGACTTTTTTGCTTGGTGTTATATGTCATTTGGAAGAAGATGTTTTCCTCAGTAAGAATTTGTGTCGCGTTTATTGGCTCACGCTGATTTCTGTCGAATATCAACAAATAAACAAGGAGAGGGAGTTGTTAGTGAAGACACTTTTTCTCTTTTTGGCATTTTGTTGACATTCAATAGAAATCAATAAACGCAACACATATTCCTATAGAGCAAGACATTCTCTTTCAAATGTCCAACCACAGAGCAGGAGCTGTCGGCAAAAATAACCATCCCCCTTCGGACGTCCCAATTTGATGGCCTAAAAATCAATAAAGGACAAGTGAGAAAATACGACCAACACATGTTCTTGTAGCACAGAACATTGTCTTCCAAGTGCTATAAAAATCTGCGCAAAAATTACAAACCTAAGCGGAGAGCACAAGTGCGCAAACGGCTACTTTTTCACTTTTTCGCTTTTCACTTCAACGACCTAAAAATTAACAAAATTCGTGATGAAAAAATGCAATACATGTTCTGATAGAGCAAATCATTCTCTTTCGAAAGCTATGCAGCGCTTTGCAAGAGACCGTCGGCGAAATCTGCAGAGAATCGTTGTAAAAACGGCGGGGACTTATGGGACAACCTAATACAATGGGAATAACTGCACATACCAGTAACATAACAACATCAAAAAGCTACACGCAAAATGGGCACATCTGCGAGGCGGCGCAATTCGCCAATTCCTGAAGTTACTCATTTTGTCTCTAACAAGGAGAGCCTCCAAACTGGCAGTGAGCTTCCGCGATGCAATTTTTACAGGATGTAAAATCCCGTGTGGAAAGTCCAAAACTATATTTACTTTTTTTGCAATACTCTTTTGTGGTCGAAAAAAACGTGTGGACGCGTGAGCGCGAAGTTCATGGCGCACTGCTGCTACCTAGAGTAATGTGGCCGGTTGGCGTAATGGTAGTGTTGTAGCTTCACAGGAGCGTTGTCATGAGTTCGATTCCCCCTTGTACCTGTGTTTTTGCATTTTGCATTGTATCGTCAATTGCACACTTTATCCCCATTTCCAACACATTTTTGAACAAAAAGTCGTGGTGAGGGGATGAGATCGGATGCACCAATTCAACCCAAACTTTGTCCGTGGGGGTTATTTGGGATGCTGATCACGAATCCTGGCATCAGTTTTTTACTTGCTTAACCTGGAAGTCAAAAATTCTCACATTTACACTTTCAAAATACTCGATGAACGTAAACGACATTTGTTGCCGTGTTTTTGTTCAAAAATGTGTTAGAAATGGGAAAAAATGTCTCACTGACAATAAATCGCAAAATGCAAAAACATCAGTACAAGGTGGAATCGATCCCACGACCATACACCTGTGGAGCTACAACACTACCATTACGCCGACCGACCATATTGTCCTGGGTGGCAGCAGGGTGCGATGAACTTTGCGCTCACGCGTCCACACGATTTTTTTGCGACTACAGAAGGGCATTCTGAAAAAAGTAACTATGGTTTTGGACTCTACACACGGAACCCTACATCTTGTAAAAATTGCATTGAAAAGCTCACTGATACTTTGGGCCCTCCTTGTAAGCACTCTACCTTATTTAAACTGAAAGCGATTAAGGATTACTGTTGATTCCAGCACATTTAAAGGATTCAAGAAACTAAGAGCGTGCGGATTATTTATTTATTTATTTATTTATAGATGCACCATAAGTGCGCTACAACAGGAACATGAACACAGAAGTTCCGTATAAACTCAAATAAACTCAATACAATAAACTTAACACTGCACACTGACGAAACAAATAAAGACAAGAAATCAATATGCACTGCAATAAAGTATAGTGTTTCGCAGCGATTCAGAAGCTTAAATACAAGGAGGCTGCAGTAATGAGCCAAAACATCTAAAGAGATTAAAAATAAAATGTCAATTTGAATGAATAATAATTAGAAAGCAGATAATTTCACTGCACTAAATTGTTGTAAAAGTCTGCTTGGCGCTCAGTATAGCTATGGTGTGATTCCGAAGGAGTGGAGAATCACTTTCGAGCAGCTTAGTCAAACGGAAGCAGGAGTCCGGTCTTATTCCGGTCATACCTAGGCTTTCACTACGCTTCCATTCAATTACAAGCGTACGATTTCACATTTTTCAGCTCGGATCGATGCCTAAGCAAAATGTGTTCGTCTTGTTAGCGAAGCAAATTCTGATCAGCGACTTCTGTCAGCTATCTTCTCAGTTGTTTGTCGCATTCCCGCTAGCGCTCTATGGTAGAAATGTAAGCCACACATCTTTCGGTCAGCCATTAATCAATATAAGAAATCAATGAAATCAAATTAAGATTTATGAGGGCAGTGCGGCCATATGGATCTACAACGTTGTGAACTTCCTGGACACTGTCGGCTATAACGGTGTGCTGGACTTCACATTTATCATGGCGATGAATCGAGTGACCGTGTTCTTACTGCCAAAGGTGCACCAAGCGTTCTTTGGGGGCAGAGCAGCGATGTGGTAAGTGTCTTTATAAGTTTTTAGTTGAATGAAAATTTTTTAACTGAAGGCAGAAGGCACTCAGAGAGTTATGTTAGGTTGTTGCAGAAGTCATTGCCGAAACAGACATCGTCGTTTAAAATGTCATAACTCGGCTCATACACAACTCTATTCGGCAGAATAAAAGCCATTTGATTCAACACAGTTTCGTTAACGTTTCTGTTAGGCGTATTTCTCTCTACAATGAAAATCTAGATCACAAAAGTCAAAGACTATCGAGGGCGGGTTCAAAGTGGTCCAGGTCTCGAAACTGCTGCTGTCGCAGGCTTGCATCGAGAACTCGGAAACAGTGATAGTCGGATGGGAAGGGGAAGCAATCTGGAGAATAAGGAGAGTGAGAAAGAATCTCGATGCCTAACTACGTTAATTTCTACCGAGTAACTTTCGAATGATAAGGCCGAGCGTTGTTCTGGAGCGGGACGGGTCCCTCTTCTCCTCTCCACTGCCGGCCACATCTTTCGCAGCTTTTTAATATCATTCCTAAATCACAACAGTAGACTCTGCTGTGGCTGTTTCATCGGGTTGTAAGACACTGTAGTTGGGTCATACCTTTGCAGCACCGCCAAATAGCCCTTTTCGGGTGGAGATCCGGTTTAAGAAAGTCTGACTTTGTTGGTGACTTATCCAACAAGACATGTCCTCGCTTTTTGTTATCACACAAGACCCATTTCTTACCTACGGTTATCGAGCGATCTAATCAGGTAATGCCTTCGGCTTCCCATGGAACTTCGGGATGAGACCTGTGCTATATGAAAGAGCTCGAAACGCTGATTACAAATATGCTAACCAAATTTGCTAAATGGAACTTCTAAGCGAGTACTAGCTAGTGAAAGTTACACTGTTGACTGCATGTCTTGTGCGCTGATGAAGCGTTGGGCGGAGCGTTGCGCAATCAGCGCAGCCATTAGAAGGTTTACCAGTTGCAGCTACAGCGCAGTGGTAGTGTTCTTACTTCGCAGGGAGGTGCTCACGGGTTCGGTCCTCGTCGGTGCTGGTGTTTTTGCATTTTGTGGTTTATCGTCAGTGACACTCTTTATTCTCATTTCCAATAAATTTTCGAGCAAACGCCTGGTAGGAACTATCACATGCCTTTTTTGAGCTCGATGACAGTGGAATAACTGCAAATTTAGATTTTCACGTAAGTGAAGTCAATATCGAATGCTAGATTGGTAACAACGGGTCGTTTTTCATGCGAACAAGGAGGTTTGAACGGAGTCGGGCACTGCTCATCAGTCAGGTCATGAATTGGCCAATTCTTCACCATGCCTATTGAGGTCAGATGCCTTGATACTGTAGCAAAATGGTCACCCATATCTGCTGCCGTCTTTCGGACAGTTGTGTCCGTCTTCGACTCAACAGCCGCTCTTCAATCTTGGTCGTCTAGCGATATGCCCCAACTTGTCCTCGAGGTTAAAACCTCTGGAAGGAAATTTTTCAGCCTTGTATGTACGCTCAGAAGGCGATTCGAAGCTGAATGCGTTCGCAATATTACGAGTTGCCTCAGCTTCAGAATGTTAGAGTTGGAACTCGGGACCATAATCACTCGAAAATCGCGTTGGTTCATCTTTTTTAAAAGGTTATAATAACGTCCAGATTGAAGATAGGCGAAAACGTGGAGCATAACGTGAAAAAGGTGAAAAAACCTACAGAAGCCCTTGTGCAAGTTAGCTTGAAAAGGTGATTTCTGATGTGATGTACCTGTCTTTTTCAACATTCCAGGAAACGGTAATTACTTCTGCAACAACCTAATACTTTCAGACCTCCTTCCTCTCAAGCAGCTTTTTTTCATTTCGTAAAATTTATTATATTAGGTTGTCCCATAAATCTTCGCCGTTTTTTTCAACGATTCACTGCAGATTTTGCCGGCGGTCTCTTGCATAGCGCTGCATAGCTTTCGAAATGATTTGCTCTATCAGATCATGTTTTGCATTTCCTTTTTCATCATGAATTTTGTCAATTTTTAGGTCGTTGAAGTGAAAAGTGAAAAAGTGAAAAAGTAGCCATTTGCGCACTTGTTCTCTCCGCTTAGGTTTGTAATTTTTTGCGCAGTTTTTTACAGCACTTGGAAGACAATGTTCTGTACTAAAAGAAAATATGTTGGTCCTATTTGCTCATTTGTCTTTATTGATTTTTAGGTCATCAAATTGGGACGTCCGAAGGAGGAGGGTTATTTTTGCCGACAGCTCCTGCTCTGTGGTTGGATTTTTGGGCAGGTGTTATATGTCATTCGAAAGAAAATGTCTTGCTCTATAAGAGTGTGTGTAGCGTTTATTGATTTCTTTTAAATATCAACAAAATGCCAAAAAGAGAAAAATCGTCTTCACCAACAACTCCTTCTCCTTCTTCAGTCGTTGATATTCGACAGAAATCAGCGTGAGCGAACAAACGCGACACAAATTCTTACTAAGCAACACATCTTCTTCCAAACGACATATAACACCAAGCAAAAAAGTCCAACCACAGAACCCGAGTTTTGGTAAAATTTCGGACGGGAAAGTCGGAATTCCCAATTTGATGGACTAAAAATCTATAAGGGCAAGTGAGAAAATAGGACCAACACATACTCTTCTAGTACAGAACATTGTCTTCCAAATGCTATAAAAAACTGCGCAAAAATTTACAAACCCAAGCGGAGAGAACAATTGCGCAAATGGCTACTTTTTCACTTTTTCACTTTTCACTTCAACGACCTAAAAATTGACAAAATTCATGATGAAAAAGGAAATGCAAAACATGATCTGATAGAGCAAACCATTCTCTTTCGAATGCTATGCAGCGCTATGCAAGAGACCGCCGGCGAAATCTGCAGTGAATCGTTGAAAAAAACGGCGGGGACTTAAGGGACAACCTAATATATGACTTACGCAGATATTGTTTAGGACAGTGGTTTTCGTCTGGTGCTTCCTCTTCATGCAAATCATTGTCGCCAATGTGATGCGCTGCCACAAGCAGTTCACGTACGAAGAATTCTACTTTTACTTCCAATGTGCGAATCGTGACGCTTTACACGTGGAAATATGGCTAGAAGTGAGTTCCTTGTAGGGGGGCAACACTCATAGCAACTGCTACGGTCCTTACCGTAACTGAGCCCTGGTTTACTTGCGGCGCGACACCACGATCGCTATAGATATCGATTTTTCTGCCGCCCGATCAATATCTATTCCGACTATGGTGCCGCGCAGCACAGCGGCGCAACTATAAACTAGTGATAATACGGTTAACTCTAAGGGAAGATCTGGTCATTCGAATTCTGTGATAGAGAACAATGAAACATTTCAGTCCGACTAACGGCTCTTACCGTAACTAAGCCCTGGGTTACACTTGGGGCGCAGCAACGTAATCGCTATGGATATCGATTTTTCGCGCTGCCCGATCTATATCAATTCCGACTATGTTGCCGCGCAGCGACGCAACTATAATTTAGGGATAATGCGGTTAACTCTAAATGACGTTCTGGTCATTTGAATTTGAGAATAAAAAGCAATGAAACGTTTCAGTACGACCAAATAGATCGAAACAGCATCAGCGTCTCGTTAAAATCATGGACTGTATTGGTCACGCTCATCAGAAAGACGCTCATTCGATGCATTTTAGTCGATGCGGTACCAGAGCTTCACGTTTCCAGTCATCATGTTCTTCACATATGTTGTTATATTCATATTTATAAAAACAAGGCTTTCGACGCATAGTGATGGCACGACGAAACACCGGAAATATGAAATCAATCTGCTTCTTCAGGTAGGCAACTGGCTATCGGTACTTTTTTTTTTGGTTATAGACCGTTTTTCGCAAAATTCGATACTTTTTAAACCAATTTTTTATACTTTTCAAAATAACTTTAGCACTATTGACACTCTTGAAAACAAGCTTGACGCGTTTGAAATCAAATTGAGCATCTTTCAAACAAAAATTAGCGTCTTTCAGGTTGAATTAGAGACCTTTTAAGAGGGATGGTCTGTTTTTTTTTTTGTTCAGGGAAAATTAGTTTTACTTTCTTCGAAATTTTTTAACTCACATAAAAAGTAAACACAAGTTCCTTTAAAATTTTAGCAATTTTTATTATGAAAATATCAAATTTACAGCGGAAAAGCAGCAGTTTCTAAAGTATAAGAAGGGATCGCGCCATGTACTCGACGTGTCCGTCGTGATTTTCGATTGATAGCGAAAATTCTGCTTCTCGGATCTTCACATTGATTCACCTGCTCCTGTAGAAAACACATTTATTTTTATAGTGTTGCAGAAAGCAAGCAGCAGTTACACTATCAGTCAAATGAGAATCGCAACGAGTTAGTCGAGTGCATGGCGTAATCTCTCAATGCACTAAAAATTTTGTCAAAAATTATTAAATAGGGCTTTTAGTAAAATGGATAAAGGAGCCTTTAGTATACTCATAAATATAAAGAACGGCGTTAATCAATCCCTTTGCGATTGACGCATTATACTTTTACGGCGTGTCGTGGAGGCGATTGGAAAGCGTATTTATTTATTTATTTATTTATTTATTTATTTATTTATTTATTTATTTATTTATTTATGCACAACGTGCGCCATAAAAAACACTGGTGAAGCAAAGTGAAGCGTGTCATCAGATGGACTGCCACTTTGGTAAGGCCTAGAGTTTTGGAGTTTTGCAGCAATTCCAAAGCCTAAGTACAAGGAGACTGCAACTACAAACAAAACGTGTAATGAGAATAAAACGTATTATATGAATTAACTGAAAGGAACATAAGCAAATAACTTTATTGTAATCTCGGATGCAGTGATCGGTTTGGCAGTATAACTATGGCATGATTCCGATGGAGTAAGGAAATCACTTTCAAGCAGCTAGACAGAAGGAAGCACCTGGGAGTCCGGTCTTAACTGCGGCCATATCTACGCCTACATTACGCTTCCATTCAAGGCTGCTTCCATAGTAACCGAGATAATCAAACCGAACTTGCAATAGTACACTGTATCAATGTCAATAATAAAACTATATATATATACATTATATATAAAGAAAACATAAGTGTAAGATAAGGAAACATCCATGATTGGTTGCATGGACTCCTCTGTACTTAAGCTTTGAACAACCGTCTGCTTAAAACACAAAAACAGAGCAGGCATAATGACTCACTAAGCATGATAAAGAAAAACACAACACAAACAACGTATAAGATCATAGTAACCACGGCACCACATCTGAGGAAACTCGCGACCCACTGAGCAACGGAGAGGTAGATCTGCAGTCATCTGAACAATGCTGAAACGCGGAATGGTGATAGATTTGAAAACCGGGATTAGCAAAAATGTCGGTAGTTAAGTAAGTGCGGAAGTATTTGGCTATATAATGACTTGCGATGGCCAGATGACTAAGAACTTAGGGTTTTATCCTCCCCAGGCAAGCCTGCTACTAATTCACCGGCCATGGAGTAGGGATGGCTTTCTTGCCCGGGAGGGAAATCCGGACCACGAATCTGGCGTCGCATGCACGCGACAGCCGGCACCTCCTCCGACTGCGCCACAGGCGCCGTTATTGGTAAAAAACATTCAGTAAAACTAAAGGACCGTAAAACCAAAAACCCATGCAAAACTATATATTAGTATATATTATTAATAGTAAGTTAATTAGCATATACTATTTTTAATTAGGTTCAAACTTAGTTATAAAATTTAATTTTTGTTTTAAGTTTAGGACAGTTTTTTAAAACTTTGAAGCGTCGCTTTTCTCACAAATAAATTTACACACAATTTGAAAGATGACTTTTTACTCTTTAATTTTTAGACTACTTTTTTAGGCTGCAATTATCACGTTCTTTCTGGTGCTGCAAACGGCCTCGTTCAGCTTGCTGCCGATGATCGGCACCGGCAACGAAAGATTCTATTCGAGTCTTGCTCAGAACGTCATCAGCATTCTCAACAACTCCGCCAATCCATACGTCTACTTCTTCTTCAATACGCAGATTCGCGAGGGGATGTTGTCTCTGCTGCGCTGCAAGTCGATTCCTGTGAGAAGCAAAACGAGTATGCTGGACAGCAAACGAAGCGTAGCTGGAACGCCAATTTACCACATTTAACATATTGACGACAATACGCAGCATTTGTGCCTAAGTAAGCAAGAGGTCGGGTGGGACAGTAGGCACGATTTTTGCTGCAGAACTTTGAGATCGAGTTTTTTCTAACGGGAACAAATTTTGTGCGGATTTATTTCTCACTGCGCTCTTACCAGGTTCATAAGTTGCACTTATATGTGGGTTAAAATCTCCGTTTTCTTAGATAGAGGTTAGTATTTTTAAATAGCTTTAGAATCTAGCATTTATTACGATGGCAAAAAAAGTGGTCCAGTGGATTAATACGCAACATAAATGATGGGCACACGTCAGCTGGCTTAAAGATCGATTGCCTCACCCGCGCAGCACTATAAAACACTGTCGTCAATGTGCTAGGCTCCGTTTATGCTCCCATCACTACTCGACACGATTAGAACGGAGCGATCGCGTCGCGCTGTTTCGGACGTTCTGAATAGTCGGCAATGCGGCCACGCGATTATGACTAGGACATGTTCATACTTCGCGACTGGAGCGACGACATGTCGAAGGATACGTATCGATCAGTGTCGAGCCGGCGCCTAAGAAAAATCGATAGGTACGCTTTGCCTTGACTGTCGCTGCAGTCGCTTCCGTTGCGGAGTATGAACATGCCCTTATTATGCGTAATTGCACGCACGTAATTGTGCACAGATTTCTGGTCCACCTCGGCGTCCTCAGTTTTCCTTAGAATTTTTTCTTATTCTCGTTGTGTCTTCTCTGTCTTTGTTGCTGAGGTCTTCTCTTTTGTTGTTGATAGGCTCTCGAATATTCTTGTTCCGATGTGGGACGTTTGCGTCGAGATTCAAAGGAGCGAGCCAGTTTTCTTCCGGTCTTGAGTATCGCTTGCATTTCTAACTCGTACTAACTGGTGTTTATTTTCACTTTCTCGTTGTGCTGGTAAGAAGATTAGGAAGGCAGTCAACGAGAAAGCAATAAATAATCACTATTCGGCATCAGTGCAGGCGATGCTCACCTCTGGGCCAAAGGCTGTTTCCTCTCTTTCCAAACCGGATTCAAATGACCTGAAACTGAACAAAAAAGTGTCAAAAATACAGCAGGAACAAAGCAAAGGATGTTAGCAATGAGAATCGAAAAAACACCCGATGATATAGCAAAATTAAGTGCTTGTCCACACTGCCAAGAACAGCTGGAGTAGCAATGCTGTGCTCCAACCCACCGCGATCACTCGCGTCGCGCCGATTTCTAGAGCGACGCGGTACAACGCTGAAGGGCGCGATTGTTCCCAGGGGCCGAATTCATTAATGACTAAATAGGAGTAGAAATACCCACGATGAAGCCTGCGTCCCTGACTCTTATCTTATCTCTACCTGCCTCTTATCTTATCTCTAACCCTTGTACGTCGCATACCCACCGGTTTAATTGTTGATGAATCCGGCCCCAGGTTTACGCGATGCACTCCAGCCGGGTAGCGTCGACGCTGGGCGAGGTGATCAATCAATTTGGCTTCTATGCATGCCGTCGTGTCGTGTAGCGATGGAGGTGTAAACGAGCCTTAGCCCTATGTTATACTTCGGCGACGTCGGCGACAGTGTTGATCGGGTACTAAGCAGTTCGTAGCAGCCCGCGCAACACTGTCCCGACAACAGCGTCGCCGAAGTATAACATAGGCCTTAAAGTGTAATGTTGCGATCTAGTCCTCTCCTTCTGTGATCTGTATATAAGCTGCGAATGTGAATCTCATGTGATCACATCTATTGGTAGTTCTTCTTGAAGAACAAGCATCTTGCTCCAAAATTTGGGAAAGTGTTCATTTACGGATCCACCTGTATACAATGTTGTACGCTATAAACGATTTCATGCTTTTATGATGGTTTGTTATTGATGCATTGGATCAGAAATGCTATCGTCAGAAAGATTGGAATATGGTAACAAAATAAAACTTGTATGTCTTCTTTTCAACTTCGATAAAATCAGGTGAAATTCCAGAACTCTCTATCTTTGTCTTTTTTCCTTATCTTATGGAGATGTACATATGTAGCTCATGCTCACGCAGTTCACAACAGCTAGATGTGAAACAAACCAGCGAAAAACTCCACAACTGCAATATAGTACAGACATTAAGAGCCCGTTTATACTTCGTCGCCGAACGACGCGACGCCATGTATTGTGACCACATTGATCGCGCAACGCGATCAATTTGGCCACCATGTATGACGTCGCGTCGCTCGGCGTCGGAACTATAAACGGGGCCTAAATTGGAGATGAGACACAAATTCTTCAGGCAACCAAAAAATGGTACAGAGATTCTATTCTCAAAAACGCAAACATTTAGCGATGGGAAACCCATGGGGAAACTGACCTGTGGTCTTATATCTCGAACCCTCAGTTTAACACTTGCTGCTTCAGTTTTAGAAGGTGATAGGGCACTAGTTAAAAGTTCCGACTCTACTGACAAGACTTCAGTCGAAAAAAAATTTTCGCTGAAACTTTCTAGGGGGTTATTTGAGGTGCTGATCACGAATCTGACATCCGTTTTTTACGATTCGGTCGGAGACCACCCATACCGTTAACATGGGTGGTCCAGGCAGGGTCACCGATTTCGCTGAAACTTTGTCTGGGGGGGGGGTTATTTGGGCTGCTGATCACGAATCTGACATCCGTTTTTTGATTTACGCTAGAGTACGGTAGATTACGGAAGGTACGGTGACTAAGGTAATGGTAACCGACTTCGCCCAAACTCTAGCGTAGAACGAAAAACGAATGTCAGATTCGTTATCAGCACCCCAAATAACCCCCCTAGGCGAACTTTGGGCAAAATCGATGATTATGACCTCAGCAGCCTTAGTAAGCTTTAGCTACTGTAACCTACCGTAATCGGCCGCAATTTTAAAAACGGATGTCAGATTTGTGATCATCACCCCAAATAACCCCCTAGTCAAAATTTCAGCGAAAAAAATTTTTCGACCGAAGTCTTGTCGGTGGAGTCGGAACTTTTAACTAGTGCCGATAGGTTAAGAATGTCACTAAAATTCCGTTCCGTTATTCCGCTAGTCATTTTAAAACCCAGCTGATGGACGTTTCAAACTCTCAAGGCTTTGCAGACTATGCCGTGCAAGTTTTATTCTTCTTTTTTCTCAATTGTGAATAAAAAACGTAAGCCTTACGAGTCAAGTTATTCTGAACACTTTTTGAAATTTGAATTTTCAATGGGATAGAAAACCGTACTATCGCCCTCTAAAACTGGTCTCACACAGATTTTACACGTCTTGATTGGAGTCTGAAAGCATTTTTTTCGGGGCGCGATCTATGATTATATGCTAGGATGAATTCCAACTACTCCTAATTTCTCTGTTAGCTTCAAAAAGAGGGCACTTTGTCTAAGGCCTTGGAAAACTTATTAGTAAGGAAATCAGACAAACTTGAGTAATAATCTCTGTTATTCAGCCTCTGGTCATGACTCAAAATCAATTCATTTCGTGTATTTATCCGCGATATTCCACAAAGCACGGAACGACAAGCCGGAACATAACTCGGCACAACAGAAAACATGTCGACAACACATAACGGGAGACCACTGGGCACCGGAGTGGGGACGAATACCGGCGTGGTCGGTGGAAGGAGCAGAAGCACCGCGATGAAGGGACTGGCCAGGTCCCTGGGTGCAGCCGCGCGTCCCTCAACCGTCCGGGTGGCAGTCCTCGAGAGCCCTTTGTCCTCGCTTATATAGGCCCGTCCTCCTTAAGTCGGCGCCTGAAACAGAGAAGGGCAAGGGGCAGCCACGTTTCGAAAGAGATGGCCAGCAAAAAGAAAGGTAACACGGGGGTAAAATATCAAAACGGGACTCACCACACTGATTCCTCCTTGTCCCTTACACTTGTTTGCTTAAATGGGATTAAAAATTTACAACTAAGAATCGAAAGTGTATGTTTTAGTGACGGAAACAAATTATATTCCATTTTCAGGTTGAATTGGACACTTTTCAAATCAAATTAGATATTCTACAAACCAAATTGGACACTTTTCAAACTAAATTGGACATTTCAAATCAAACTGAACACTTGCCACGTCGAATTGGACATTTCTAAGCTCGCCTGATACTTTTGAAATCAAAGCGAACTCTTCCAAATTGAAACAACCAACAAGATGGTCAGAACAAATTTTTGTTCAAGAAAAATTATGAATAACTTTTTTTTTGAATTTTTTTACCATACTTCAACTGCCGGAATAGATGTAATAATTTTATAAAATTTTTACTTTTGGAGAAAAAATAACGTTAAAATTTGTTGTAAAGCGCAACAAAGCAGCAACCATATAATGCAATTAAAGACCAGATTACGCCATGCTCTCGAAAACCTCGTCGCGATTTTTACCTGATTGAAAGTGTAAATGCTATTTACATAGAACAACGAGATCAACGAATGATCTGTATGTGATGTCAGAAAATCAGATTCGACTTTTAGCAACTGAAACTCGAAGCATGAGCTTTCTTCTAACGGATCTCTCGTCAGTGTGACGTCAAAGAAGGGTATATGTCGCGTAGGTGAGCAGCATTGGTAAATGGGAACGCCTAAACCAATCAGACCGCATTGAATGGGCATGTCGTTTGAAGAGGGCGTATTCAGTCGCTGCCCTGATGAACTGGCATGCGTTTGGGCTGTGCTCTGTTTGGTTATTATTGGCTGGCGCGCTCCCACCTACCAATGCTGCTCACCTACGCGACATGTACCCAAAGAAGTAATCATTGTAATTCTTCTGAAATTGCTTCTGAAACTGAGACACACATCAAAGCGTGTAATTGCAGCTAGAATTGCAATTAATCAGGTTACGGTCACGTGCATTTTCCTTATTTATGTCCTCTATAGTTCAGCTCACTGACGCGCGTTCCATGATGCCTGCAAAGCACGGAACTAGGGAACTGCCTAAAGTTATGGTTTCGGTTCTTTCTGAGTTTGCATGGGTGCCATGGCAGCGCTTGAAACTCTGGAAGCGATTTTCGCGTGTCTGACGCGTGGAACGAAGCACACCGCACAAATGTGACACGACATACTGTGACACTAACTTCGTTTAAGGACTAATTTGGGATGTCTAACATGATGCTGATGTTCGTCTCAACAATTACGACCAGCTACTCCTTCCCTTCCATAACTCTATTTTTTATTTATTTTTTATTTTTTATTAAAACACAATATCCTCACTTTGATGGTTAATGTAAGCGGCTTTCACATTATCAATCGAATAAAAGTTGCGGCGACATTTTTGAATGCATGGCGCGACCCTACCTTTTAATATTATTTCTTATATTTATTATTATTTAATTCTTTGTTATAAAAGAAAAAATAATAAGTTAAAATTTGCCTCAAAGCTCGGCAAACAAGCAAGCACATATCGCCTTAAAAGACTGCGTCGCGCCATGCACTCAAAAATTTCCGCGCAACTTTTACTCGATTGATAGTGTAAATGCCAGTTTTATTAACCATCAAAGTGAGGATATTGTGTTCTTTACAGTGCTTCTTGTTGTGTTGTTAACAGGTGTCAAACTTTATGCGAACAGAGATTCTAATATCAATCGAATCAAAATCGCGAGCTCTTGGAAGAGGCATGGCGCAATCTCGTTTTTTGACAAAAAATTACCGTCTTCCTGCTCTCTAACACAAGCTTCAATCCATTATTTTCCATCGAACTTTTCCTAAAATTTTCATAAAATTTCGAACAGTGTGCTCACGACCGTATTCGTCCAGAAGGACATCGGCATGGCGTTCAGCATCTTGAATAATCTCTCTGGATGACGTCTGGATGGACCGGATATCGTTTTTGTGAAATTAATATACCGTCGCGCACCATTGAGCGACATTGTCGTCAACCTGTTAAGGAAAGGAAAAGAGGGGCAAAATACCGCATGTGCCCCCCTCCGACTAGGACAGATGCGACTTTCATAATATTGGTTCCATCGAAAAGTCTTGCATCACTAGCACAACAATATTGCAATACAGTACAATATGATACAATATTCAAAACTCAGTCCACGATATATCCCCATCCAAGTCTAAGATCCTGCCCTATCTTTCAGACAGCCTTTCAATTCCTTTCCGCCAGAATTCCGAGGGTTGTGAGGAAAAGAAATCAGAAACCTCGATTTCCAGTTAACGTCGATCATCGAACTCTCCACCTCGAAGATGCTGCTTCAGAGCTCCGAACAGGTGGTGGTCAGAAGGACCGAGGTACGGAGACTACGGTGGATGTGGCAGAACTTCCCAGCCTAAGCGACTCACTTTTGCGACATGAGGACGCGCGTTGTCGTGCAGCAGGTGGACATTTTCCCGTTCTGGACGTTTTTGGTGCATGGCGTCCCCCAAGCTCAGGAGTTGGGTAGCATAGACAGATGCTGTGACTGTGGTCTTACTATCCAACAACTCCCGGTAAGGTATACCTTCTGAGTCCCACCACCAACACAGAAGAACCTTCTTTTCGTGGTGTCCACGTTTCGGTTGTCTAGGAGCCTGTTCTCCGTGTGGGAGCCATTGGCTCTTGCGGGTGTGGTTAACATAAAGAGCCCAGCTTTCACCACTAGTAGCCATGTCCTTCAGAAAGTCTGAGCGAAGAAGCAGCGACTCAGCAACACTGATTCGGCATGCCTTGTCAGAGTCCCGCAGCTCATGCCGTACCCAAAACGACAAAACATTGTGATACCCAAGAATCTCCAGCTGCCTCACAACGGTACTTTGGTACATCCAAGTGTCATCGCCAATTCGCGAGTGGTTGAATTCCGCTTCACCTTGAAGGCGTCGCGCAAGCTGTCTTCTTCCACAACAGAAGGGCGTTCGGAACGAGGTCGACCTTCAAGAGAGATATCTCCAGCCTTGAAGCGCCTATACCAACGGGCCTCTGTCGAATAGTGAATGACTTCCTCCTTGAATGCAGCGCAGATGTTGTAAGCGGCAGTCCTTGCCGAATGGCCTCGAAGAAATTCGCAGTAGACGATAGGTCGTAGGATGCCGCTGCTTATCGTTGACATTATTGCTGTATTCGTACTCGACAATGTCCTATATAGTATGCCTGAGGAAGCTTCGAGAATGTACTGTGACGTCACCACATAAGATCAATACTGTAAGGGCTTTAACAAATTTAACAGGCAGTAGCGTAAAGTGTTGCAAGACTTTTCGATCAACCTAATACTAAAATTCTGAAACGGCGTACTCTAAACTACAGACGGAAAACTTTGAAGTGATAGAAGCCTTATTCAGAAAAGACAACTAATCCAGAGCAGTAGACAGAAAAAAGCCCAAATGATTCCCTCATAATGGAGCTTAAGAGCTGAGATATCATTAATATCTTGGTGTGCCGCCTCCCTGAATGAGGAAAAAAGATGGAATGGGCTCATAGTGCAGTCCTATGTGGGTTCAGAGCTGACGAACTTGACCTTCTTCACGCTGAAATTCTGTCACAGCTGCACCTTCTCCGTCAGCTCCTACTGTCCGTCGGATACGAGGACGATGCCATGCTCGTAGCCAACGGGCAGCTGAAGCTAATTCAGAAGGTTAGTTGCTTCACTAAGCAGCGCATCGTTTGACTGATGGGCAGAAGCTCCCTGGGTTGGCAGGCTGCGCCATCTGGTAAGCAGAGCTGTTGCCACTTCTGAAGATGGCAGCGGTATCTGATCGCGACTCCAGCATGTGCGGTAGATGTCCGTTCTCTTTTCCCTTTTCATCCTCCGCTGGGGAGCTCCTCCTGGGTGGGTAGGTCGTACCGTGCGGTGGTCGAAGAAGTCAATCAGACCATCCTGGTGGCCAGCCAGACCACCATGAATGCGCTGCAATCGATGGCCATCATCGGCCAGTTCGCAGCCAACCTCTCCCGACCTGCAGTTCTACAGATTCTTCTACATTCTTTTCGTCTTCTTGAAGACAATTTGTCTCTTCTAACCCTTCTTGAGGCTCCAATTTTTATACCATAGGGTGTTCTTCTAAGGAAAAATTATCTGTCTTCCCTTCCATCATTGCCGTTTGGCTACCCCTAGCCCGTGAATGGTGTATTTTGTCTGTCCCATGTAAAAGCGTATGAATTTATCGAATACACCATTATTCCAGAGGACGCAATGGTCACTTGACAACGGTAATGGACGTCATTCGAACAGCATCACAACCCAAGGACCCAGTCGACTCATCAGAGGTTTCTACTTCCCAATTTCGGCTTCTTCTTCTCCATCTGTTTCTGGAACGAAGAACAGTGTTGTTCAGCATATATTGAGCAGAAAAATTGGCTCTGTCCTAGTCGGAGGAGGGGGGGGGGCACTCTTTGCTGAGCAACAGCGGTAGAATTGAAAATAAGCGGAATCACAAAATGAATAGGCTTAACTGGCTTACTACTGGACGTTGTGTTTTGTTATTTCCTACCAGAACAGCGTCCCACCCTATGTGTGTTCGATTCACTTCTAACGGTGCTCTCACCCCCCCCCCCATTAGGATAGATCCCAAACACTTTATAAAAGGAAGGTCGTGTTTGGGACGAACGCAACAGATAACCTCCCTGGATGAAGCTTGGACAACAAGCTTTCTTCGACTTATTAAGGAAGGTAACGCACGTATGGGTGGAATGGGATGAAGTCAGGATCACCGATTTACGTCTGCCGATTATGGTAGGTTACGGTAGGCGTGGGTAACTAAGGTCAATTGGGTAATGGTAAAAGGTTTCTTTCAAACTTATGCAGGGTTCAGGCGAATTTTGAACCATTACCGAACCTTTTACCATTATTTTTTTTTTCGAATCATGGTTGGTTTAAAAAAAAACTCCTCCAAAGCTCATTTGTGATGCCGACCACCCATTTCTAAACTTCGAGGCCCATTTCTAAACTGTCGGCCGACTATGATAGGTAATGTTAGGCATGGGTAATTAAGAGTGGGCGGGCAATGGTAAAAGATTTTTTCAAACTTACACGACTTTAGGTGAATTTTTCGGCCGTTCGATTTATGATATTCTAAAAAACTCTTCTACATTCCGCCAGGAAGAGACATTTTAAGCGTCGACCACGAAAGCAAGATCCATTTCTAAACTCTCGGTCAGTTGTGGTAGATTACGGAGCATGAGTAAATAAGGGTGGTCGGGTACTGGTAAAAGATTTCTTCAAAACTTCGTCTAGACGGGTTATTTGGTGAGGTGATCACGAATACGAAGTCCGTTTTTGGTATACCGATGGCGTATGGTAGATATGGGACCCCGTGCTATATTGCTAATGTGTCTAGTCATTCAGTGGAAAAACAGAGTTGCAGATCGATCAGCATCCCAAACAAGGCCTTTAGGTGAAGCGTAGATGAATTTGGTTAGATCTTTGCTAGACCTCTGGATGTGTATTGTATTAGGTTGTAACGAATTAAATGGCACTGGCTCCCGCCATTTTTTGGCGCGTCTTTACGCGTTTGATGAAGAACAAACCGTAACATGTGCATATCATTCAGAAGCGCAAACTTTGCTCTACCGGAGAGTACCAAATTTTCTATGTAAAAGTGGGAAAACTTTAGAGTTTCATTGACTTTTTTGCAGATGGACAAAAAGGTAATCCGAGGCATTTACTTGTATGAACTCAAGCTGGGCACTACAGCTAAGGAGGCGGACGAGAAGATCAACGCCGCATTCGGTCAAGGATGTTCCACAATTCGGACGGCGTATCGTTGGCATCAGAAGTTCCGGAATGGAGATGAGAGCTTGGAAGAACATGAAGGTCGTGGGAGGCGTAGTGATGTTGATGAGGACAAGCTGAGAGATGTGGTAGAGGAGGATCCACACAAAGGTACCAGGGAGTAGCGAAGGTTCTTGGCGTCAGTCACAACACAGCTGCCCGGCATCTGAAGGAAATTGGAAAGACCAAGAAGCTGGAAAGTTGGGTGCCTCACGAGCTGTCTGAGGAGCAAAGAAACCGACGATATGAGATCTCGTCCGCACTGCTTCTACGGAACGAAACGGACCCATTCCTTGATCGCATCGTAACCTGCGACAAGAAATGGATAATGTACGACAACAGGCGACGATCGGCGCAGTGGGTGGACAGCGATGAGAGCCGCAAGGTTTTTGCGAAGCCGGAATTGCACCAGAAGAAAGTAATGGTGACAGTATGGTGGTGTTCGCTGGGAATTATTCGCCACAGCTTCCTCCCTCCCGGTGAGTCCATCACGGCAGAGAAGTACTGCATTGAAATTGAAGAAATGATGGAAAAGTTGAAGGGTATCCGGCCGGCCTTGGTAAACCGAAGGCGAGTTCCCCTTCTGCACGACAATGCTCGCCCCCATGTAGCACGAATGACGTTGCAGAAATTGAATGAGCTGAGCACTGAAACTCTACCACATCCTCCGTTTTCTCCCGACCTCTCCCCAACAGACTACCATTTCTTCAAGCATCTTGGCGACTTCTTGGTAGGGAAATATTCAAATACCAACAGGATGCCGAAAGTGCCTTCGAAGATTTCGTCAATTCCAGAACTTCTGATTTTTATGCTACTGAGATAAAAAGCTTGTGTCACGTTGGCAAAGATGTGTAGAATCAGAAATTTTTTATTTCGATTAATAAACTTGCCTACAAGCCGAGATATTAACTATTTAAATTTACAGTGGTTCAGTGCCATTTATTTCGTTACAACCTAATACAATAGTGTCTATATTCATGTTCAGCGCTTCAAATAATCATCTTAGAAAATTTTTGGAAGAAGAATAATGATTTTGACCATATCACCCTTACCATGTATGTCTGCCGTAACTTACCGTAATTAGCCTAAATTCTAAACACGAACCTTATATTCGTCGTCGGCACCCAAAACAATTCCCTAGACGATTTTAGAAGATTTTTTTTTCGACCTTCGAGTCATGTTCTTACACATGAAATCGGAAAACACTCAAGTTCGTTAAATGTTATATTCTTCTTCGATTACGTTAATTTTCTTGTATGGCGAACAAACGTGTGCAATCAATCAATCAGTGATAATCGTTTAAAAATTGATCAAATTGTAGATTATAAGCGTTCATCTTAATATGTTTATTTATTTATTTATTAAAAAAGTTGGCGAACCCGCATACCTACATAGCTATGACTGAGCTGTCTACTTTTTTAACACTTGGATGCCTTCTTAAAGGAAATAATCTAGTTTGACGAAATAAAAAAATTCTGAACTGCCTTTCGTGGCCTAAATGCCAAAGACCTTCTGAATTCCGAGAAAATATACATGATAGACATCAGTATTATGCATGACATTTCTAGTGATGTGGGAAGCAAAACTTCAAAACCGACAGAACTTTCCCTGCAATCTAATTGAATTCAGACCGCTTCTTGTAGTTTTCGTTCCTTTTATTCTTCACCATGTCTCAATCGAATGCACTTGCGAAGCAGATCGTAGGCGAGATTGTTGGCACGCGTCTGAAGCGGAGTTTATTTGGCTACTTCTAGAAAATGGCATTCAACTGGCAACAACTGATCATTTCTATGACGCAAAGAACGTCTTCAGCCTATTACTCCGCAATCTTTTTCGACGCCAAAATTGGCCTTGACATTTGGTAGGTGAAGATTCGACGTCAAAATTGGTCTTGGCATTTGGTAGGTGCAATGCGACGCGCAGAGAGACTGAAGATGGTGTTGTGGTGACCGTCGACTTCGACTCAACGATATCTTTGTCTCCAGACTGCAAGGAATCTGGTTATAACGGTGATGTTGACGATGACGCTCGTAAAACCTTCACGAATCAGATCAAGCCGAAACAGCTTTCGTGGATTTTGTCGAATCTCGATGACCCAATTTTTTCGCTGATGGAACAATCGACTGGTGGCCCGTTGGCAAAAGTGTGCTGATTCGAACGGTGCTTACTTCGAGTGAATTCAATAAGATTTGAGCAGGTTACGGTAGTTCAAAGTGAAGCACTCAAAACGCTGAAAATTTTCCGGATAACCGAATAATAAAGGGTTTCACTGAAGAGAAATAGCAAAATGCAAAAACACTAGCACAGGGAGGAATCGAACCCACGACCACATTCCTGTGAAGCGAGAACACCATCCACTGCGCAAACCAATCACATTCGGTGGGGGCACAAGGGCGCGATGAACATTGCGATCACGTTTTCACGCCCCTTTCTTCAACCACAGACAGTATTTCGATAAAGATCAACTATGGTTTCGTACTCCCCACACGTGGCGCTACATCATGTAAAAATTGCATCGCAAGAGCTTTCCTCAAGTTTGGAGGCTCTCCTTGTTGGAGTAAGGCTGATTGTAGCAAATTTTCAAGCCGTGGACTATGAAATGTGTGCATATTTTCAACGAGTTTTCCGAAGAAGTTGTGATTTTTTGATTTTTTTTCAGTTTCGCCGTCACCAGTCGACATAATCGATGAAGCACTACCGACGAAGTAGCTATTGGTGTCGATGCAGGTTATGGAGCAGACATGAGACGACGAGCCAGGGAACGAATTGGTGGCACGCTTCGTGACCGAGATTGTACCGTCTAGGTTTAGAGCGCTTATGGCTCACCTCCATCGAATTTCTTATGGCTTTCGTGCAATGTTCCATTCATCCAAGAAATGTTGCATAATTTGCGATGGCGCGGTAGTGCTGTGTAAAACGCGTATGTTACATACACCACCTTCACGTCGAATTGGACACTTTTCAAGCCAAATTGGACACTTATAAGTTAGCTCAAGACTGTTGAAATCAAAGCAAACTCTTCCAAATCGAAATGAACTTCTTCTACATTAACTCTCCAAAAGGTTAGAAAAGATTTGTTCAAGGAAACTTTTGCTATGATTTCTTTTAACATTTATTTCACTTACTCAATAAATGAACACTTTGTTTAAAATTTTATAAAATTTTTATTTTTGCAAAAAAAAAGTTTACAGCTTGTTTTAAAGAGCAAAAGGACGGCAATTTTTTGGTTTCAAAAAAGAGAATGCGCCATGACCTCGTCGAAGAGGTGGCGATTTTTATTCGATTTGTAGAAAAAATTCGGTTTTCATGGAGTTTCACACTTACAAACACTGCAACACAATCAATTGTAAAAAAAACACTAATGTTCTTACTTTGATGCTTCACACACTAATGTCCTTACTTTGATGCTGTAAACAGCATTTACAGTATCAATCAAATAAAAATCGCGACCAACTTTTCGAGTGCACGGCGCAATCTTGTTTTTTGGTAGACTATAATATTGTTGTTTTTAAGCCTTAAACAACATTTGGTTTATTATTTTTTGGAACAAAATAAAAATTTTATAAAAATATTACACTGAGGCAGCTGAAGTTTTAAAAAATCAGAAAAAGTTATACTAAATTTTTCTTAATCAAGAAAATCATTCTAACCATCTTGGATAGTATTTAGTTTATTGTAAAAAAAGTACGTTTTAATTTGGAAGAGTTTGCTTTGATTTCGAAAGTCTTAAGCTAACTTAGAAGAGAAAATGAAATTAGAAAATTTGAAATTTGGAATTTTAGAATTTGAAAAGTGTCTAATTCCACCTGAAAATGGTAATGTATGTGTCTATGTGTTGTGATCCATTTGTTCGTCCTCAGTCTGATCGATTATTCATTGAGTATTGATTAAATGTAGATGTTCCGACAGCTCTGCTCGTGAAATTTCACAACTCTGTGAGTATTATCTCACTCGTTCTTTCCAATGCACTCATGTAAAGGTACTGCCTAATTTTTTTAATAATAATAATAATAAGTTGTATGTTTTACTAGTTGAGTGGGGGAGGCTGAAAGTGTGCGTGATTATGTACCATCATCGGAAAGTCAGAGTCACTAAGCTGTGATTTATACTTCAGTTGCGAGCTGACGCGGCGCAATGAAAGCAATCAATATCGATTAAGCGGCAGATGCGATCGATACTAGTGGCTCAACGCCGCCCGAAAAATGGTGTATAAATCCCGTCTAGGGGCCTCTTCATACTTCGAGCGGCAAGAGCGACTGTGGCGACGGACGGGGTGTGAAGTACGTAATTATTCACGTACACCACACTCACCCCAATCGTTCCAGTCGCTCTTGTCGCTCAAAGTATGAACAGGGGGAATATCAGCATATTTTATCATACCCCAATCCCCCATCGGGGGAGACTCGGGGTAGACGAGCATACGGCCCCAGGCCCTAAAAGTGCCTTACTACTCCCTACCTTGAATCCACACATGACGCAATTTTGCACACATTTCTGCCGCCTCCACCTCAACTAGGAAAGCGCACTGTATCCTTTTAGTACTCTGAAGTTGCCACTGGTCATTTATAGTATAGCCAGTCGGGACTGATTCATGCGTGTTTGGCTCTCCATGTCGAGGTCAGTATGTGTTACTCTGCGAGTAATACCACAATAATGACGTTCCCTTTAAAGTCATGTAGCACCGCAGTCTAATTTTTAGTAACGCTATGTTCAACGCTTCCTTAAGTGAGGGGGGGGGGCAAAGTGCGTATAATTGCGTGAAAGCGCGGTGTAAAAATCATGATTTAAATTTCAGTCGCGAAGCGCCGCGTGGCCACGGGCGTGATCAATATCGATTAGGCGATCGATACTACGAAACCTTCGTAGCGCCGCCCGACCACCGAATTTTGAATCCAGCCTAAAGGCGCTTAGCTTTACTGTTTCCTACGTTGAATCCGCACTTGACGCAATTCTGCACACTTCCGAGCAATACGGGTTTGGGGTGTGCAGTCGGTGGTGAGCTTGGATATTTTCGATATACAATTCGCCAGCAGGACACAATATTTCTCTTTCCTAGGCTCACTTCCACACTGAGATTGTGATAGAATAGTGGACTCTACTACGAGAAAAAATCATCGTCATAATAATGCCCCCCCCCCCCCCTCCAAACCCCTATTGCGCCTCCCCCTAAACTAGGAAAGCGCGCTGTATCATTTTGGCACTGTCGAGTTGTCATTGGTCACTGGTATGGTAGCCGGATGTACTAATTCGTGCGTGATTGGTTCTCCATGCTCCTGTCGGTGTTATTTTCGCCATTTTGTTCGATTATCGATCGAGTATCGAGTATTCGATACCTTGCCATTTGATACCGCTATTTTTCACCTTTATTGAGCACTGCTTGGAGCTACGTATGTAATGCGATTTGATCGTCATTGTTGTTGTTTTGATCATAATTGTTGTCATTTTTGTATTTTAATTTTGTATGTATGTATGTATTTTTATTTAATATTTTAATTTTCACTTTGTATATTTTGTATTGTTGTACTTGTTTTTGTGTTCCAAGATGCATTTATACCCTCCTGAATAGGTCAATAAAGGCGATGTATTACAAGAGATAGGGAGGATTTGTGGACGTTGAGTCACTTTGGCACGTGACAGGACTGCACACTCAATGAAATTAACCATCGGCCGTGGGTCGATAATTGACTACTAGCACAAGGGAGTAGTGCGCCGACGCTACATGGCGTCGCGTTAGGTTGGCCGCAGAAAGGCCGCAACGGACTAGAGTTATGCAAAAATAAAAATTTAAATAAATGAAACAAATGGTGAAATTGCAGAAAAAAATGTCCTTGGTGCTGTAATTACCAAAGATTTAACTAGCACTAATTACAGCCTCCCATAAAGGTTACTTAACCATAATGGAAAAAAATTGTCTCTGAATCAATGGACTTGTAAAAAATAAGGAAAAATAGCGAATTTGCAAAGAATCGCCCGATCGGAGGTCAACCGAAACGCTTGATCTGAATCGAAATCGCCGATTGTTCGACAGACGGTAGACGGGCGGTACGGACCCGAGACGGGCGGTACGTAAGCGCGCTCGACGTCGCGCACGGCGAGCGACGAATCGCGCGCGAATACGGCGTCGCGCACGGCCACGCGGCAGCGGCGCGCCTCGGCCCTCCGGAGTGGCCGTCGAGACCGCGTCAGCACGTGCGACGGCGCGGTGGCCGCGCGCGGCCGCGACATCGCGCTGGAATGCGCGGCGAGCGCGGCGAGCGCGTCGAGCCACGCGGCCAGTGGTTAAGAGGGCGCCGCGGCGGCGCGCGCGGTGCGCGGAGTCGCGCGCGGACAGGCGGCCATCAGCACGCGGCGCGGTGTTTGAAGGTGTCCAGTGTCGAGTCCTGCGATCGATGGGCGACGAATGCGCGGTGCCGCGCGCGGAGCAGCGAACTGCACGCGGCGCCGTGCGCGAAGTCGCGGAATCCACTCGAATCGAGCGACCGATGCGGCGCACCAGCTGACATTGATGCCGATCACCAGTCAAAAGTTTGACCTCCAATGAACCTATACTTCGGAATTCACTTAAAAACGCTTGTTTTTGCCCATTATTCGAGCATTACTGGAATTTTAGCGACCTTGGTGAAATGTGATAGCATTGTCAGTACATAAGTGGCATCAAGGACGTCTAGAATGGCAAGCTTTCCACCTGAGCTTGAATGTGGCCTTAAACAACACAGTTAGATTCGGACTGCCTCCGCTCCCGCTCCATGGCACGAAAACGTCCATCTATGGCTGTGGAATTGAGCTTTTAGCTGAATAAAGCGATTTCCGTGAACTCGCCCTGTAGGGGGTCAAATCCCGTCGATGGCGAACGTTGATCTCAATCGAATCGCCGATTGATCGGCGAACGGTAGACGGGCGGTGCAAACCCGAGACGGGCGGTACGTAAGCGCGCTCGACGTCGCGCACGGCGAGCGACGAATCGCGCGCGAATACGGCGTCGTGCACGGCCAAGCGGCAGCGGCGCTCCTCGGCCTCCGGAATGGCTGGCGAGGCCGCGTCACCACGCGCGACGGCGCGGTGGCCGCGCGCGGCTGCGATATCGCGCCGCGAGAGCGCGGCGAGCGTGGCGAACCACGCGGCCAGTGATTAAGAGGGCGCCGCGGCGGCGCGCGCGGTGCGCGGAGTCGCGCGCGGACATGTGGCCATCGGCACGCGGCGCGGCGTTCGAGGGTGTCCAGCGCCGAGTCCCACGATCGATGGGCGACGAATGCGCGGTGCCGCGCGCGGAGCAGCGAACTTGCGCGGCGTCGCGCGCGGTGGAGCGACGAAGTCCAAGCCGCGTCAGCTGCTGAGATCAATTCTGATCACCATCGGGGTCAAGAGTTTGATCTCCAGTCGGCCGACACTTCGACGACGGTCGTTTCAGACGTGTTTATTTAGTTTTTCAGGTGTTTCTCAGTCTTTTTAGCAACCTTGCCGCTCTGCAGACGCTTTCCCAATCGGTGGGTCTACACAGCTTTACGTAGTTTCGCACAAATTCATTCGCAATCTTGTCTTCAGTGTTTTCTTTTTCGATGTTGACGAAGAATTCATGTTTATTCGATCCAATCAACACTTAAAATCGCAATTTCTTCAAGCCATACGCTCTCCTAGTCGGTGGATATACTTCTATAGAGCCCACAGCTTTACACAATTCCACACACACATTCATTTGGTGTCGTTTTTCAGTGTTTTTTCTCGATTTTGACCTAAAACTTCCTTTTTATCCACTCCAGAGGGGCCTCAAAATAACCACTTTTGCAAGCTCGGATGCCCACTATACCTTTCCTAGTTAGTGTGTAGCCCTAGAGCCTCTGTAGCTCCACGCGATTCCACACAAATTCATTTGAAACCGACTTCGGTGTTTTTCCAGACTTTGATGAAAAGCTCGCATTTATTCACTTCAATCGACCCTCAATATCACAACTTTTACACGTTAAGATACTCGCCATATAATTTTCCAATCGCTGGGTGTACTGCTAGGGCGTTTACAGCTTCACGCGGACGACCGCGTCGCAGCCGCACGCGTGAGCATGGCTGCCACCGCTGTCTACTGATAGGGTGCTTTTTCTCACCACTCATTCAATAAACCTTTACATTCACACCCGTCGATACACTTACAACCGGGAAAAGAGCCCGTCCGAGTCGTCCGCTGCACAACGTCCACAGCCGCGCGATTCAAAACTGGTCTATATTAGCCATGGAGCGCCCTTACTGCAGACTCTATACGTTGGAGCCGGGAATGAGGGACATTAATTAACGACGCTCTATGGGATTTTCTGGCAACTGCGTGGTCCCGCAACGATTTCCCTGAATTTCACTCCGAAACTACGGTGCATAACTCAGACGAGTTTTTCCGGTTGCAAGTTTATCAAACACTTACATTCACACCAATAAGAAACAAAATATGTGCAAAATACTCTATTTATTATTCGCCGCTTCACATCGACCTAACAATATACAATTCAGGAGAAAATGCTCATAATTCTCTTCACAACGTATCAGTCAGCAGCTCATTCTTCAATAAACCTAATATCACCAGCGACGAGAAGCCCTTCCGGGCTTTGATACCGCGTAGAACACAGTCGGGAGGAACGGGGGATTCTTCAATCACATCAGCCACGGCTGCCTTCTGACGGCCGCTCGCTCACACCTGTGAAAGACTGACCAGCTCTTCGAGCAATGCCGTCCTTGCACACGCTCTGTCCATTGCGTAGCGTTTCGCGGCCTGGAATGTGAACATCTATGGCCGGAGGTCACTAATTAACCAGAAACTGGGTTCCTGAACGGTGGGACGGGGAGGTACATACTCAGCCTAGCCCCAGAAACACCTCCTTGTCCTGGTAGAATTTCTCCAAATGTTGCAGGAATTGGTGCAATGGGGGGGGGGGAGGGCTGCATGTGGTCTTCTACGAGGCAAATAAACGCTTCATGGAAAACCAGGGGCCGGATTCATCAACGACTTACAGCAATTTGACGGAGAAATACAGCCAAAGTTACACCATACTGCGTTTTCTCCGTTAAATTGCTGTAAATCGTTGATGAATCCGCCCCCAAAACAGCATAAATTCGAAAATACGGATCTATCCTAGCCGGGAGGGGGGGGGCACATAACTAAAAATTATGCAACAAATTAACTTGGGATTCATGTAGCGGGTTCTAGACCACAAAATAGGGCCCAAGCTGAGAAATTTCACAAAAAACACAACAAAAACAAAAAATTCACCACGGTTGTAAAGCCATGTGCGCCCCTCACCATGACGGATCCTGGTACTAACATGTCAGGCGGCGGATAGCACGTGGTATGCCCCTTTACATGCCCCTCTCACCATGATAGATCTTGGTTATCCTGGTTATAACACATCAGCCGGTGGTCAACTATGTGTGATTACGCCTTGCCCGCTACGGGCCGGATTCATCAACGACTTACATAGCTTTAACAGAGAATTCACCGCGGAAAACTCAGATAACGCCGCTTATCAGCGATATGGTGAGCGATAAGCCGCGTTATCTGAGTTTTCCGCTGTGAATTCTCTGTTAAAGCTATGTAAGTCGTTGGTGAATCCGACCCCAGGACGTCTTTACAACCACGGGTATTTGTTTGTTTACTTTTTGGGTCCTATTCTATTCTGCTCTAGAAGCTGCTCCATAAATCCTAATTCAATTGTTTGCGCAATTTTTAGTTACGTACCCCCCGGACTAGGATAGATTTGAAAACACTTACTTCAACATATGAGCCTCAAAAATTCATGGAACAAATAAAGAAACTTGAAAATTCTCAAAAATAAGCTTACTTAAGAGACATCTTTGTGGATAGGTAGATCTTACCGTGACATGAGGTTACGCGGGTAGAACGCTGCCACGTGTCAGCACGTGTCGATTGACGTGTGATGACACGTGGCTGCGTACCACACGGAAAACCTCACGGCATGTGGTAGGTCAGAAAGCGGTCCGTCATGACATTGAACGATGCTCCTTCTTTATTCCATTCCACTTCCTTTTTCTAAGGTGTTTCTCGTCGAATATTCTAGACTAGTGATGTGTCTTAAGCTTTAGTTGACATATTCTCGAGTTTTTCGACCACCTGCAGAAGCCGCCCCCCCCCCCCCTCCACCGCGCATAGGAATTCCGAGATCCGACATACCTGTGAACCGGGGGCAATCACCATAGGATTGTGCCTGGCGTAGTACTCTTTCCAGACGTGTATCAGTCGCATCGATGAACTCATGAAGAGGGCCGTGCGCTGGTCGCCTGAAAACGAGACACATTACCATCCATCCAACCGGCACTGCCGTAATTATTACTGAGAACAATTTAGGTTAGCAACCGATAACCAACTGGTTTGAAACCCGTTGCTTAGTAACCGACCATGAATGGGCTTGAAACCGCCCATGAAAGGTTTGGAATCGAGCACGACAGGAGGCCACGCCCCTTGCAGCATGTGTTGCTATTGCGCAGCGAAGGGGCGTGGCCGCCATGCCGCCATTTCGTGCTCGGTTGTAGACCATTTCATGGACGGGGTTTTAAACCCTTTCATGGTTGGTTACTAACCAACGGGTTTCAAACCAGTTGGTTGTCGGTTTCAAACGCAGATTTGTCTGATTAAGTATGAGAGCGCTCATCCGCCTTCTTGGAATCCTCCTATTACTGTGCACTTCATCAAAAATCGGCACAATTTGCTTCAAGGTGCTATTTAAACAAAATATACACTATCGATCAAATAAAATCCACGAGGAGGAGGGCGACGGGATGGCGCAATCTCTTGTAATTCATCTAAAAATTGCTGTTTTTCTGAGCTTAGCTTGTTGACTTAGCTGCTAAGCTTTGGTCTATTGTTTTTCCTCGGAAAATAAGGATTTCATAAGGCTTCAAAAACGGCGTTCACCTTTTTGGAACGAGTGAATCATAAACTTTTCAGCAGTCAATTTTCCTGGGGCGCGTGTAGCGCAGTCGGAGGAGGCGCGACTGTCGCGTGCAACCGATACCAGTTTCCTGGTTCGGATTTCCCGCCCAGGCCAACAAAACCTTCATCCCTCCGGATTCGGTGAATTGGTACCAGACTTGTCTGGGAAGGATAGAGTGCTGACTTGTTCATCGGCTGGCCACCGCAAGTCATTGTATGGCCAAATACGCATTCATGTCGCCTCCACGACATCCCGTAGAAGTAGAATGCGCTGGCGCATCCCAGAAGGGCTTGAGTAACGCCGTCCTTTATCCTTTATCCAATTTTCCTGATACAAAAATTCATTTCGACCTTCTCGAAGGATGTCTGCTTCAATATAGAAGACAGTCCTTCTAACTTGCATGTTCTGATGCTCAATTTATTTTCAGGAGTGTCCAATTTCCTTTGAAATTTGACAAACAATTTCACTCGAAAATCGCACATTTGAAGCGAAAGGCATCGTTGCAGTGCAATTAGTGCAAATTCTACAAGGGGTGCTTCTAAAAAATGTACACATTACTACTCTTGTCGTCAAGAGATTCGGATCTACCCTAGTCCGGTGGGCGCACACAACTAAAAAGTAGGTAACAAAATGAATTGAGACTTACCCAGCGGCTCCTAGACCTAAAAGAAACCAAAAACGAACGAACAGACAAAAAATAAAAATCGCCGCGGTTTACAACCGTCTCGGTGTGCAAAGAGCGACGGAATGGAGGTATGCCGCGTGCTGACCACCGCCTACATGTTATAACCAGGATCTAACATGGTGAGGAGGGCATAACTTTGCCTGCATACAACCACGGCGAAAACGAATGTAATTTTTCCGTTTTTTTTTTGTGAATTTTTCTAGTTTAGATCCCATTTTGTTCTGCAGAGGCCGCTCGATAAGTCCCAAGTCGATTTGTTACATACTTTTTAATTATGTGGCCTGCCAAAATCTGTATAAGTTATTCCATGTAAGCGCGACGCCTGAAGTATAAACAAAACAGGGTCCAACTAATTGGATAATATTGGTGTGATTCGTGACTCTCTGTGGTCACAGAAATTTGTAGTCTGTTTTACTCAAAAAGAAAACGTCCTCACATTATGAGAAAAAGTCCAGTTTTCAGTTTTTTGTTGAGCTTAAAGTCCCTGTTCCAGCTCAAGGTTCGTAGTGATCTTTAGAATTGGAAATTGGTTATTCCTCGTACAATGAGGATGCTTCTCTAGTGAAACCGACCCCAAATTTCTGTGACCAACGGGAATCACGAATTATGCCAATATCAGTCAATTAGTCGCGCCCGGTTTAGGGCCTGTTCATACTTCGCGACAAAAGCGACTTGTCGCCTGTGCAAAATATGCATATCGACTAAAACAGAGCGCGCGCCGCCGAAAAGTGTTCATACTCGAGCGCCGGCGTTGTCGCTCCAGCCGCTCCTGTCGCTCTAGTCGCTGCTGTCGCCTGTTCATACTTCAGCGCGCTGCGCTCTTGTCGCTGCTGTCGCGAAGTATGAACAGGCCCTTATACTCCAGTCGCCGCGAACTTAGCCATATTGATTCAACTGCACGGCCTAATCGATATCGGCCGTTCTCATCATGACGAGGCGAGTGGCGATTGGAGTATAAAAGGGGCTTTACGCGCCTACCGCTCGGCCGCATTATTATGCCTTGGGTACCAGGGGTCGGATTCATCAACGAATTACATAACTTTGACAGAGAATTTACGGCGGAAACTCAGATAACACGGTTTATCGGTCACCATATCGCTTGATAAGCCGCGCTATCAGGTATTTCGGCTGTAATTTTCTCTGTTAAGGTTATGTAAGTCGTTGATGAATCCAGCCCCAGGATGGCGAGATAGGTGGTTTGTCGGCTAACCGAAATTTATGACTCCATATTACCGCAAGAATCTAAAGTTTGCCCCAGTCAAGAAAATTTTTTCTTGAAGAGTAAGGGCCTGTTCATACTTCGAGCGACTGGGGCGACGAACGTTCCGTGGTGTACGTAAATAGTTACGTACTCCACGCTACGTTCTTCGCCGACGGAGTGTGGAGTACGTAGTTATTTGCGTACACCACACTACGTCCGTCGCCCCAGTCGCTGTCCTCGCTCGAAGTATGAACAGGCCCTAACACGATCACTCAATTTTCTTTATCACTTGAAAACATCTGCCCCGCTTCAGTGTTTAATAAGCTTCTGTGTAACTAAAATTTCAGATCGATCTGTACGCATAGCAGAGCTAAACAAAAAATTCTGTTCAATCTATTAAGGAAAAACTCCAAGTAGGTCACATTTGCACTTTTAATCAGGTAAACATCGCGAAATGCACGAATATTGTATGGCGCCATCTGAACATTTTAACACATTGGCAAACATCAGCTTTTCAGCATGAAATATTAGGTTGGTGCATAAGTTCTCGGACATTTGACCCTCCTGAATTGAAAGCGCATTTTCCCGCCAAATTTCTCACATGTATCAACGCGTAAATGATCGATCCATAGAGAAAGGAAAGGGCTACAAAACTGTTCCCAACATTTACTTCTGCGTTGCTAACGTCAGCTATTATGGCTAAGCAATTCATCCCAACTGAGACGCATATTCGGCACGTCATGTTATTCCTGCATCAATCTGGCCTCAATGCCAACGAATCGTATCGTCGCCTGAAGGATGTTTACAACGAGAGTGCTCCTGCTCGAAGTACTGTGTACCAGTGGTTCTCGAAGTTTGCAGTTGGTGAATTCTCCGTTGAAGGTAATGAACGAGAAGGGCGCCCGATGACACTGGATTTGGATGGCCTCCGAAGTAGAGTGGAAGCGGACCCATACCAAACCACTCGCGAACTATCAAGCACTCTTGGTGTTAGCCACTCAACAGTCGTTCGAGGATTGAAGTCGATTGGCAAGGTGCAGAAATTGGGTCGCTGGGTACCTCACGACTTGACACAACATGACACGGATCGCAGAGCCGATGTCGCTCTGTCTCTCCTTACCCTCAGACGTACCCACGGATGGCTGGTCAACCTTGTCACCGGGGATGAGAAGTGGATACACTACTCTAATTATCACCGGCGTGCACAGTGGGTTGACGCAACTGGAGAGGCAGAGGACGTTCCGAAACCTGACCTTCACGTGAGAAAGGTGATGCTATGCTTTGGCGGAGCGTTCTTGGCGTAGAATACTGGTAGCTGCTGGACGAAGGGATTACAGCGACGGCAGAGGTCTACGTCAACCAACTGAGGAAGTTGAGGGCCCACCTTCAAACCACACGAGGAGAGCAAGTGAAGGTGTATTCTCAACACGACAACGCTAGACCGCATATTGCTAGAGCGACGGCGGCTGAGTTGGCGGTCTACGGATGGACCGTTCTTCCACATCCACCTTACTCACCAGATCTCGCTCCTTCTGATTATCCTTTGTTTCCAAGCCTTCAACGCTATTTGGACGGCCAGCAATTCAGAAACCAAGAGGATGTCAAGAAGGCACTGCTCACATTTTTCGAATCACAACCGGCCACGTTTTCGAGAAAAGGCATCCATGACTTACCAGCACGTTGGCGAAAGACAATTGATGTAAAGGGTGGTCACTTCAAATGACTTGATATTGTTGTTCGTATGTTGTGATAATAAACATTTCACGCTCAAATGTCCGAGAACTTATGCACCAACCTAATAGGTTGCACAAGCCTTCACTGTGGTTACAAAAATCAGTGTTGTGCCTGCATATCTTCAGAAAACTCACCCTTATTGTACAGTGGATTCAAAAATTGCTTTTTATTCTCGAGCACATACGTCCAGAGCGAAACCGTGTCCTTCGAACACTTCTGCAAACAGGTTTTTTAAGCGAAAAACTTACGAAAACAATGTAAAGTCTGGAAATCGACACCTACATTGTCAACAAGGCGCTGTTTCTCGCTGTTGTACAGGAATGTACCGAATCGGCACGAGTACAACTCGTCGAGTATCGTCACCAACAACGACGAGTTGAATTCGAAATGACACTCGTGCTGATGTAGCACTTGCCAAACACAGTCGATGAACTGCACGAACACCGGCGACCGCTCACCATCTGTCGCTTTGTCCTCACCGTGACCTACACATAACATAAAACATAAATACAAAAATAAACATAAATAACGTAAAATAACAATGACACAAACACAAAAATAAATAAAATACAGAATATGACAATAAAAATTGCTCGCACCTATCCGATGCGCGAACTTGTGTCCAAAACTGCACCATTCCTTTTCTATCAGCACCGCGAAGCCTTTGATTGTGCGATAGTACGGATCCAGCTGCAGCATCGCCAGCGAGGTCAACTGAAGCGGTTGGGATAACGACTGACAAAGCGCTTTGGAAGACATTTCCATCATTTTCAAGTCAAATCGAACACTTCTCATGTAAAATAGACCACTCTCACGTCAAGTTGGACACTTTTCAAGTCAAATTGGACCCTGTTTTAAACAATCCTGATGCTTCTGAAATCGAAGTGAATCTCTTCCGAATCGAAACGAGGTTCTTCTGGTCAAATACAGACTCTCCAAGGTCGTTGGAATAATTTTTTATCCTGGAAATCTATCCTAGTCCGGGGGGAGGGGGGAGGGGGGCACATAACTAAAAAGTATTAGGTTGTCCCATAAATCTTCGCCGTTTTTTTTCAACGATTCACTGTAGACTTCGCCGGCGGTTTCTTGCATAGCGCTGCATAGCTTTCGAAAGAAAATGATTTGCTCTATCAGACTTTGTATTGTGTTTCTTTTCTCATCACGAATTTTGTCAATTTTTAGGGCGTTGAAGTGAAAAGTGAAAAGTGAGAAAGTTGCCATTTGCGCACTTGTTCTCTCCGCTTGGGTTTGGATTTTTTTTTTGCGCAGCTTTTCATAGCATTTGGAAGACAATGTTCTGTACTACAAGAATATGTGTTAGTGCTATTTGCTCATTTGTCCTTTATTGATTTTTAGGTCATCAAACTGGGACATCCGAAGGAGGGTGGTTATTTTTGTCGACAGCTCCTGCTCTCTGGTTGGACTTTTTGGTTTGGTGTTATATGTCATTCGAAAGAAAATGCCTTGCTCTATGAGAATATGCGTCGTGTTTATTGATTTCTTTTGAATACCAACAAAATGCCAAAAAGAGAAAAATCGTCGTCACCAACAACTCCTTCTCCTTCTTCAGTTGTTGATATTCGACAGAAAACAGCGTGAGCCAATAAACGCGACACAAATTCTTACTGAGCAAGACATCCTCTTCCAAACGACATATAACACCAAGCAAAAAAGTCCAACCACAGAACCGGAGTTTTGGTAAAAATTCGGACGGAAAAGTCGGAATTCCCAATTTGATGGCCTAAAAATCAATAAAGGGCAAGTGAGAAAATAGGACCAACACATATTCTTGTAGTACAGAACATTGTCTTCCAAGTGCTGTAAAAAACTGCGTAAAAATTACAAACCTAAGCGGAGAGAACAAGTGCGCAAATGGCTTCTTTTTCACTTTTTCACTTTTCACTTCAACGGCCTAAAAATTGACAAAATTCATAATGAAAAAAGAAATGCAACATATGTTCTGATAGAGCAAATCATTCTCTTTCGAAGGCTATGCAGCGCTATGCAAGAGACCGCCGGCGAAATCTGCAGTGAATCGAAAAAAACGGCGGGGACTTATGGGACCATGGAATATTAATTATAAGTAGCAAATTCACTCAAGACTTACTTACAGAGCGGCTCCTACAGAACAACACATGACCTAAGCAAGAAAAAGTCACAAAGAAAAAACGGAAAAATTGCATTTGTTACTGTTGTAAGCAGGCAAAGTTGTGTGCCCTCCTCACCATGTTAGACCCTGGTTATAACATGTCAAGCGACGGTCAGCACGCGGCGTGCGGCTTCATGAGCCCTCCCCACCATGTTAGGTCCTGGTTATAACACGTCAAGCGGCGGTAAGCATGCGGCATGACCCTATTCCGTCGCTCTTTGCTCGTCGAGACGGTTGTAAACCGAGGCAATTTTTTTGGCTTGTTCGTTCGTTTTTGGTTTCTTTTAGGTTAGGTTTCGTTATCTAGGAGCCGCTAGGTAAGTATTAATTCATTTTGTTGCCTAGTTTTTAGTTATGTGTACCCCCGTACTAGGATATCCAAATTTTGGTATAGCTTTACTCTTTGAAATTTTTCACACAAATGAGTGTAAAGCTTCTATAAAAAAAATTTTTTTGAGAAAACATAATATAAAATAAAATTTGGAATCTATCCAATTCGGAGAGGGCACACCTTAAAAACGGAACAAACACAAAATAGTGTGACTTTTTCCAGCCAGGAAGTTGTAAGGAAAGGTCCTCTTGTGGGCTAGGTCGGGGTACCTTCATCGTAAAATAGTTTAATTTAAATTTTAACACCGTTCTTCGACATACAGAGTGTAGTGTCCCCCTCCCCTCCGCTAGGATAGATCCAAAATTTGTCTTAAAGCGCAGGAAGTCAGCAGCAGCAATCATTTAGTCCTTTACAAGAACAGATCACGCCATAAGCTCTTGTTCTTTGCGATTTTTATTCGATTGATAGTGTAAACGTGTTTACATGAAGGATCCAAGTGAGAATATGCGTTTTTACAATGATTTTGTTGAACAGACTACAGGTGCGAAACTCCATGCACTCAGAAATTTTGAAAAAAAAAATCAATCGGAAAAAATTCCGACGTCTTGAAGGAGAGCACGGCGCAACCCCTTCTTTTAGCTCTAACCAAGCAATGCCGTCAGCTTTCCATGGAACTTCGGATCGAGACCTATATCTCGTGAAAGAGCTCGAGATGTTGATCACAGATACATAGACCAAATCTGCCATATGGATCTCCTAATCAAATTGTGGCCGGCGGAAACCGAGCTGTTGGTAATCAGAGGTGCGATTGGCAGCGCTGACAACAGCGGCAGCGGCACAGTGGTAGAGTATTCACTTCACAGGAATGGGGTCATGTGTTCGGTTCCCATCGGTGACGGAGTTTTTGCATTTTATGACCTATCCTCGACGAGGACCTATAATCTCATTTTTAGCACATTTTTGAGCTAACGGCTGATGATTACGCCTATTAGGATATTTGAAGTTGGAAACGTGTTTCAGGTAACATACTTTATTCATGGCGTGAACGAAGTCAAAGTTCAAATCAAAACAAGAACCAAAAGTAAAGTAAAATGCGTTGTTGCATCAGTGTTGAGGAAGGTTTGAACAGATGTAGTGTTTAATTGTGATTAAATTTTGTTGATTTTTCATTTTTGTTTTGATTTGAAATTTTGGCTTCCTTCGTGCCATGAATGAAGTACGTTACTTAAAACACGTTTCCAACTTTAAATATCCTAATAGACGTCATTGCAAGTCGCCATCAGCGGTTCGCTCAAAAATGTGCTAAAAATGAGATTATAGGTCCTCGTCGAGGATAGGCTATAAAATGCAAAAATGCCGTCACCGACGGGAACAGAACCCATGACCCCATTCCTGTGAAGCGAACACTCTACCACTGTGTTGCTGCCGCTGCTGTCAGCGCCAGCCAATCGCACCTCTGATTACGCAACAACTTGGCTTCCTCCGGCCACAACTCACTTAGGAGATCCATTTAGCAAATTTGGTCTATATATCTGCGATCAGACTCTCGAGCTCTTTCATGTGCTATAGGTCTCGATCCGAAGTTCCATGGGAAGCTGACGGCATTCCCTGGTAAGAAGTGGCCGCCTTTCTGCCCTTTACAACAAACTTTTGCCATCATTTTCCTCGAAAAACGGAGATCTTATAAAATTTTAAGTAATGTGAGTAGTTAAATGTAAACAAAGACAAAACAGTACTTATTGGTCAGATGAACTAGAACTTCAGAGAAGGTCATACTGAAACTTTTCTCGAACAAAAAATTATTCTAACCTTTTGGAGATTCTCTTGCTTAATGAGCACGGAGCCCGTTTTGATTCGGAAAATGTTCACTTTGATTACAAGATCGTCGACCCTACTTAGAAGAGTGTCCAATTTGACGTGAAAAGTGACCAGTTTGATTTGCAAAGCGTTCAGTTTGACGACGAAAAGATAATAATCAACAATGGGCATTATTCTCGTGATATTGCTACCATCCTAGAGTCGCAGGAAATATCATGACAAGGCAAAACCCGGTCGGCTCCCACCTGTGCTGTTCGGTCCCAACCGTCGGAGCAGTGCACCAGCACAGAGTTTTTATTCCTTTCCACCTCGGCGACAATCTGTGCAGCTCCTTCTATGATCGACTGAATGTGATTCAACCACTTCGACTCGTCCAACATCTTCAAGTAGTTCTTCTCGTCTACTCGCGGAAACAAGCAATCTTTCAGCTTTCGCAGCCTGTGGAAAAGGAGGAATCACACTTAGAAATCAACCAAACTTTCGAACTAAACTTTCAAAACTGATTCCGAGATTATATAGCAAACCGACTCCAATTATTAGTATTTATAATTATGCTTCACAAAACTGACGTATAAGAAAGCCCAGTAATTCATTGAAAACATTCGCCCACTTAAATGCTTAACAACCTGGACCTTTCCTATTCAGATTACTCTAAACCAGAACTTGAAAAGTCTATATCCTAGACGAGCGGTCAGCCCTGGGAAAGTGAAGCAAGCACATGAAGTGGGATCCCTTGAGTAGAAAATTATAGGCCAATACACTAATAAGCCAGTTCTGCGATGAGCCTTTGTATTGTCTCTCATTTTTGATTCTGCCACTGTCAGAGTCGAAACGAGACGTAATACCCCCTCCGACTAGGGTAGAAAAGTCAGAAAAGTCTGAAGCGAATCAAGCAGGAATAATCTCGATCCTCCTTCGACTTTAGACGTCCGAGTCCTCAAACCAAATGAGGAATGGACTCCCAACGCTTGCCGTGGAGTGCGAGTGGTGGCATGTGTTGCACAGCCGATATGGACAGCGGCTTCAAGGCGCAATGGATAATGCGCAGGCTTCATACACGGAGCATCGAGGGTTCTGCTCCCGCATATGGTGACGTTTTTGCATTTTCGCTGTCTAAGTCATATTTAAGTGTTTTCTCCTATACATGCTTAGAGCGTCTGCCACTTTATAAGCTATTAGAATACAAGTTCAATGTGACCTGTCACTATCACTTCCCACTCTTCATCAACAAGCTGTTAAAAAAGACCTTTGAATTAAACAATCACGCACGAACCTTCACGCGTTGTCATACGCAGGAAACACTAAGCCTTAATATTGGGGGGGGGCAAAAGTAATGAAACGAAATGAAAAAAATCTTTATCTCTTTATAACTCAATTACAACTCAACGATGCTGAGGAGTGTATTTGCCATTAAGGGTAAGGACCTTGCTGCCATCGCTCAGCCAACTTCCTGATCCCATCCTTCCAGAACTGCTTGGGCCTGGTGTTGATCAACTGCTCGATATGGTTGTCAAGGACTGCTTGGGTTCTTGTGTCCCTTTCGACTAGGAAGTCCTGTAGGCTCAAGTAGTAGTGGTAGTCGCATGGAGAGATGTCCGGCGAATACGGTGGGTGAGGCATGTGAACGTAGCCCAGCTGGCCAAGCTTATCCGTGGTCACTTGTTCCCGATGGGGTGCGGCGTTGTCGAAGAGGAGAACCTTCTTGAAGCGCTGCGAATGAATAAGAGCGACTCGCCGGCCCATCTCTTCTATAGCGTTCACCATGGCCTTGGAGTCCATCGTAGTGCTCTTGGGAAACAGCTTCCGGTAAACCGATCCATGGGCGCAGACCCAAAAGCTTCAAAGGTGCTTCTCGCCATGAACATCCCTCGAACGAAGGTCGGTAACAGGTCACCAGGCCTCACCCAGACTCGCTGCTTGGCAGAGTTAAGGTAGAAGACGTACTTCTCATCTTGCGTGAATATTGAGCCCAGGATGCTCGGGGTTGCGAATTGGGCGAGATTTGCGCGACACAGGTCGACTCGTCAGAGTGGGGTTTCGGCATGAGACAGGTTCGGGTTTTGGCATGCTTCCGGAAAGGGCGGAAGTGGTAACTTCTCAGATGGGCTTCAGCAAGTAGCAAACAAACATACAAATACGACAAGCACGAAACCAGACTCCAGCCACGAGATATTTGGACACGGCATGGGGTGTTTCATTACTTTTGCCCCCCCCCCTCCCTAATAGCACACAAAGTGGCAAACACATTGACCATGTACATATAGGAGTCAGACACTTAAATATCAGTTAAACAGTGAAAACGCAAAAACGCCACCATACGCGAGAATCGTACTCCTGATGTATCGATTATGAAGCCAGGGCACTATACACTACGTCACCAAGACGGAGCCTACATCGGCTGTGCAACACATGTCACCACCCACGACTCTATGGCAAACGTTGAGAGTCCATTTCTCGTTTGGTTTGAAGACTCGGCAAAAAAAGAAGCACACTTCTACACGAAGCGAAGAAGAATCGAGACTATTCCTACACGATTCGCTTCCGACCTTTATGCGTCTATCCTAGTCGGAGGGGGCATTTCGTCTCGTTTGTTCAACAACAGTAGCGGAATTAATAAAAAGCAACAGAAAAAGGCTACATGCAGAACTGGCTCATTAGTGGACATTGTAGGCAACAGCTATGCATCCTTTGAATCCGCAAAAATGAAGCACATTTTTACACTGAGCCAAAGATCCAGATTCTTTCTGTCTGATTTCTTTCCGTCTTTCAAAACTACGCCTCTAATGCTTCTCTTGTTATGATTCCCTACACAGAACCTGACCTAGACGCCCTTCTCGAGCAATCCATAACCAATGAATCCAGCCGATAAAACTGGTAAAGGCAAAGTGAACAAACTAACGATTCGCGGACAACATGGATGTTGTGAATGTTGAGAAAAAACAGTGCGCACTCCTCGTACGACTCCTCGTATCCTCCACCTTTGGCTTTATTCACCTGAAATTCATGTAGTGTCAGATGTCTGATAGACCCAATTACAAATACTGGAGGCCAAGGCGTTCAGGATAATAAGCAAACTGTTAAAAAAGCAAGTGAACTAAGAAGTGCTCTATTACTGCTTACTTTTCTTAATTATTCAACTTCAAATTATAGGACAAAGGGCTCTAAAGACATCAAGAAAAGAAGGAGCCTTCCAGAACGGTCCTACCAACCTTGGCATTGACGACTGGACGGGCGTCGAAGATAAGCAGCTGATGCGCATTCGCGTTAGCCATCACGATCTGCTTCAAAAACCTGGAAACTTTTGAATGAATCGCATTCCTCAAAGACAAGGAACCTACTAGGGAAGGGTTTCGACCTCCTATGGAACTTCAAGTGGAGACCAGTGTCATTAGAAAGAGCTCGGAATGCTGATTACGAATATGGGCGTCAAAATTGCAAAATGAAACTCCTGAGCGAGTTGTGACCTGCTGAAGTTGGGTGGACAGGACTGAAGGCTGGTTGTGCGAAGGAGCTGGCGCGAGAGCCATGAAGTATTCGGGCTCTCTGAGAATGGTATGCCAGCGGTGGCGGTGGCATAGGGGTAGTGCTCCGGCTCGTCAGCTGTGAGGTCGTTGGCTCCGTTTCCATAATTTATCTCGAAATGACCCTTTACTCTGAGTTACGTCAGGTGATTGAACAAATAGTTGGTAAAACTGTCATACACGTTCTTAAATATGCTTGTGGGCAAGAAAAACTGCTATGGTGACATTTTTATTTACTATTTTGCACAGATGTAGACAGAATCTTATATTGAATATTTCTTTGTTTGTTCCATGAACGATAAAGTTGATAGAAACACCTCCAATTGTTCAATAAAAGATTTTGATTCCACTTTTGCAAAAAGTAAATAAAAATGTCACCATAGAAGTTCCCTTACCTTCGAGCATTTTTACAAACGTGTATTACAGTTTTACCGGCTTTTTAACCAAACACGTGTCATAATACAGAATAAAGGGTTATTTCGAAGATAAATCATGATGTATAAAAAACGACAGCCCGGGAAGCGAACCAACAACCTCACACTTGACGATCTGGAGCACTCCTCCTGCACCACAGCCGCTGATGGCTGAACATTCTTATGGAGCCCCATCCCTCACCATTCTTGCGCCAGCTCTTTCCCACAGCCAGCCCTCAGTCCGCCCTACCCTACTTTGACGGGTCACAACTCGCTTAGGAGTTTCATTTTGCAATTTTGACACCCATATTCGTAATCAGCATTCCGAGCTCTTTCCAACGACCCTGGTCTCCACATGAAGTTCCATGGGAGGTCGAAATCCTTCCCAAGTTAGGAAACGTACCACTCATCCTCGGGACACTTCTTGTTCGTCATTCCCGACAACGGTTGCGAGCATCTCGTGATTGACGCCTGAGTGGTGGGGTGCAACCAGCTCAGCACCTGAATTCCGCCGTAGAACCTTCGAGAAACAACGCAACAGTCCCCACGCACTCACCGGAATTCGTTGCCTACTTCGGTGTTCGCCAACTTTCTCCAGAAACGCTCGTCCCTTCGCCTCCACAACTGCCGGTATCGCTAACTAAATGGATGAAGCTCATCACAGAGACGGAAAAAAGTGCTTCGACATCACCTTCGACATTGAAGCGAGGTCTACACCACTCCAATGGTGGATCAGAAGTATAAACAGTGTGCAGTGTATAGCTGCGATAGGCCCCGTTTATACTTCGTCGCGGCGCGACGCGACGCCACGTATAGTGGCTATATTGATTGTGCGACGCGATCGATCAATTTGGCCTCATTGCGTGGCCATCGCGTCGCGCCGCGACGAAGTATAAACGAGGCCATAGACAAGGCGACGCGTTTATCGTGTTGAAGGTACAAATAGTCTGCTAGTGCCGGTGACGGACTTGAAAGGAGACAGCAAAAGATTCGGCCGCCACGCGTAGATTTTTGCCCCACGTTAAGCCCGACAAAGGGTGGGTACATGTCGCGAAAGTGAGCAGCATTGGGAGGTGGAGGCGCGTCAGATCGCACCAAATTGGCGTGCCATTCCGAGAGGACTTGTGCACTTAGCATTCTAATTGGTTGGCGGGTGTTTGGCAAGTGCCCTGATTGGTACTGATTTGCTGGAGCGCCACCATCTCCCAATGCTGCTCATATTCGCGACATGAACCGGCAAAGTATTTCTACGTTTGCTTTCAGTTTCGAGGCTAGTTCAACCCTGTAATTATGTGCTATTGACACATTTCTAGGAGCAAAGTTCGTTATTTCTTGGTTATTCGATAATTTACGTCGTTTTTTCTCATATTGGCATGGACGGCATATTTTTATGTAGCAGCGATTGCGTGGCTTACATTATAACACACTATTTTGAAAATTAGATTTTATACTATCTACCATCATAACCTGAGCGCCATTAGTAAAAATAAGTTGGTGAAAAATTAAGTTGAAAATCGACAATCAAAGAAAGCATTATCGGCGTAATTTATTGCTTTGCTTCCTAAAGGGCAAAAATGCAATACTCGCTTATTAACACATTGACGACAATATGAGCCACCGGTGGCTCATATTGTCTTTGCTTTCATTAGATACATCGAATTAAAAAATTTCACTAGGAAGGAGACCAATTTTGCAACCCAATCAATTCAAGTCAGTATTTTTTACCTAAACTTTGCTCAAGGAGGTCATTTGGGGTGTTGATCACGAACCTGACATCCTTTTTCAAAATTTGGACCGATTACGGTAGGTTACGGTAGGTACGGGCGAGTAAGGCTGTCGGAGTCATGGTCACCGATTTCGCCTAAACTTCGCCTATGGCGGTTATTTGGGTGCTGATCACGAATCCGACATCCGCTTTAGGTATTACAGTAGATTAAGGTAGGCTACGGTAGGTACGGGTGACTAAGGCTATCTGCGATTACCCGTACCTACCGTAACCTACCGTACTCCACCGTAATACCAAAAAACGGATGCCAGATTCGTGACCCCAAATAACCTCCCTGGGCGACGTTTGGGGAAAAACGATGATCATGACCTCGGCAGCCTTAGTAACCCGTACCTACCTATAGTAATTGGCCGAAATTTCATAAACGGATATCTGATTCGTGCTCAGCACCCTAAATAACCCCTTTGGTCGAAGTTTGATAGGAAAAAACACACAATACAAAAAAGTGGTGCGCGAGGGACACTATGTGCCACCGGTGGCTCATAGCGCGCGCATAGTAACGCGCGCGTGTCCCAGTCGGCTTTCTCCCAGAAAACGCGTTTGTCGGTTAACCTATTGACTCCAATGTCTACAGTCGTCAACTATCGAAACTGAACGAAGAAATCGGGAAAAACGCTCTGAACTGGCCAACATCGTCATGGAAACGCCTGATCCCACACCTTTTTGATGACCCGACAGAAATAAACAGAGCTCAGTTGGGAACTGAGGCCACATCCCCCTATAGCGCTGACTCAGCACCATCAGACCACCATTTGCTTCGCTCCCTTTAAACCATTTGAATGGTAAAATATTTGATTCCGACCAGGGGTCCGATTCATCAACGACTTACAGCTATTTAACAGATAAAATTACAGCCGAAATCCCTGATAGCGCGGCTTATCAAACGATATGGTGAGCGATGAATCGCGTTATCTGAGTTTTCCGGTGTGAATTCTCTGTTAAAGTTATGTAAGTCGTTGATCAATCCGACCAGAGGCTACTAAAATGAGTTGCACCAGTTCTTCGCTTCTAAAAACCAGGGACAGATTCATCAACCGCATACCGCCCTCTAACGGTGAAAGCACCGCCAAACCTGATGCTCAGGAATGTCATATCAGGGGGTAATTCGCGTATTTTCACCGTAAGAGGGCGGTAAGCGGTTGATGAATCTGGCCCCAGGGCTTCTTCGAGTGGGGAATTTTTCGACTTACCAAAGATAGCAAAAGGTCATTCAGCAAAATGGTCAATATATCAATGGTTTATGCTTGTTGTTGATATAAATAAATTCACTTCGAAAAATGTGAAAAAAACGACATCAATTAACGAACAACCCAATATCGTCGGACACGGCGATGGCATCCATGTACCTTGTGAAGGCACTGGTTTCGCTTCAGAGTCGTGGATAATGTTGAAGTACTTCTTTTGTGAAGACCAACTTACCAGTCGAGGATACGTGTCGGCGAACTCGTAGTTGTAGTTGATGTTGGTCAGTGACCACTGCTCATTTGGCACCCCCATTCTGTTCAGTTCGACCTTCGCATCATAGAGAGTCCAGCCGTCCACAGCGGGTCTTGTACCGAGAGCCGACGGCGACGATTCCCGTACGGCTAACGCGTACAGATACGCGTACAACGGCTGGAAAAGGAGGAATTGAGCTTCTGCAGGTGGTATGTGCATGTGATACAACCATAAGGTGGGAATTTTGACCATTATTAGCAGACCTTGGGCCCATGGTAGCGCAGTAGGAAGAGGTGCTGCGTGCACCCGATACCAGTTCCCTGGTTCGGATTTCCCGCCCAGGCCAACTAAGGGCCTGTTCATACTTCGCGGCAAGAGCGACTCGTCGCCCATGCAAAACATGCATATCTATTAAAACCGAGCGCGCGCCGCCGAAAAGTGTTCATACTCGAGCGCCGGTGCCGTCGCTCCAGTCGCTCTTGTCGCTCTTGTCGCTCTTGTCGCCTGTTCATACTTCGCGCCGGCGCCGGGAGCGACTGGAGCGACTAGGGCGACGAGCGAAGTGTGGAGTACGTAATTACACCGCACTGGTGCTGGAAAGCGCGCTAGTGCTGGAAGGAAACGATTCCTGTTCGTACGTTCCTCACACAAAGGTAAGGAGGGCTTTTATGTCTATTTTGAGTGCCAGACTGACGATGTAGGTAATATGACTGTTCGCTTCTGTCTGTTTCAGTTTCCAACAACTTTTTGACTAAAATATGTCTGTTTGCTTGTGTTTGTCTCAGTTTCCGGAAACTTTTTACTACTATAACTGTTTGCTTGTGTCTGTTTCAGTTTCCAAAAACTAATGCAATTGAAGTTGAAGTTAGACGTGAAGACCTCTATTCACTTGATATTTTAGGCCACGAAGTAGACGTTGTGGTGCAATTACGTACACCACACTACGCCCGACGCCCCAGTCGCTCTTGTCGCTCCAGTCGCTCTTGTCGCCTGTTCATACTTCCGCGCGCTGCGCTCTTGTCGCTGCTGTCGCGAAGTATGAACAGGCCCTAAGCCTTCCATCCCTCAGGGGGTCGGTGAATGTACCAGACCTGTCTGGGAAGGACACAGCGTTGACTTGCCCATCGCCTGGCCACTGCAAGTCATTGTATGGCCATATGCGCATTCAAATCGCTTCCCGTATAAGAAGGATGCGTGGCGCACCCCAAAAGAAATTAATTAACGCCGTCGTTTACCTTTTACGTAATCGTGTCTGACCTTTTTACTTGAAAAGCTTTCTTTAACAAGCTCATTAGATGTTAAGGAGCAGAAAGAGTGTATTAAGGATAAAGGATGACTGCGTTACTCAATCCCTATTGGGCGGCGCCACGCATTCCATTTCTACAGGATGTCGTGGAGGCGATTTGAATGCGTATTTGGCCACACAATGAATGACTTTCGGTGGTCGGCTGATGAAAAAGTCAGCGCTTTATCCTTCCCAGACAAGAGGAATAGAAGGCTTGGTTGGCCTAGGCGGGAAATCCGAACCAAGAGCCCGATATCGGGTGCGAGCGAGAGTCGGTACCTCCTCCGGCTGCGCTACACGCGCCCAAAGTTGCCCGATTGGAAGTACCCCCTCCCCCTCACACAGTCTAGAGTTCAACTCTCACCAATTTATTCGTCACTGGAAACGCATAACGCAACAATGCATCGAACATTGGACGTCGGCTGTGAGTAGACGGTTGGCACGTGAAGCGTATATGTCGCATATCCTGAATGGTTATGGTCTTTCACTGGTCGAAACTTCCTTCAAAGAGGGTGCAATCTCACCTTACACGATATCAGCACGCCATAGGCATGCTCGCCTCTGCTCACGGTGGAATGTCCGATCTTTTCCACTTTGGAGATGAATCCCAGCGGGACGTCGAATTGGCAAATCTGGAGAATTGGCCATTAATAGTGAGACACATACGTCCTTACTAGGTTAAGTACAGAGTGAACCATAAGTCCTGCAACGAAACAACATCGAAAAGCTTCGAAAAAGTCATAAGAAAGCAAGCCACTCACCCCATCGCCACTTTCGAACCTCAGTCGATACCTTGTAATGAGCACTCGACCATTGACTTTGCCAATCGGCGACAGGTAGCCTATGTTCCTGTCTGAAACACGTCTCCATGTAGCCTTAAAAATAGGTAGAGCGGAATGTCATCGAGTGAAGATCGCCAGCAATTCGACGGTCATCCTCTTTGGGGGCTGTCTGATCCACCATAGAGCTACTGTGTTGCAGGTGAAAGCTCTCGTGGTGGATCTGACAGCATCTGAAGCAGACTACCTCGTCGAAATGTAAGGCCAACGGATAGAGATCGATCATAACAACATCGAAAAGCAGAACAAAAACACTGAAAACACGAACTCAGAATGTGGAGGATTCACAAAGACAGAAGCTCGAAACTCACCGACAACCTCTACTCTTTCACCGGGCAGTTGTCCTGGGAACTGTTTGTCATTCGGCGCTATTCTCAGCGCAGCGATTTGAACCATTCCCTGCAAAAGATCACCTCAGGGAGATAAAGCGATGGGTGAAGCAATGCACGTGTGAAGGCAAACAATATTTCTATAGCGACTGATGACGTCTTCTTCACCACGACAATCTTTTTTAACATAATTTCACGCCAGTCGACACCAAATATTGTTCTTAGAAATCTGAAATAACAAGCCCAAAACATACCAGTAAGAGGTAAAGCAGTAGGATATACCCAACCCTCTGCACCTAACCTAAATGTTGAAGAGCACATATGAATATGATGATATGATATGATAACAATGTCTACACATGTCTGGAGTAGAGCTGTTGCTTGTTGAGGTTTCAAATGTGATAGGAGTTGACTAATGTGTGATAGTGTTTCATCCTTTTTTGCTTTGCTTTGGGATTCTAATATTCTCGCTTTGTATAAAAAAAAAGAAATACAGGGTGGTTCCTAATTATTTGTGCGAAATTCAAACCGCTACCGTATTTTTGAAAATGGCGGGAGATCAATTATTGGGATTTTTCTAGAATGGGCGAAGCATGTACAAAAACCAAGCAGGTGATACACTCAATACCCTCGACGATGAAAGCTTCACCACATCGTTCCACCATCGCTCGTCTCGCCGATAAAGGACATCCTGCAGCAGAGATCGCTCGACGACTTCACATTTCTGCCAGAACACTCCAACACATTGTGAAACAGTACAGAGAGGAAGGAACGGTCGAACCGAGGAGGAGATCTGGCAGACCACGTACTGTGAACACTCTCCGCCTTCGAAAGGTCATCAGAAAGAGAATCGACCGGAACAATGGAGTTAGCATGAATCGGATGGCCGTAGACCTTGGGGTTTCCCGCAGAACAATACAGAAGATCGTCAAACAGGATCTTGGACTTCGCAGTTATCGTCTTTATCGCGGACAAGCCCTTACGGAGGCTGCCATGCAGATTAGATTGGAAAAATACAAGTTGTTTGCTAAAGGAGATCCACCAGGGCCGCTTGTCAAACGTCATCTGGACGGACGAGAAGATTTTTACCATTGAAGTGGCACACAACTCACAGAATCAGCGTCATTTGCTGCCTCTATCCAGAAACACGTCTTCTCAACGTCGTGTTAGCAACAGGACTCTTTTCCGAAATCTGTAATGGTATGGGCTGGCGTTACCCTGGACAAGAAGACACCTCTGGTTTTCGTCGACCGTTCCACAGAAAAGATCCTGCGCGATGTTCTTCTCCCCTGGGTTGCTGGAAATTTTGTCAGTGGTCAATGCGTGCTCCAACAGGACTGGGCACCTGCTCATTCTGCGAGATCCACACTGGCATTCTGCGAGAGTCACTTTCCTGGCTACTGGACGAAGGACTTCTGGCCACCTAACTCGCCTGATCTGAATCCGATGGATTTCGCTGTGTGGGGCTACTTGCAGCAGAAGTTCTCCTCGAAGAGTCACCAAATCTGAACGCTCTCAAAGCTTCACTTCAGAAGGCGTGGGACGATATCGACGTCACCTTCCTGCGGCCCACAGTAATATCGGTGGAGAAGAGACTGAAGGCCTGTATTGCGCATCCCGAAAGTTCGCCCGCAGCCGTGGAAGGCGAAGTGGATGATAGTCAACCAGTAGACACGGAACCGTCACGTTACAACTTCCGTCCAACGAGGAGAGTGGATTACAGGAAATTGGCGCGTTCTAGCGCTCTACCAGTAGTTTCGGTTACATGGGTGTCAGTCAACGACCCGATGGAACAGATACCAGCGTTGGTATCCGTCGACGGGCAGGGCCCAGAAAACCTAGACCTCCGATCGGTCGAGACGTCGTGCGCGACGAGCAGCAAGAAGACGTCGAGAGCGGGAATCCAGGACCAGAAGTCCGCGTGCAGCAAGACGACGTCGAGGAGGCGGATCCGGGACCGGAGGTGCGCGTGCAGCAGGTGAACATCATCATCATCATCATTTTCATTAGCGTCTGTCCCGCTGGTGGCGGGGTCCGCTCTTCTGGTGTGGTGACGCCAATTCTCCCGATCAAATGCTTGATCAGGGTGCACACCAGCCATCTCTAAGTCCAAGCGCAACGTATCTAGCCAACGTTGCTTCGGGCGTCCTCTGGGCCGCTTTCCAGGGACCACAAGATTCAGGCGAATCTTACACACGGTGTCGTCGTTAGCGCGAAGGACGTGGCCGTACCATCGAAGACGAGCTTCGCGCAGCTTCTCGGATATCGGGGCGAGACCGAACCTCTGTCGTATGGTGTCGTTACGAACGCGGTCCAAATGCGTAACTCCAGCCGTCCACCGTAGCATCTTCGTCTCCATTACACTGAGGCGGCTTTCAACTTCCTTCGTCACGGGCCAGCACTCAGCACCGTACGTCGCTACTGGGCGGACTACTGTTCTATAAACCTTCGATTTGAGGTGCTCAGGTATTGTCCTGTCGCAAAGCACCCCAGTCAGCGGGCGCCATTTGGACCAGGCTGCACTTACACGCGCATTCACCTCCATCTTTAAGCTGCCATCGGACGTGACTGTTGACCCAAGATACTTGAAAGATGTAACCCGTAAGAGCTCAGTACCACTGATCTTAATGAATCCGTGTTCATTCACACCCGTCGTCAAGTACTCCGTCTTTTTGACGTTTAGCTTGAGACCGAACAATGCCAAGCGATCGCACCACGCCTGTGCCTGTCGCTCGAGTTCGGTTTTATCTTCATATGCAAGCATGACGTCGTCAGCATACAGCAGCGTCCAAGGTGCCGCCATTTGGAGATCTCGTGAGATTGCATCCATCACGACCACGAAGAGCAGTGGGGATAGCGCAGATCCCTGATGCACCCCTACAGAAATGGGAAACTCCATCGAGGTGCCCGCTGGTGCTCGCACTCGACTCCTTGGGCAAGAGTATAGAATGCGCACCCACTCAATAAGCTCTTCAGGGATACCATGTTGTCGCAACGCGTACCATATAACATCTCGCGGAACGCGGTCGAAGGCCTTCTCCAAGTCCAGGAAGGCAAAATGCACCGGTTTCTGTTTCTCGCGGTGCTTCTCTAGCAGAAGACGAACGGCGTGAATGGCATCAACGGTGCAACAGCCAGATACGAAACCACACTGATTCGTGGAAAGCTGTACGACATCCCGGATACGTCCGTCGACAATTCGCTCAAAGATTTTCATGGTTTGCGAAAGAAGACGAATTGGACGGTAACTGGCGCAGTCTGCAGGACTGCCCTTCTTCTTCCAAATCGGGATGGTCGTGCTTGCAGCAGGTGAACATCGAGGAGATGAATTTCATCTGAAGTATCCAATTCGACGGGGGACGAGCGTTCTACCCCTCGTCCCCCTGACCCGCCCACCCCAAACCCCTAGGCTTGCTCGAGAGTCCAGTGGCTGCCTTCTGAGAAAGTGGAGACGCAGACATTTGCCACGCCTCTGTTTAAAGGGCGGGGGTAGGACGCCACTTCGCCCAATTCGACGTGAAAATGGTATATATAGTAGCAAATGATAAGCGTCTTCTTACCCATTCTTCACCCATTCCACAGCCTCCTAGTACCAAACAGCTATGCTACATACATACACGTAGATTCCCTGAAACAATGTGGTCGTCCTTTGTTGATGGTCCTTTACACCAAAAGTAAAGAGCAGATAGCATTGCTGTCCTGTATTTCTCACAGTCGTCAACGCCAACAGAGCATTTAAAAAGAAGAATCTTTATGTCATGGCACTCTGAAAACACACGCAATACAAGAGGTACGCGAACAAGTACTGAGGCTGTGAACCCTATATATCACCTACGAATTTGGCAACCAATGCTGTCATAGTTAATTAATTGTGTCTATGTACATCGTTAGCAATATGAGTTATAAATTAAACGAAAACTCGCTCCTGTCGTTAATTGGGCTGCGGTTGAAAAGCCAGTGAGTTTCAGTGGACGTTAACAATACAAGTCTAAATCTACGAAACGAAAGGCGCAGTGATCAGGTTGAATCTAGTAATCAACGATGAGGTCGAACAACACACATACAAAGAACTGAGTCCTAGTAGTAGAACACCGGAGACGACACGGAAACCAGATGTGAACCGGCAACCACACTCGGCGATAGGTCACCAACGCTCTGAAACAGTAGATAAATTCACTTAAATGCCGTTGATTCCTCTAAAAATCACAAAATCACAGACAAATCACACTTCCACAACAAACTGGCGGACCAAAGGCACTCAACAAAACCAGCAATTCGCTCGAACATATTGAAATAGTAACAAAGGCTGCACAAAAAGAAAATCTCCACAACACCACACCACGCGTGCAGACCTACCATGGCGAGTGGCAGAAGCCCACTCCATTATCTTCTTCCCACTGAATGATCCATTAAGTATGTGCAAGAAGGTAAAGCAAGGAGAATGAAAGTGGTCAGCTTATCAGACGTGCAATTATAGTACACGGGGAGGACAACTGATCCACACGCTTGTTGGCGGTGGAGCGCGGAAACATTCGGGCATCCTGCTCTCCTGGGCCCGACATTTCCTCACTTGGCCCACATTGCCTGCATGGTGAAGCGTTTACCAGCAGTTGTTCTACAACTGAACTTCTTCGGGGGGTTCTAACTACAAAATGGAAGTTTCCTTTTCTAGAAGTTCTTGATAACCTGCACATTGTGTGTGGCGCGCACTGACTGTGGAGAAGCGTGCTCCGATGTCAATTTCGCGCTCTAATGCAAGCATAGGATCAGCTGTTCCCTCAGTGTACTGTAACGCTTTCTTCGGCCTATACGATGACTTGCGAGGACCAGCCGATGGAGAAAGCAGTCTTTTACTCTTCCAAGACACATTTGACCGCAGTTCACTGACTACCTACGAAGGGAAGGTTTCATAATCTGGGCGGAACCGGAACCATGCATGAATTCGGTCGAGATGCACGCGACAAATGGCGCCTCTGAACACTGCGCTGTCCACGTGGCTTCGATACGTTAGACGAATTCTAGATTCTTGAAGACCAAAGACTTTACTGCGAAAAGTCCTACTTTCAGACCGTTCAAGGGATTCACGTTGCATCAATCTTCACCTAACGAAAGAGGAACACGAAGATAGGATAAAGGACAAAAAAGGGGGACGTTCGTTCCCCACACGATCCCGCCCGCCGCCCACTTCCCGCCCTACTCGCGCCGCCCTATTTGGACAAGTTTGCGACGCGATAAAGCGTCGTTAATGGGCGTGACGTCGTCCAAAAATCTAACAGCTAGTAGGGGGCATCACTCCTTAGACCTATGTTATACCCCCGTGGGACGTTCGTGGACGGAAGGTGCACCGCAGACGGTCATCGTCTAGCTGAAGCGTCTAGCGTCGCATTGGAGCGCGTTTTTGGCGCCCGACTCCGCGGGAAGACAACCTTCTGAGGTGCACTGCACCGCGGACGGCTTCCGTCCCGCTGGCGGGAAGTATAAGGCCCCGTTTATACTTCGTCGCGGCGCGACGCGACGCCACGTATAGTGTCCATATTGATTTTGCGACGCGATCGATCAATTTGGCCTCATTGCGTGGCCATCGCGTCGCGCTATAAACGGGGCCTAACACCCCTCTCGTCGTCTGTCGGCGGCGATCTGCGGACGGCGGGCCGCTACGAGTGGCTCGGCGCGGGGTCCCGGCGCGATTTCCGCCCATCTGCGGATGCTCCCGCGAGAGAATAACAGGGGCCTTAAGCTCCTTTTCATAGAGCATTTCAGCAAAATGAAGGTAGACCCCACACAACAAGCTGGCTATCACGTTTCTCGAAGCTGTTAAGTGTGGCTCATCCCTCATAACAATACGGCGCTTTTCGTGTGGAAATTCAGGGCTGAAAACTCTTACAAGTAAAGTGAACTTCCGCCAAAAGATTCTCAACGAGACCTATATGATGTTGTAGGGCATGAGACGTGGAATACAAAGGTGTTTTTCGTCTTTGCTACGGGCCACTGGTTGGTTTAAAAATAATGAAAAACAGTCGCAAGGCAACCCCATGAGAAATCCGGGATGCCTTCCACCAGCAGTGTCCACGGTTGGCCGAGTGGTAGTGTTGAGGACTCGTAAGCACGAGGTCGTAGGTTCGGATCCAGACCTATGCAAATTGCTGCAGTGGTTTTGCATCTTCTTCCAATATCATGAAATCACATCTTTTCATTTTCACACTATTGTGAACCGTGCTCTCTTGCGCACTCCATGCATTAATATGCAGAAACTGCAGAATTCAGAAGACGTTGTACAGAATAAGACTATGCATGGAGTGTGCAAGAGAGAATGGTTCGCAATAGTGTGCAATTGAAAAAATCTCATATGATTTCATGATACTGGCAGATGATGCAAAACCACTGCAGCAGTTTACATAGGTATGGATCCGAACCCACGACCTTGTGCTTGCGAGACTTCGACACTCCCCACTCGGCCAACTGGGCACTGCTGGTGGACAGCATCACGGCAATCACACGGGGTTGCTTTGCGACAGATTTTCGTCATTTTAAACTGCCCTGTGGCTCGTAGCAAGAACGAAACACTTCTGTGCTCCTCGTCTCACGCCCTACAACATCATATAGGTCTCGTTAAGAATCTTTGGAGGAAGTTTCGGGGCTTCCTTGTAAGTACGTAGTTTGGCAGAAGTTTTGTGCAAAACAGTACAGTTTGCGCCAAAATGTTCCACATTATTCACGAAGAAAACATACAGATTCGGTAAGGGCCCGTATATACTTCGACGCCGAGCGACTCGACGGCACCTATTGTGGCCGCATTGATCGACCGACGCGATCGATCAATTTGGCCACTATACGTGGCGTCGCGTCGCTCGGCGTCGGAAGTATAAACAGGGCCAGCAGTGACCCACAAAAATAGCTGTGTCTCCTGAAAGCACGAAAGCACCCGGCGACCCTGATATAGGGCCAGCCTCCATTCACCAAGAAAACTAAGATAAAGGTTAAATTCGTCCAATTTCTCCCATAAAGAAGAAACGCCATAAAAGTATAAACAGCGACAGCCTCACTAACCGGATGCCCAGGTTTCTCACGATACGTGTTCACCGCTTGGATATCAAAATGGAACATCTCCACTTCACACGAGTAGGCTTTCGGCGTCAACTTGATCACCGTATGAAGTGGCACCTTCAGGTACGGTAGCTCCTCACGATTTTTGTTCGTGAAGTACGCCAGAATGCATCGAAGAACAGCCTGAAGTGGATGATCCATGAAGAACTCAGCGGACTCACGAACGTACAGCCATGTTAAGCGTACCTGATGGGAAATAACAAGGACATCCGACTGCCGTTCCAGCTCCATGATCACCGGCTCGAGCCTCGCCACCAGGTCTTCATAGCTCTGTAGTACAGGAAGGCTATCAAAGAGGAAGCTCGCTCAAACAGATGATGAGCGCTACACACCTCCCCACTCGGGTATCTGTAGTGGTACTTGTCCTTGTCCCTTTCGGCAAACTGTTTTGGATAGCGCTCCTCAAAGTCTTCATAGGTCAGTCCTTCGCAAATTCCCTAAATGGGTAAACATTATTTAACGTTAGGGTTTAGTCACGCGATTAAATCGCCAAGGGTCTGTTCACACTTCGAGCGACAAGACCGACAAGACCGACTAGAACGACAAGAGCGACTGGGACGACTGAAGTAGTATGGTGTACGTAAACAATTACGTACTCTACACTCCGTCCACGACGAACGTAGTGTGGAGCACGTAATTATTTACCTACACCACACTACGTCTGTCCCACCAGTCGCTCTTGTCGCTCGAAGTATGAACAGTGTAGCGACGAGTTGTCCATCAAAAACTGAACGAGTTGTCTCACAGTACCCAAGCGGTCGTTGCGGAACCACTTGCTCCGTCAACTCGTCAATCGATAAGGTGCGCCCGGTCGTGAGACCATCGGTGGAATTTTTAGTTTTTCTTTGTTTTTTTTTCAGTTTGAGCCTCTTTAAATGTGTTCATTTCAAGTTTCTTTCGTACATCCGTGTTTCTCGTGCTAGTCGTACACTTTTTGTTTCCGGATTTCTTATGATGTTCCCTAATTTCTTCCGCAGCTTCACGTTTCTCGTCGAGTTTTTCAAGCACGTTTCCTTTCCATATTTTTTCTTAATTTTTCGATTATTTTTTGATCTATATCTTTTTCTTTACACCGAGAAACGTGAAAAACGGAGGAGAAACGGAAAATGATGTGTACGACTAGCACGAGAAACACGGATATGCGGAAAAAACACAAAATGAACATGATAAAGCGGCTTAATTTAAAGAAAAACATAAAGAAAAACTAAAAATGCCACAAATCGACTCCCCACCGAACGCGTCGTACCGATTAGCGAGCTGACGGAGCAAGTGGTTCCGCAACGACCGCCTGGGTACCGTGAGACAACTCGTCCAATTCTTGACAGACAACTGTCGCTACCTTTGGCGATTTGATCGCGAGTAGAGTTTAGTTGGAGAACAGACGTTCCTAAGGCTTAGAGACGTAAACAGAGCTTACAGCGTCAATCTCGTCGAGCACCTTCCAGTATTCAACATTTCTCGCAAGATCACGCATACGGGACGCAGTCTGAGCTGCTCGTATCTTCTGCGATGACCACACTCTCAAGTCTCCCAGCGATTCTATCTGAAAGTGGAGCGACACGTAAAAGAAATGAAGAAATGCGATGGTAGACTCGACAAAGACACTCGTACAAGGCGGGTTTATACTTCAGTCGCCGAGTTGTGCGACGTTATGAAACCCGCTAATATCGATTAGCGGCGAAAACAATCGATATTGATAGCTTTCATAATACCGCGTCTGAAGTATAAGTTCCGCTTAAAAAGCAGATGATATTCCAGTGAATAGGGAAGATATCATTCTTATAAGAAAAGCTCGCTACCCTATCCTAGTCGGAAGGGGCACATTACTAAATATTATGTAACCGATGATTCGAGATTCACGAAGCGGCTCCTAAAGGACGAAATAGGTCCTAATCTCTCAAAATTCACAAAAAAATACATTCGGTTCGTCATAAACAGACAAATTCTTAAGCCCCCTCACTACAATGGATCCGGTTATAACATGCAAAGCGGCGGTCAGCTGTGTTTGAATGCCCTTTCCCGCCCGGTCGCCTTTACAACCGCGGCGATTTGTTTGCTTGTTTTCGGGTCCTATTTTGTCCTCTAGAAACCGCTCCCTGACAATGAGTCTCAAGTCAATTTGTTACATAATTTTTAGTTACCCCCACCGACTAGGACAGATACGAAAGCTCACATGAAAACACTCTAAATCCCGTCCTTAACTCGGCTTCAGTCTACATGTAATAGACCCTACGCTTCCTTACTGTGACCTAAAAATCTAAGACACATAAAATAATTGAAAATAATGTCAAAAAGTCTTCCACTGTCAGATCCCCAACATCACCCCATCTTTAGGTGTGCAATAGCAACATCTGGGGCCGGATTCATCAACGACTTACATAACTTTAACAGAGAATTCACAGCGAAAAACTCAGATAACGCGGCTTATCGCTCACGATATTGCTTGATAAGCCGCGCTATCAGGGATTTCGACTGTAATTTTCTCTGTTAAATTGCTGTAAGTCGTTGATAAATCCGGCCCCTGGAGAGGTTCCACGCCGCAAGAGGGGCTAAGACTAGCTGAATGATGATACAACGTTCACGGAACACATGGCGGCACATCTGGTGAGGAAGCGTTCACATTACAGTTTACGAAGAGGTTGTGCAGAACAAGAATAGCCACCCAAAAACTTCCCAGTGGGAAAAACTCGTAGAAATAAAGGACAAAGTACAGCGCTAATCAACTCTTTTTAGAATGCGCCACGCATTCTAAAAAGGGTTGATTAGCGCTTCTACTTCTATGGGATGTCGTAGAAGCAATTTGAATGCGTACCAGGCCTACACAATGACCTGCGGTGACCAGCCGAAGGACTTGTCAGTGTTTTACCCTACACAGACTTGTCTGCGAAGAATAAAACACCGACTTCCCACCGGATGACCACCGCAAGTCATTGAATAGGCCAAACACGTATTCAAATTACTTCCACGACACACGGGTTCGTACGTTAGGCCGCTCCCTGGGTTACGGTAGCGGGCCGCGCCGCCCGCCACCGCCCCCGATCACGGTAGCGTGGCGTGTTGTTGAGCCCGCCTCCGACGGACGGGTCCGACTGCTGCCGACAGAGACGGTTAGTGACGTCATACGCGGGCGGTCGCCGAGTCTGCTGGGCGCGCTGGGCGCGAAAGGGTGTGCCGACTGCTTTCGACTGCGTTCCTTCTACTAGCGCAGAAGAAGGGAAACAGTTAAATGTTTGTGGAACATTTGACGTTTTTTGGTAGACTGAGGAAGTGGGAGCATTTGTTAACTACGTTCGAGTGGAATGAGATCTGCTCACTCAGAAACCTTCGTATTTCTCCAACATACATGCTGAAGCGGAGGTATTTCACTGTCTCCCTTTTCTACCAAGCCGATAGAGCGTAGCCAACAGTCGGTGGTGCATAACTTCGTGCTCTAGCGCGCCCATTGATTAGACGCGCATGACGTCACTAGCCTTCCCTGTCGGCAGCAGTCGGACCCGTCCGTCCGAGGCGGGCTCAACAACACGCCACGCTACCGTGATCGGGGGCGGTGGCGCGCGGCGCGGCCCGCTACCGTAACCCAGGGAGCGGCATAACGTAACGCACCCACGACACACCGTAGACATAGAATACATGGCGCATTAGAGAACGGCATCGATTAGCGCCTTCTTTCGTGGTTTTTAAGCAGCACAAAATCTAATTGACACCCCTATACAGTATAGTTGTGGCTTTGAGAAATTTTATCGAAAACGAATTTACTCGTCCTCAATTTCTTCGAATGATCGATAATCGAATAAGTCCATTTTTCGTTTATTTGAATATTCGAATAATCGAACAATTTGAACGAAGCAGGTAATGTGCTTAAAGTCTTGAAGTTTAATCTATTTTCGACAAAAACTATTCGATCTTCGAATAATACTCGAATTGGGACGAATATTCGACTTCTTATAAGTATCTATGGATCTATACTAGTAGGGGGGGGGGGGGCACATATCTAAAAAGTATGGAACAAATCGACTTGAGACTTAGCGAGCGGCTCCAAGAAAAAGTATAGGACCTAAATTGCAAAAATCCCGAAGAAAAACAAATCACATTTGTTTTCGCTGCGGTTGTGAACAGGCGAAGTTATGTGCCCTGTTCACCATGTTAGATCCTGGTTTAACATGTCAGGCGGTGGTCAGCACGCGGCATGCAGCTTCATGCGCCCTACTCACCATGTTAGATCTTGGTTATAACATGTCAGGCCGTGGTCAGCACACGGCATGCCTCCATTGCGTCATTCTTTGCCCACCGAGACGGTTGTACAAACGCGGCGACTTTTCTTGTTTGTTCGCTCGTTTTTATTTTCTTTTAGGTCCTATCGTGTTCTCCAGGAGCTGCTCGGCAAGTCTCAAGTCGATTTGTTGCATACTTTTTAGATAATTGCCCTCTCCCACCGAATACAAACGAATAACAGAAAATCTAGAAATATCGGATATTCGGCTATTTGAGTAATTATTTAAATAAATTATTCCAATAAATTCGTTCGAGAAACCATTGTGTAAAGGATGGAACAAAGCGTCAGCGTCAAAGCCATGACATAAGAAAATCGTGTTGCTCACCTTGAAATAATCTCGAAGCTTCTCAGCGTATTTGGCACCATTTTCGCTCAATGGACTATCGCCACCTAGTCTGCCAATCTGATTGTACTCGCTCTCACCGTGCTGAAACACTGCAGACATGAAAATACTTTGTAGAACTAGCTGATCGGGCAGCACAGCTAAGGAACGAATGAACAACTCGTTCATCTAAACGGATTCTAGCCAAGGAAGGAAGGATCTCAGGTGTATGACTGAGCTATAAAAATATTTAAAAAATGAAAAAGATCACATTTTTGGAATTTTCCACATACAGGTTGAACTTGTTTAGTGAATAAACATACCAACGACAACAAAAACATACTGTGAGTGACTACCTACCCGAGTGAGATAGATGCTGCGCGGTAAAATATGGATATTCATCAGGAAATACACAACTCTGCTTTGAATATGACCTTTAACGTTGTGCACGTAGAACGACTTTCCTGCGTTTATCACCTGAAACATATATTTTAACAAAAAAGATCAAGTAAACGTATAGATGACCTACTTTAACTCTACACTCGCGAAGACACGAAGTGGTTTCAATTTCTCAATTTTTTCGAACAAAACTATAAAAAACTTACCCTCTATAGGGGAATAACCCACTCTACTTCTAAGTGATGTCAAGTAAAATGTCTGGGCGATCAGTAGAACAATTCATAGGGAGCATTAGCTAAGGCCGCGTCTTTCCATAGGCAGACACTACGTTAACCCACTGACACTGAATAGATGTGCGATCTCGTTGACCTGAGCACTTAACTGACCCGACAAGCAGGTGGTTTCTTCTGTTAATTAACGTCACGCATGCATTCTTCGCTTTACAACCCAAAAGAGGTGCTTAGTAGTGAGTCCTTGTGGTCCAACTTGACAGCCAAGGGTCTGAAGCGTAGGTCTGAACGGCAAAAGCGTGTTGTATTGGAAAAATTTTCTCCCTCCAATTATTATCAGGCATGTAAGAAAGTCCAGGGGCATTCGAATATTTTCTTCTTCCATACTTTCTTATTCAGCAAACAATGAAATTCACTCAACGACATAATCACCACCGTTTGTCACTGCAATGTGTCACTTAGGGCCTGTTCATACTTCGCGACAAGAGCGTCTGGATCGACTGGTGCGACGGATGTAGTGTGGTGTATGTAAATAATTACGCATTTCACACTACATTCGTCGCGGACGGAGTGTGGAGTACACAATTATTTACGTACACCACACTATGTCCGTCGCCCCAGTCGCTCTTGTCGCGAAGTATGAACATGCCCTTAATGAGCAGGTCAGCGATTCCTTCCTCCGAAAACAGGGAGACCGAGAGCCGACGAATTCGCTGACCGCGCGTTCACATATTCAATTTTGGCGATTTTTTCTTCGTTGAGAATGCCTTAAGAGGACGAAGTAAGTGATAGTCATAGGGGGAATAGTGTTGGTGGGGGACCGCGTCGCAGCTAGCGACCCCAATTTTCCACTTGCCCCTTTATTCCCTACTCAACTCTCCCAATGTTGCCCCTCTGGCTACCACTTACTTCGTCCCTTAACGCCTTCTCAGCGAAGAAAAATATCACCAAAATTGAATATATGAAGTGGCAGACGGCGAATTCGTCGGCTCCAGGTCTACACAGTTCTCAGACGAAGGAATCACTGACCTGCCCATTATGTGGCATAACGCAGTGACTAACGGTGCTGATTATGTCGTTGAATGAATTTCATTGTACGAATAAAAAGTAAGGAGGAAGAAGAACATCTCCGAATGCTCCAGCTACGTCTATCTGGGTCGCGAAGTCAATATGGCCAACGATCTAGCGCCAGAGCTGAGCAGGAGTAAACGAGCGGTTTGGGGAGCTTTCAAGAGCGTCAAAGCAGTCGCGAAGAAGACGAAGAACGTCCGACTCCGTGCCCACCTATTCGACTCCGCCGCTCTTCCTGCCCTAACATACGCCTCAGAGACCTGAGGCGTATGTTAGGGCAGAAGAGAGGAGAAGCAGGACGAACACGCCATCATCGTCGCGCAGCGTGGAATCGAGAGGACGATGCTCGGAGTGATACGACTCACGCAAGTGAGAGAAGGCCTCCGAGTTCCGAGCTTCGCCGACGTTCGAAGATCAGAGACGCTGTCGCGTGGGCCAAGTTGTCGAAAATTAGGTGGGCCGGCCACGTAATGCGCTTTGCAGACACCCGCTGGACGAGAGCCGTTACCGACTGGATTCCGCGGGATGTCAAGAGAACACCAGGACGCTCACCAACGCGTTGGTCGGACTTCTTCGTGAAAGCCCTGAATGACCGCTATGACGCTCTTCGTGTCCCTCGAGCGAGAAGGATCCATTGGTGCACTCTGGCACGCGACAGGGACGAATGGAGACGCTGCTGGCGCCCGCTCGAGCAAGTCGATGATAAAAGGGAGGACATGTTATACCTCAAGACTTTCTTACCACTCAGATCGAATTGGAGAGTGGAGATTTCTCCAATACGCTGCGCGCTTCTGCACTACGCTTCGGACCCTTCCTTGTCAGGTTGAACACCGAATACTTACTACTAAACACTTTTTGGTTGTAAAACTGTTGTAGACTGTGGAGAGGCAGTCGGAGTAGAAGTCTTTATTCGGGGACACGGGATAACAGACGAAGCAGCTATGAACGAAATGAACCGGCTTATATACTGTGAAGTTGATGAGTTGGATTGGGTCGGTGCCACGTGAGTTAACTGGTGAGCTCACGGTCACGGCTCCAACAAAAACGAAGAATGCATGTGGGACGTAATCAACAGAAGAAACGACCTGCATGTGCAGGTCAGTTTAGGGCCTGTTCATACTTCGCGACAAGAGCGACTTGTCGCCCGTGCAAAATATGCATATCGATTAAAACCGAGCGCGCGCCGCCGAAAAGTGTTCTTACTCGAGCACCGGCGTTGTCGCTCCAGCCGCTCTTGTCGCTCTAGTCGCTGCTGTCGCCTGTTCATACTTCCGCGCGCTGCGCTCTTGTCGCTGCTGTCGCGAAGTATGAACAGACCTTTAGATCCCAGGTCAATGAGATCGCCTATCTTTCCACTGTTTCTACTTCTAGCGAATTTCGCAGAGGCTGTTTGAATGACCCCGAAGGGATGGAAGGTTTGGGTCATCCGAGCGACAGACCTGAACCAGCAAACTGTAATCGGGTGCTCGCGATAGCCGGCGCCTCCTCCAACCGCGCTGTCTTGTGCCCTACTGGCGAAAAGAACCAGCTTTAAAAAAATGAAATAACCATCAAAGACGACTAACCTTGATGAAGGAGAGCTCATCATCAATGACCTCGTCCAACGGCTCATACTGCAGCTTGTAGTTTTCGATTCTTTTGACAAAATCCGCTTTCACTTCGTCAGCGGACATGATTCCTTTGTAATCGGGCGAATTGATCTTGACCTCCTGGAAAGCTGAATGTGAGCGGCCTACACAACCAAACACCGTAGAACGCAAAAACGGAACGAAGGAAGAAATATTGATGCAGTTTAGTTTAGATGAAATCCCTCTGAATAAACACAAACAGACAATTTTGTTGCAGGTTTAATTCTGTCAAAGTTGCTTTTACTCTCCCTGACTCCATAGCAAGTTCGATAGAAGGGATCTATCTGGGTAGAATTGCACCCCAAAACCGTTATGCGAGAATTTTTTGGATCTATCCTAGTCCGGAAGCCACATAGCTAAAAAGTATGTAATAAATTGACTTGAGACTTACCGAGCGGCCCCTGCAGAGCAAAAGAGGACCTAAACTAGAAAAATTCACGAAGGATCTTCTTCTTCTTCTTCAGCGTTTGTCCCGCTTCATGACGGGGTCCGCTTTTCTGGTGCCATGTCGCCATCTTTCCCGATCCCGTGCTAGATCAGGGTGGACACCAGCTACTTTAAAGTCCTTGTGTAACGTATCAGCCCAGCGCTGCTTCGGGAGCCCTCTAGGCCGTTTTCCAGACACTACGAAGTTAAGGCCTATCTTACGGACGCTGTCTTCCTTTCCACGCAGAACGTGGCCGTACCATCGTAAGCGAGCTTCACGCATCTTGTCCGCTATCGGCGCGACACCGAACTTCTGTCGAATAGCCTCGTTTCGGATGCGGTCCAGGCGCGTGACTCCAGCCATCCAGCGCAGCATCTTCGTCTCCATGACGCTGAGGCGACTTTCCGTTTCCTTTGTCGCAGGCCAACACTCAGCTCCGTACATCGCTACCGGCCGGACGACGGTTTTGTAGATCTTCGACTTTAAGCGCTCTGGCATCTTCTTGTCGCAGAGTACTCCAGTCAACGAGCGCCACTTCGACCAAGCTGCACTCACGCGTGAGTTCACTTCAACCATCAGACTGCCATCAGAAGCTATTGCTGATCCCAGATATTTAAACACCGAAGTGCGTGCAAGCTCAGTACCGTTAATCTTAATGGAGCCGGACTCATTTACGTCAGTCGTGAAATACTCGGTCTTCTTGACGTTCAATTTGAGTCCGAACATGGCCAGGCGGTCGCACCAAGCTTGCACCTCTCGCTCGAGCTCACCTTTGTCTTCGCAGGCGAGCATCACGTCATCAGCATATAGCAACGTCCAAGGGACGGGCTTCTGAAGATCTCGCGTAATGGCATCCATTACGACAACAAAGAGGAGTGGGGAAAGCGCAGATCCTTGGTGCACCCCAACAGAGATGGGAAACTCCGTCGAGGTTCCTGCTGCCGCTTGCACACGACTCTTTGGACAAGAGTATAGCATTCGCACCCACTCTACAAGTTCTTCGGGAACACCGTGCTGTCGTAGGGTGTACCATATAACCTCACGCGGTACGCGATCGAAGGCCTTCTCCAAGTCGAGAAAGGCAAGATGCACCGGCTTCTGTTTCTCGCGATGCTTCTCTACCAGAAGACGGGCGGCATGTATGGCATCGATAGTGCCACAACCAGCCACGAAGCCGCACTGATTGCTGGAAAGCTTGACGATTTCGCGAATTCGGCTATCGAGGATTCGCTCGAAGATCTTCATGCTGTGCGAGAGCAACCGAATCGGACGGTAATTTGAGCAGTCTGCAGGGCTGCCCTTCTTCTTCCAAATCGGGATCGTCGTACTTTCCTGCCAAACATCAGGCACCTTCTTCTCCGCTACAACCTGGTTGAAAAACTTGGCCAACCACTCAGCAGAGTACCAGAACTTCGACTTCCATAAGTCAGCTGGCAAGTCATCTGGACGGCAAGAAAAATTCACGAAGGATAAACGAAGAAATTACATTTGTTTTCGTCGCAATTGTAAGCGGGCCCTCCTCACCATATTAGATCCTTGTTATAACATATCAGGCAGCGAGCGGTAAGCACGCTGCACGCGGCTTTATGCGCCCTCCTTACCATGCTGGACCATGGTTATAACATGTGAGGCGGTGGTAGCACGCGGCAAGCCTCCACTGCGTTGCTCTTTGCCCGCCGAGACTGTTGTAAAACCGCGCAGATTTTTTTGTTTGTCTATTCGTTTTTTGTTTCGTTTAGGTCCTTTATGTGGCCCCACCGGAGTAGGATAGATCCTTTTTTAATTTTTTATGAAACATGCTGCTTATTCCTTTCGGAAAATGAAAAATCATTACCATAATATTTGAGTTGATGATGTCAGGATCGTCGCAAACGCTTTCGATAAAGAAAACTCGGAAGCAAGGCGACAATTCCGGGCGCTGGCAGTAGTCTAGGAGGAGGCGCCGACGAGTTCGTGTCGTGTTTGTTGCGTCCAGTATCTGAGTAGCGTAAAGGTGTAAAATATATGACGAACGCACGGCGCAATCCCTCCATACTTATAAAAAAACACCAAAATATTTCGAAATATTTGCTCTCCACCATCTTACCAGGATACTATCTCAATGGTAGATCGGAACGGCGCAAGTGTTGTATATGGGCAGCCTCTTCCTGGGAAGTAACGAACTGCAGGTATCTCGATCCCAATAGAACTCTGCGCAGAGTTAGGCGCGACGGAAGTCGCGTGTTGGCGCCCTGTTGATTCACGTGCTCCACAGCTGACGGGCGCGCGCGGGATGAGGGCTCGTATCGCGGCCAAGCGCAGTGCTCAGGTGGCGTAGTAGGGAAGAGCTCGGGCTCGTAAACGCGGGGTCGGGGGTTTAGATCCTGCAGACTGCGTTCGTTTTGCACGTTTGCAAAATCCAGGTTTATCATATAGGTAATCCACCTAGGGGTATTATAGTGTGTTATAGAGCATGTTTACGTATAACATACCACCCATACCGTTAATAAGGGTGGTCCAAGGGTGGCCACCGATTTCGCTGAAGCTTCGTCTAGTGGGGTTATTTGGGATGCTGATCATGAATCTGACATCCGTTTTACACGATTCTGTCTCTACCTGCCGTCACCGGCAGAAACTTTAAGAATGTAATCCTGTGCCTTCCTGTATCTATATTATCCAGCCGAATAGTGAAGAACGGATATCAGATTCGTGATCAGCACCCCAAACAACCCCCCAAACAAAGTTTCAGCGAAATCGGTGACCCTGCCTGGACTGCCCTTGTTAACAGTATGGGTGGTATGTTATACATAAGCATGCTCTATAACACACTATAATACCCCTAGGGGGATTACCTATATGATAAACATGGATTTTGCAAAAGTGCAAAACAAACGCAGTCTGCGGGATCCAAACCCCCGACCCCTCATCCACGAACCCGTGCCCTTCCCTACTACGCCACCTGTGCACTGCTCTGAGCCGCGATACGAGCCCTCATCTCGCGCGCGCCCGTCAGCTGTGGAGCACGTGGTGAATCAACAGGGCGCCAACACGCGGCTTCCGTCGCCCCTAACTCTGCGCAGAGTTGTATTGGAGTCGAGATACCTGCAGTTTGTTACTTCCCAGGAAGAGACACTTCTGCCCATATACAACATTTGCGCCGTTCCGATCTACCGTTGTGATAGTTTCCTGGTTAGACTTAAAATGAAAAAAGTATACTTAAAAATGTTGTTGGAGATCAATGGATAATCGATTTGAGGCTATTCGTATAGTGTCGTCATTCTACTCTTAAGGCACTATGTGAAGGTGAATCTTTGAAGTAAAGTAACAGTAGCAGTAATATAATTCCGACATGGGCGGATACAATTTCAAAAGTCCATTTTCAAAAGCCAAAAGACCAACTAGCACTCACCGCCACTTCTCCTTCTTTGTTCTCCAAATACCGAGCCATGTCCTCGATAGCCAAACGGGCGCATTCACTGAAAACGACAAAGGCTTGCTGCTGCAGCTAAGGTTCAAGTAGGCCCTTATACGATGATAAACCTGTGAAACTGATGCAACCCTATAGCGAAATCACAAAATCAACCTCCACTACAATTTGTGCACTCGAAATTGCATTATTTACTGTACTTCTAATGGAATTTGAACGCGAGGTTAGATATCTGGACGCCAATAGAAAATTAAACGGGCACCTCCTATCCATTTCTGTGACTAACAGACGCTCAGCTAATAGTCAGAACGTCTTGCCGTCAAGTACAGAACGTTCTGTGGCAAAGCGTGCAATTACACGCAGCTCGGTTTTTGTAACGCCTAAAAGGATTACGGTAGACGATTGTTTACCGGCCGTCAGTTTCGTGCAGGGATTCGATGCAACGCAGACAGAAGAGCCTATCGACTTCCATAACAAGTGGCGACGACATAATTATGAATGAGCGAAATCAACGAACTCTCTAATTTTTGTGCCTTTTGCATTGTACGGACTGAAGAAATCGTACTCCGTTCCGTTGTCCAGTGCACATGCTTTACGGCGATACTCTCCAACATTGAATGCTGAAGAGACGAGATGAAACAATCGATTACGCAATACACACGAGAAAATGCTGACCGCAAACTGAACTCAAACACGGAACGGAAGAAAGATGACTGCGGTAACTAATCGAATTAGTTGACATCAATGGTCTCGCGAATCACACCCTACAAAGAAGGATCACTAGAAAATCGTAGAAGCGATCTTATAAGGTCCCTAGACCTACTTCAGCCGTTACTTTAGAACTCTCCTAGTCCGGGGGGGGGGGCACATAACTAAAAAGTATGTAAAAAATCGACTTGGAACTTACAGAGCGACTCCTACAGAGCACGATAGAACCTAAGACAAAGAAAAAACGAACGGATAAAAATCGCCGCGGTTTGACCACCGCATCGGCGGGCAAAGAGCGACGCAATGGAGTCGTGCCCCGTGCTGACCACCGCTTGACATGTTAGAACCAGGATATAACATGGTGAGGAGGGCGCATGAAGCCACCTAGCGCGTGCTGACCGCCGCCTGACATGTCACAACTAGGATTTAACATGGTGAGGAGGGCACATAGCTTCACCCGCTTACAACCGCGGTGAAAACATTTTTTGTTTTGTTTTTTTTTGCTCGTGAAGTTTTCTGGTTTAGGTTCTATCGTTTTTTTACATACTCTTTAGTTATGTGGCCCCCGGACTAGGATAGATCCGATAATAGGGCAGCTTTCTCTAGACGCGTTCAGCTTCTCTCCTCATAAAACCTCAGGATATGAAATAACTGCTGATAGTATTTCTTTGTGTGCATTTCGGGGTTGTTGTAGTCGACATTTTATTACTAGAAGACCTAAGGCTTCGACGTGGTCGTCTTCTTCAGAGGCCTGAATGTGCGACAAGTATTAGAGATGCGATCTACATCACCAAACGCCATTCCAACTCTAACAATTCTGATACCATAGAGGAAACATCGTCGAAATCCCAATCGAACAAAGAAATTCATGTTTGATCTACCAAGGAGACCTTTCGCTATTCTCTGTTAGTACGACCGGGCGAACGGAACTTGCCAGGCAATGCCGTTTACGATAAGCGATATGATAACGATCTCTCTCATCCCCTCGCCGTGGGAGCACCATGGATGATGAGTAAATCAAAATAGGTGCTCTGATATGAGCTCATACAAGCGCCATATAAACACGAAGCACAAGGGTATCTCAGTTGTCCTTCTCTTCTCTATCATCGCGGAACAATGTTTAATGGAACTACAAAACTACAACCTGACCCCGGACGACACGCGTAGTTTTACTGAACCACCCTTGTTGTTATAATAGAGAGTAGAAGGACAATTGAGACATCCTCGTAATTCGTGTTTATATACCACCTGATGAGCTCATATTAGAGCGGCTATTTTGATTTATTCATCAGTTCCAAGACAGCTCCACGGCGAGAGGATGAAAGAGCTCGTTATCGTATTGCTTATCCTAAACGGCAATGCTTGGCAAGTCCCATTCGCCCGGTCGTACTAACAGAGAACAGCGAAAGTTCTCCTTGGTGGATCAAACATGAATTTCTTTGTTCGATTGGGATTTCGACGATGCTCCTTCTACGGCATCAGAACTGCTAGAATGGGAATAGCGTTTAGTGGTGTAGATCGTCTCTATAATACTTGCTTCAGGCCTCTGAAGAAGAAGAGCATGTCGAAACGTTAGACCTTCTGGTACTAAAAATCATAACAACCTCGAAAGGTACACGAAGAAACACTGGCAACTCCGTCTCCGTATGTCTGAAAGGGGAGAGCGAGTCATATAGGATGAATCTCCACCCTCAATCAGTACAAAAGTACTTTTTTTTGCCAAGCCATTAAACCCAAGGAGTAAGGGGACCTCGAAGTCACCATAGAATCGGCGCCTCACGAGCGCTGAGCGGTTTCTTGTACGCTCGCGATGCCACTGCCGACAAGTGGCTCGGGACGCAGTGGATAACGACGTTGCTTCATGGTAGGGAGGTCGGGGTTCGGTTCTCCTGCGCTGCGGTATTTTTGCATTTCAGCTGACTGCTTGAGATTTGAGGGTTCCTGACGTCTACATGTTTTTCAGACGTTTTCTGCGCATTTTTACAGCTATGTGCTGTAGAGAGTAACTTTCTTGCGACCTGTTTAGTATTGACCGGTTTCTAACCAAAAGGCAATGAGAACGGTATTCAACATAATCACGTAAGAAGTTCAACACCATCTACAGCATATGATCTACAGGCAAAATGAATGAAGCAGAAGGACTGGTAACAATACGAGAAGTGAATAAAAATCTAATCTTTATAGCTCGTTTCCCTACAGGAAAAAAGCCGCTCTCCACAAAGCAGTATCTTTCAGACAAATAATCTTTTGCACGTGGCACGTTACTCACATGTCAAACATATTATGCTCAAACTATATATCATTATGTTGAATACCTTTGTCATTGCGGTTAAAAACCGGTCAGTAATAAACAAGTCGTAAGAGAGTTACTCTCCACGGCATACAGCTGGAAAAATGCGCAAAAAAGGCCTAAAAATTGTGTAGACGTTAGGACAACTCAAATCTCAACCAGTCAGTTGAAATGCAAAAATACCGCAAAGCAGAGGAACTGAACCCCCGACCTCCCTCGCATGAGTCAACGCCACTAACCACTGCGCCCCAGGCCGCTTCCCGGCAATAGCATCGCGGTGTACAAGGGACCTCCCGCAGCTCGTGAGGCGCCGATTCCATACTAACTTCAAGGACCCCTAATCCTTGGGTTTAACGGCTGGGCAAAAAAAAGAGAAACAGATTTTCATACTAATTGAGGGGTGGGGATTCTCCCTATATGATTCGCTCCCCCCGTTTAGACATACGCTTCAGACCCTTCTCTTGTCCGACGCTCCTAGTGCAAAATGGAAGCGATGGAGAATGATATAAACAGCCAGTGTCCCTTTTTCTCCAGCCCCGGCAAAGCCTTCGCGGAAACGAGAGTTCCTCCCACGTGGCTGAGACGTTTTGCTTGTCTATCGGGCAGCGATGATGCAGACAGACACGGCGCGTGAGATGGGAAAGAAAAGCGCTCGCAGCCGTAGCCGCGATGAAAGAACACACAGACACGTGACAACAAAGGACAAATATTCGCCGCCACGTCTCTCCTACCTTTGGTTTTGATGCCGATCCAATTCAGATAGCGGCACAGCTTGTGCGAGATATAGGTCTTTCCTCTGGCCGGCAGCCCAACCAACGCGATCACATTCGGCACACGCACTTGGGAGTTGGAGCTATCTGGAGAAAAGAACCTCAACAAACAGATGTCTTGGGTGGTTGACGGAAGCTCATATTAGGTGGGATTCGAACTCGCTTAGGGGTCAGTGTGATAAGCGCCCTGTTCGATCTAAAACCCGTTTATACTCACGAGGAAGATCAATGAACTAACCGATAAGTTACTCAAAGTGATCTACTGAGAATTATAGGGCATTGCCTGGGTAGCACCTAGGTGCTTTCCAAATTTCCTGCGGACCTTCGGATAGGCCAAAAATGACAAAAAGTGGACCTAAACTTCAAGGCAGGCTGATAACGGGAAACCATGAACACATGGAAATCGGCAAATCCCTTATGGAGGCAAAAAAGCTCATTCAGGGGAGACATCCACTAGGAAGGCGGCAGTGACTAAATGACCGAGTGGGTAGCGTCGAGACTTGGAGGAGAGACCACGCTTCCATTCCGGGCGTAGAATTTAGAGGCGATGCTACATTTTTATCAATGTAAAGTGCATTTTGGCCTTGGAAGGGTACCGTGTTCGTTTTCTGGCGCCGTTTTTATCCCTTTCCGCGACGCTATCTACTCGGCCATCCAACCGCCGTTATTCATCGGATATATACCACTTTCAGGACGAACTGGACACTTTTTAAATCAAATTATACAGTCTTCTAAGCTTGCCTAAATTTTGAAATTAAACAGAACTCTTCCCAATTGAAACAACCTTCATACAGATTAAACCACAGACTCAATAAGATGGTTAGAAAAAATTTTTGTTCAAAGAAAATTGAGATGAACTTTTTTGATTTTTTTAAATTTAATTACCCGGATGAGTGTAATAATTTTATAAACCTCCATGCTCGGCTTTCATGAAACTTGGGCATATTGTGAGAGTAGTCTTAATGCTTCTGTGCCACGCAGGTTTGTTATAGTGGAACAACTTTATTCGGCCTGACGTTTCGACAACTTCGTCATTCTCAAAGGCCTGAAAGAAGTTCGAAACCATCACGGAGACGATTTTAATATAAAATGCCCTGTGTTGCTTCGTGAAAGTGAGATCGGTCCCAGAAAGGCCCTAGAGGTATTCTGGATCCACGAACGTAATCCAACAATGAATAACCGAACTGAGTGCATTTCGATCACCAGTGAGCTTTTGCCGTTTATCCCGCTGTGAGCGAGCTCTGAGACCGTGCAATCTGTACACTTAACATCAGTATGGATCCGCAGATGGTAGGTCTCAGTTGCTCAATGGTGATCGCTTAGCTAATCAGGGAAGGGTCTCAGGCGTAGGTCTGAATGGGGAAAATGAATAGTACTGCGAGAATCTCCACCCTTCATATAGTAGAAAAACATGTTTCATTTTTGCTGAGTCCTGGAACCCAAAGAGCTACGGGCCCTCGAAATTGGGGGTACAGTATTGCACCGTCACCGGTATCAACCGTAACCCACCGTAATCGGCCGAAATTTGAAAAACCGATGTCAGATTCGTGATCAGCACCCCAAATAACTCCTCTGGGCAAGGTTTGGGAGAAAAATTTTCTTCGACTTGTCCTCGACCTAAGTAGTCGTGAAAGTCGTCGTGCCTTATGGCAGTCTAAATTATCCTACTTCCTACACATCTCCTATATATTTGTTTCTCTCTAATTTGTCAAATAAAGGTTTCTTTGAGCTGTGGTTCACTCACTTTTTTCAGTTTCCGAATTATACAATGTTTTGTGCGTTTTCGGCGAATGTTAAACAATGATCTTACAACAGGTACGGGTTACAGCAGATGCGGGTGACTAGAGATGTGGAGGTCATAATCACCGACTTGGCCCAATCCTTGCCCGGGGAGGTTATTTGGAGTGCTAATCACGAATCTGACATCCATTTTGGAATTTTCAGCCAATTGCAGTAGATTACGGTAGGTACGGGTGACTAGGGCACTCGAAGTCATAATCACGCCCAAACTTCTTTGGGATGGTGATCAGGAATCTGATATCCGTTTCTCGTATTACGCTGAAATATGTTAAATTACAGTAGGTAAAGGTGATTAATGGTAAGGTCATGGTCACCGTATTTGCCCAAACTTCGCGTTGGGCACGATCTGATCCTTATTTAACAATTCAGAGTGAAATAAATATGTAGGAGATGTGTAGGAAACAAATCGGTAAAGGTGGCAATCATGAAAAAATGCAAAATATTGCACGGCACGGCAGTCGAGCATCTTACCAGGCACCTGTAAAGTAGCCCCGTACCCTGCTGCGCCACCGATTCGCTTGCCGCTCAGCCCTTCGCTACGTCCCAGACAATATCACTCGCGCAAGCATGCACGTGTGGGCAGGTGCTGACGATGCGCTACTGTACCCCGCCTTCGAGGACTCGTAGCACTTTGTGTTCAAGGACTCAGCAAAAACGAAATATGTTTTTCTACCATATGAAGAGTGGAGATTCTCGCAGGGCTACCCATTTCTCCCGTTCAGACCTACACCTGAGACCCTTCCCTGGTAAGCATTCCCTTAGTACTTGTGGAACATCAGTGAGTTCGGCTTGCTTCAGTGGGATTCCGCTCGACACTTGTACGAAATATTGAAACTGACAGAGCTGGAGAAGGACGTTTTTGCCGAAATGATGTCTGGTCTTAGGTTTCGAACTTCTTTCAGGCCTTTGAGAACGACGAAGTTGTCGAAACGTCAGGCCGAATAAAGTTCTTCTACTATAACAAACCTGTGTGGCACAGAAGCATTAAGACTAATTTTATAAAATTTTTACTTTTGAAGAAGAATAACAAATTAAATTGTTTTAAAGCGCAGCAAAGCAGCAAAAATATATTGCATTAAAAGACCAGATTGCGCCATGCACTCGAAAAGCTCGTCACGAATTTCATTTGATTGATAGAGTGAGTGCTGCTTACATGTAACAACAAGGTGGGGATGTGCGCGTTCTTCACAGTTGTAGTTGTTGCAAGCTATTTTGTATTGACTGCCATTGTTGAAGTACTCTCTTTAATGTCATAACCACCTTTATTTGAGTAACGTCTTATGTAGTTTTCTTTTTGTATAGCTGAAACATGAAATGGAAAAGGGGAATACTGCTTGCGAAGATTTGCGTTATGCATATGTTGGTTATATTTATATGTTGATTTTCCGTACCTGTAGATAATGCAACAACTATAATAATGAAGAACGCGCATAGTTCGTTGTTCCATGTAAGCAGTACTCACACTATCAATCAGATGAAGTTCGCGACCAGCTTTTCGAGTGCATGGCACAATCTGGTCTTTTAATGCTCTATGTTGTTGCTGCTTTGCTGCGCTTTGAAATATAATTTAATGTGTTATTTTTCTCTAAAAGTAAAAATTTTATAACATTATTACATTCATCCGGACAGCTAAAGTAAAAAAGAAAATTTTAAAGAAATTGTTCTAAATTTTGGCACTAATGTACTTTCGGGACTCCAAAGTCTAAGAGAGATCGAAAAAAATTTTCGTCCAAACTTCGCCTAGGGGGTTACTCGGGTCGTTGATCACGATTCTGACATCCGTTTTTGAAATTTCGGTCGATTACGGTAGGTACGGGTGACTAAGGCTGCCAAGGTTATAATCACCGACTTCGCCCAAACTTCGCCTAGAGGGTTATTTGGGGTGCTGACCACGAATGTGACATCCGTTTTCCGTTTTACGCTGGAGTACGGTAGGTTACGGTAGTGCAGTCGGGGAGGCGCCGAGTGTTACTTGCACCCGACTCCATGTTCCTCGATCGGATTTTCCTCCCAACCAAGCGTCTCCAGCGTAAAATGAAAAACAGATGTCATATTCGTGATCAGCGCCCCAAATAACCCCGTTAGGCGAAGTTTGGACGAAATTGGTGATTATGACCTCGGCAGCCTTAGTCACCCGTACCTACCATAATCGGCCGAAATTTCAAAAGCGGATGTCGGATTCGTGATCAGCGCCCCAAATAACCTCCCCAGGCGAACCTTGGGCAAAATTTTCTTTCGATCTCTCCTCGACCTCTGGAGTCCCGAAAGTGCAATAGTGCCAAAATTTAGAACAACTTTTTTAAAATTTTCTTTTTTACTTTAGCTGCCCGGATGAGTGTAATAATGTAATAAAATTTTTACTTTTAGAGAAAAATAACACATTAAATTATATTTTAAAGCGCAGCAAAGCAGCAACAATATAGTGCATCAACAGCGCCTAAATTTCCTTGAGAAAAAAATTCAAAAAAATTCTTACCATCTTATTGAGTCTGTAGTTCAATCTGCATGAAGGTTGTTTCAATTCGGAAGAGTTCTCTTTGATTTCAAAAGTCTAAGGCGAGCTTAGAAGAGTGTCTAATTTCACGTGAAAAGTGCCCAATTTGGTTTCAAAAGTGCCCAATTTGATTTGAAAAGTGTCCAATTTGATTTGAAAAGTGTGCAATTCGACCTGAAAATGGTATATCCGACCGTATCCAATGTGTAATAACTAGAGGACAACAGAGACAACGAGATGGTTGAACTGCCCCAAATATGGTATGTTGGATAAATAAAGGCTCTAAAATTGGAAGAGCCATAGAAAATACCGAGATCAAGTCCAGCAGCACAGATTCCCTAGACCTCATGCATCGACGCTGATACGCATGCCTCGGCCGTTCCCAAGATCGCCAAGATCCGACATGGGGATAAGCTGCGCCATGCGCAGGTGGGTGGTTGTTAAGAATAACATTGACTTAACATACCCCACATAGCAAAAGAGGGCTTCGACACCGAGTTCATAACTACCTTCGGAGCTTATCATTAGTAATATGGTTCTCTCCCAGGACAATACAAAATGTCTCCACCAGTGAAATTCTTACAAACCAGATATGCCATTTTCACGTTAAACTGGGCACCTTCACGTCGAATTAGACAATTTTCTAAACAAACTCAGCGCATGTGAGATAAAACTGCTGGGATGGTCCCGCAACTACCTCTGCAGTACTGTAGGGAAGCTCGCGGCACTGTACTTTCACGGCTCCAGAAGTCGAGGAGTGGTCGAAAGAAAAATTTCGCCCAAACTTCGCCCAGAGGCGTTATTTGAATCTGCCACTCGTTCTTCAAATCTCGGCCGATTACGGTAGGTAGCGGTAGGTACGGGTGACTAAGGTTGTGATCACTGATTTCGCTCAAACTTCGTCCGAGGCGGTGGTCTGGGGTGGTGGAGTACAGTAGGTCATGGTAGGCATGCAATATAGATTTCCCGCAAATTTGCGAGCACGCTTGCATGCTGTGCCACTACCATATCTGCCCATTCTGCAAGTTATCAGGACGCTATTGTACGTTGTACGTTGTACGTTTAGGGCGCGTGTAGCGCAGTCGGAGGAGGCGCGACTGTCGCGTGCACCCGATACCAGGTTCCTGGTTCGGATTTCTCGCCCAGGCCAACCAAGCCTTCCATCCCTCCGGGGTCGGTGAATTGGTAGCAGACTTGTCTGGGAAGGATAGAGCGCTGACCTGTTCATCGGCTGGCCACCGCAAGTCATTGTATGGCCAAATACGCATTCATGTCGCCTCCACGACATCCCGTAGAAGTAGAATGCGCTGGCGCATCCCAGAAGGGATTGAGTAACGCCGTTCTTTATCCTTTATCTTTATTGTACATTCACAACTCCACGGGTCGAGGAGAGATCGAAAAAAATTCCGACCAAACTTCGTCTAGGAGGGTTACTTGGGTTGCTGATCACGAATATGACTTTCCAAATTTCGTCCGATTACGGTAGGTTACGGTAGGTACGAGTGACTAAGGCTGCCATGGTCATAATCACCGACTTCGCCTGGGCGGGGGGTTATTTGAGCTGCAGATCACGAATCCGTTTTTCGTTTTACGCTGTAATACGGGAGGTGCTGGTGATTAAAGTCATGGTCACCGATAAGGCCTGCCACAACGGTCATCAGTGACCGCTGGCGTGCTTATAGCCCCATAGCCGCACTGCCACAAAGGAACCAGCACCTGACTGTGAATCGTCGGCTAAATTTCGTCGATCCGAATACAGGAGCCCCACACGCAGAACATCGAGTGTCATTGGCAAAAGTTCAAGGCTCTGGCGAAACGCAAGTGCGGCATAAACAACCGCCGTTACTACGTCTACTTAGGCGAATTTCTGTGAAAGGAGCAGTTCGGTGGACAACGCGATGGTTTCTTTCACTTTTGGGACCAAGTGGCGCAAATATACTGATGCTGATACAGCTTCATTCTATTTTAAGGCATGTTTCAAGTTACTTTGTCGGTAGTCGAAAAACGAGTCTAATTGTCCGTTGCTTAGGTGTTCCTGAAGGCTACACCAAAACGATAATCTGATAATATCAACATTTCCCCTTAGAAGCTGAATAGATGCCACCACAACTGCTGTACAAAGGTGCGACACTTCTTCAGATATTCAGTCTACCACCAGGAGACCATCCTGAAGCGTTCCTTACTCGTAGCCACCGTACTCCAGCGTAGTACGAAAAGCGGATGTCAGATTCGTGATCAGCACCCCGAATAACCCCGAGGCAAAGTTTGGGCGAGATCGGTGATTATGACTTTGGCAGCCTTAATCATCCATACCTACCGTAACCTACCGTAATCGACCGTAACTTCGAAAGCGGATATCAAATTCGTGATCGGCATCCCAAATAACCCCCCTAGACGAAGTTCGGGTGAAAAAAAAATATTCGACCTCTCCTCGACTCATGAAGTTGTGAAAGTACAACAGCGCTGATGTCAGACTCCAAATAACCTCCATAGACGAAGTTTGGACGTAATCATCACTTTGGTCACCCGCACCTACCGTTACCCACAGTAGTCGATGGAAATTTCAAAAAAAAAGGATGTCACAATCGTGATCAGCAGCTCAAATAACCACTTTGAGCAAGGTTTGAGCGAAATTTTTTCCTTCTCTCCTCGACTTCGTGGAGAAAGCACAACAAAGCCAAACTCGTGCTTCGGCTCGCCGCTACCCCCAGCAGTGATCTAACGTTCTACTTGTACTGATAATAGTCGATACGTCTTGGTGTAAACATATTCGAGGCCTAAAACCCAAGCCACAAAGCTCTTGAATGCCAAAGCTACCCAGAAAATACGAATTCTAAAGAGCAAATGCTTAAGAACGTCTAGGCTTCTGCTAGACGTAGGAATAGATCAAACTAACCGAGCAACATGGTGTCCGAGACTTCCTTGAAGCGAATTTAATATACAAAAAATATAGAAGAACTTCAGGCCAATATGTCCATCACGGCTGAATAGACCTGCAATTGAATAAATATGACCAATTCATAACACTTTTGAGACCCGAACCTCAAGCGAGTAAAAATCTCGGCACTATTGTAGTTTCACAACTCCAAGGGTCAAGGAGAGGTCGAAAAAATTTTTTCACCCAAACTTCGGCTAGGGGAGGGGTATTTGGTATGCAGATCACGAATCTGAGATCCGTTTTTCGTCTTACGCTGGAGTACGGTAGGTTACGATAGGTGCGGTTGACTAGGGCTGCCAAGGTCGTGGTCACCGATTTCACCCAAACTTCGGCTTGGGGGGTTATTTGGGGTGCGTATCACGAATATGGCATCCGTTTTTCGTTTTACGTTGGAGTATGGTAAGTTGCGGGTAAGGAACGCTTCAGGACGGATTGCTGTCACCCGCACCTACCGTAATTGGTCGTAATTTTGAAAATGGATCTCAGATTCGTAATCAGCACTCCTAATAACCCCCCCCCCAAGCTAAAGTTTGGACGAAATCGGTGACCATGAGGTTGGCAGCCTTAGTCACCCGCACCTACCAACTCGCGTCTAAAGCGACATGGTAGTGACGAGTTTTCCGGGGCGGGTTGGACGAGTTTTCGCACAGTATGCAGACGATCGTTGCGGGACCCAAGTACTCCAATCAATCACCAAGAAACCAACGAGCGAGCGTAAGCGTCTGTACTCAGCAGGAATCTATGGAAGTTGAATTGAAAAAGAGACGAATGCTAGGAATGAGCAGTAACTGCAATCATGGAGCTGGAAGGAATAGAAAACCCTCAATTCCCTAAAAACGTTTGCACTGTTGGGATGGGCATGAGCTTCTGTTTTCGCTTCCACTAGAGAATTGACTATGGCTCACATGTTATATTTGTTTTGAAGAACTGATCCATACACCTGTCCACATTGTTCATTGATGGTGGAAATTCAATTTAAGCGGAGTTCTGCAGTAGATGTTGAAAGATTTTCTTGGTCTGCTATAACGAACTATGCCGCTATGGTAGTTGTGGGGGGGGGGGCCTTATAAAAAAAAATGCCCTTATAAAAATTGTCACTGACACGAACGAAAAGAAATGATGGCAAACCTATAATGAGGAAAACAAACAAACAATGCTATAGCTATGTTCTATGCTCTTGATTTAAGCAGGGGAAGGGACTCCAGGATGTGGCTGGAGTGACGCACCCGTGTTAAAATTGCCTACATCCTGGAGCTCCTTCCCTCGCCCAATACGGAAGCAGACAAAATACGGACTTGTAATCGAAAATAAGAGATAAGACTGCATTTACATTGGCTGTATGTAGCTACTCCAACTCCCGCACCCCACGGTATGCTACCCACGGTATGCTATGGTGACCCTTTCCTAACTACCAGATACCAATAGTTCTCTATTTTAAAGCAGAAATCTCGATTGCCTGAGGCTGCCCCACAACTTGATCCCAAGCTTACAAGAGCAGCTGAAAAATAAATAGTTTATCTAAATTACAGTGGATTTGGTCTTTTGCGCTCCGAAGCAACATTTGAAACCTTCTGTGGCTAACGCTTTCCTTCTGCGCTGGCATCACCCACAACGTTGTAGCTGCTAGGAGCACTGCAGTAAAATCTTCTTCGGATTGGAATAAAACATGCTATAATCGTTTATTGATGAAGGTTTTTTTTCGTTTCCGTCTGCAAGTCCAAAAACAACAAAGGAACATAAACAAAGGAACTTAAGAACATCGGAAAATGGTTTTAGCAGAAGTGTCCTACCGCTCTTAACCCGCACTTAAAACTATTATTCTTCTCTTGGTGGAGCATAAGGACCATAGGTACACTTGGTGTTACCTCCCGAGATGGAAGATCTTATATGTGTGTAAACCTCGTATTGTGTTCCCACCCTTGATCGAGTCACGGAACAGTTCAGCCCGACGAGGCCTCGGTTGGCTGCGACCGCATGGCAGCCGCCAGTCGGTCCCGCGACGATCGCCTGCATACTGTGCGAAAACTCGTCCAACCCGCCCCGGAAAACTCGTCACTACCATGTCGCTTTAGATGCGAGTCACCTACCATAACCTACCGTACTCCAGCATAAAACGAAAGGATGTCATATTCGCGGTCAGCACCCCAAATAACCCCCCTAGCCGAAGTCTGGGCTAAATCGGTGACCATGACCTTGGCAGCCTTGGTCACCCTCACTTACCGTAACCTACTGTAATCCACCGTAATTTTGAAAACGAATCTCAGATTCGTGATCAGCACCTTAAATAACCCCTACAGCCAAAGTTTGAGCGATTTTTTTTCGACCTCTCCCCGACCCTTGGAGTTGTGAAAGTACAATAGTGCCAAAATCTCATTGATATCAATAAAAAGAGAACAAAGCCGAAAGAGCGGATAATGAAGTGTTTTGTAAGAATTTCGTTAATGTTCAAACTGTCTAGAAGAGAACTAGTGAGCGCGCACAACAGCTCGTCCAGAATTTGCCACTACTCGACGCTACACTTACAACGCTGAAATTTTCACGGGAGAGTTGTCGTGGGCGGGGCGATGGACTTGGGGCGCGGAACTCACAGTGGAGCGCGCTCTAACGGATGCGACGTGCAGGGATTCGGCAACTAGCCGGAACTGGAGGGAACTGGATAGCTTATTTCGTCTTATTTCATATTTCATCTGTATGAGAACCTGTGGCTTCTGCTAAATTCACTATACATAGATCTTACACACCTCCCCATCGTTTTCTATGATGCGCATGACGCAAGATTCATCCACTGCAGTGAGAGAGAACTTCTTGTGCTGCCGAAATCTCACCTATTCGCTTTTAAAAGCAGTAAAGTAGGTTTGGAAACGAGATAAACATCGGCTTTCACGGCACGTATATATTTTTTTATATTTGTCCTCGTGTGTCTAATTCGCAGGAGAATGTTGTTTTGTACATTACCAGCCATAATAAAATTCCACTGGGCTGAATTTATTGTTAGACCTGGATACAGTAGCCATGACGAGCGTACTAATCATAAGTTACCAGCCAACACAGTGTGTTTAATATTTATTCATCATAAACATTTTAGGTGTAATGCAGGAAATACGTTATAAAAGTTAGAAATGTCTGTAAGGAGACATATGTTATGTTTCATCGTCGTAGCAGTCTGTGTCAATCTACCCAAGCAAAAAAATGACAGAAAAAAGTATGGATGAAAGAGAGAAAACTTTTGCATCTTTCTGGAAGGTACTATCAAAATGGCATTCCGTTGTATCATCAGTAGATAATATGGCGCAAATCGGGTCGGGGCGGGAGGTCAACATGGCCTGCCGCGGCGAGTAGCTACATACAGCGAATGTAAATGCAGTCCTATCTCCTTGTTTCGATTACATATCCGTGTCTTATATGCTTGGGCAAGGGAGGAAACTCCAGGATGTAGGCAATTTTAACACGGGCGCGTTACTCGAGCCACACCCTGGAGTCCCTTCCCCTGCCCAAATCTGTGCTGTCCTCCGCGAGGAGAGCACAGAACAGAGCCATAGCATTGTTTGTACCTATTCTTTACTATCAGTATGTTTTGTCGCTTTGTTTTTGTGTTGGTGACACTTTTTAGGAGGTGACCCCCCCCCCCCTCCCGACCCGATTTGCGCCGATAATATTTCTTTGAGAGAAACGAGTAATTGGTGAGAAAGCAAGCGATCAGTTTCTCCTTCGAAGCAACTCATTGTTGTGTAGCAGCAGAGAACCGAGGTGAATGTGACAAATATTAACGAAAACACAGATCAAAATCCCTTCCCGCGCCTATGTACAGGAAAACGGGATGAGAAAATAACAATCAGCAAGGAAATTAGTCAAAATGGCACCCCACTTGCATTTCTCATCAGCACGATCACACCTCGTTATGGATCTCCAAGTTGTTCTCTTAAAAAATAGTCGAGACGTCATGTTTCATGCATGTCGCATCATTAAGAGCGCGCTCCACGGTGAGTTCCGCGCCCCGAGCCCATCGCCCCGCCCCCAACAACTCGTCCGTGAAAATTTCAGCGTTGTAAGTGTAGCGTCGAGTTTTGCCACTCGCGACTAACCCGCCAAGGGTGGAGGCGAGTTGTCCGTCAAGAATTGGACGAGTTGTCTCACAGTAACCAGGCGGTCGTTGCGGAACCACTTGCTCCTCCAGCTCGTCAAACGACAGGGTGCGCCCGGTGTTGGAACCGTCGGTGGAATTTTTAGTTTCTCCTTGTTTTTATTCAGCTTGGACCGTCTTATCGTGTTCATTTTATGTTTCGTTTGTATCCCTGTTCCTCATGCTAGCCGTACACATCTTTCTCATTTCTCTGACGTTTTCAGCGTTTCTTATGCCGCTTCGCAATTTCTTCCGCAGCTTCACGTTAATAACCAGTTTTTTTTCTCTTGCGTCTTTCGTTCGTTTCATTTTCTTAATGTTTTCCACAATTTTTGTAGGCGCAATGTGACTATGGAGGGGTCAGATAACTGGGCCACATACCGGAGTCCCTTCCCTTGCCCAAATCTGTGCTCTCTTCCGCGTCAGCGGAGGAGAGCACAGAACAGATTCTCTGTTGTTAAATTTGCTTCCAAATTTTGGGCAAGGGAAGGGACTCCGGGGTGTGGCCCAGTTATCCGACCCCTCCATAGTCACATTGCGCCTTTTTGTACACTATATCCTTCTTTGAGCAACGCGGAGAAACGGGAAGAAACAGAAAATGTGTACGACTAGCACAAGAAAGACGTTTATTATATTCATTTTTTAATTCTTTAACGTATATCCATCTTTCTTGTTTTTTTTTGTTTCTCCCCGTCTTTCCGCGTTGCTCAATGAAGGATATTTTACACAAAAACTATGGAAAGGCATTAAGAAAAGTGAAACTAACGGAATACGCGGAAGAAAAAGCTCGATAAGAACGTGAAGATGCGGAAGAAACTACGAAGCGACATAAGAAATGCAGCAAATGGCAGAGAAACAAAAGAGGTGTGAGCGACTAGCATGAGGAACAGTGATACAAAGGAAACATAAAATTAGAACGATAAAACGGTCCGATCTGAAAAAAAACAAGGAAAAACTAAAAATTCCACCGATGGTCCCACCACCGAGCGCACCCTTGCGATTGACGAGCTGATAAGGCAAGTGGTCCCATAACGACCGCCTGGGTACTGTGGGGCAACTCGTCCAATTACTGATGATTTAGTCGCGAGTGATGTTTTGCTGTATGATCTCGCGAATGAAGAGCAGATCCACCCTAGGAGAGGGCCGCCCTGTTAAATGCGTTGCAACCCAAGGGCAGAAACAGTTTGCCTGAACGTAGGATGGTCACGACGAAAACGATCCCGTGACTCCAAGATGCTTGGTAAACGTATACCGGCCTCGTCCTCAAAGTCAAACACATGTGCAGGACAAAAACCCTTCGAGTGCTGGTCAATACGCTACTGCGAGTCTTAATAGCAAATAAACCATGGCGAACAGTTCAGCGAATGTGGCGAACAAAGGAATCCTGATATGGTCGTTGACATGACGTACATGGGAAGACAGAAGTCAAATAAGGTCGTACAGAAATTACAAATCCCCGCCTTCCCATATAGGCCACATTAACGACTTGTACAGAAGTCCTACTTCGAATCCTTTCAAATATATGGACTAGATGACCACCGACTAGGGTGAATTTCTCATACTGTGCAGGCAATCTTTGCAGGACCACATGAACACTCAGTCCACTTTCACCAACTAAGACAGTGGATGATGATGCTTTTGCAAGCTTAATAAATCAGTCAACAAACACGGAAGAGTTTTATACCGATAGAACTGTCAATGGCGCTGCCGTCGACCAGTTTCTACTGACTGACTTGAGTTGCGTACAGATGTGGTCCCGCGACGATTGTCTGAGGCCGCGAAAACTCGTCCAGCTTCGCAGACAACTCGTCACTTCCGATCTCCCTGGTCGTCAGTCGGGCAGCTTCCAGGAGGTTTTAGACGCTCAGGCGTTTATACCAAGGCGTATCAACCATTGTTGGCATCACGGGAAGGTTAGAAACTGCCCGAGACTACACGTTCAAGAGTAGCGACGAGTTGTTCTCCAAAATAAACGACTTTTCCTGCAGTGATTGAGCGCTCATTACCACGCGACTTCATCCTCGGTGTTTCGCCTGCCTTAAACCCGTTTATACATCCGACGCCGAGAGACGCGGTGGCATGTGAAGTGGCCAAATTGATCGTTCGCGTCGCTCAATCAATATGACCGCCATACGTGGCGTCGCGTCGCTCGGCGTCGAAGTATAAACGAGGCCTTAGGGCCTGTTCACTCCGCAAAGGGAGCGACAGGGCAAAGCATACGTATCGATTTTCTCCAGGCGGTAGCTCTGCATTAATCGATACGTATGCTTTACTCGACCGCTGTTGTCGCTCCCGCTCCGAAGTATGAACAGGCCTTCAAGTTTGTACCTCCGACGATGAGCGACGCGATGACATGTCTAGTGTCCAAATTAATCGATCGCGTCTTTGGATCGATTTGGATATGCATGGCATCGCGTCGCTCATCGTGGAAGTGTCAACCTAAGGCAGCTGAAATAGCGAGGAATAAGTCGCGTGGTACCGTGATGAGCGCCCGAGTACTGTAGGAAAACTCGTCCAGCTCTTGGCAGACAACTCGCCGCTACCTTTGGCTTTTTTGTTGCGAATCTTAAAGATTGTCATAGTTCATGTACCTTGCATGACAGTGAAGTTGGAAGCTAGATAATACCTAAGGATGCAGCCCATTCGAGGGAATAGCGCTTGAGACTGATCAAGAGCAGGTGGGTGTAATCCTAGTTCGGGGTAACCTCAGTCTCATTGTCCTTCTAAGTTCTTCTTGGCTAGATCTCCTTTAGACACCCCTTTTGACCTGACCACTTTTCTGTCGCGTCATTGAAAAGGGTTCAAAGTCAAACACGTCACATCCCATGTCACATCACCTCGCGAACTCGCCTTGACGTGTAAACTCCAAGTGGCCAGTGACGTCACACCGATAAAACGTTGTTGACAACTTAACCTTGCATGTAAACACGTGTAATAAACGTATGTGACACCAGTGCGGCAACAAGAAGTTCTCACTGGGGTTCCACGTTTTCAAACCGTTACCGTTAGAACAGTCGTGACGGGACCACCACTTCTTCGGATCTGTGCTGGAACCATGCGAGCTCCATGGTTAATCAATAGTGCAACGGTGAAACTACGGTAAAGGAGAAGCTGTATACTGTTTGAGGCGGTTTTCAGTGGAGCATTTTGGGAAGAAATACAATTTGCCGTTAATAATAGATGATAGATGAGTAGTTCCTTAAGCGTAGCCAAGATTGGTAGTTGTCTTCTGTCCATATCAAAGTTAGATTTGTTTCCGACTTCTAAAGGTCCGTTTATAGTCCGACGCTGAGCGACACGACGCCACGTATGGTGGCCATATTGATCGAGCGACGCGATTGATCAATTTGGCCAATATACGTGACGTCGCGTCGCTCAGCGTCGGAAGTATAAACGGGGTCTTATGGCGTCATTTTCATGATTTTATAGATTTTTAGATGGGTTTCTACAAGAGGAAAGGGCATTTAGAAGGGCGGTAGTTTCTCAAATGACCTTGACTTTTCTAGGCCCTGAAGTAGGCGGTAGTGCCAAAACGTAAGCCGCAATGGAGTCTTTTAGCAATTTTCGCTTCAATGAAGCACCTACTGATCTATCACAAATTCCATTTCTTTCCAAAATGCTTCACTGAAAACCGTCACATACAATATGAAATTTTTTGTTCCATAGCTCCATTATTGATTAACCGTGGAGTTGGCATGATGCCAGCAGATCCTAAAACACGTTGGTCCCGCAACGACTGTTCTTACGGTAAGCGTTTGAAAACGCGGCACCCTAGTAAGAACGTCTTGCAATACAGTATCATACTCACTGATACTCTTAACTCGCGTCTAAAGGCCGCCACAGACTTCTGCGGCGCCGCTGCCCTATGCTTAACCATAGGGCAGAGACGCAGAGCTCGCCTCCAGCGGCGCCGCCAGCGGCGGCACCGGCGGCGTCGCTGGCGGAAATGACTTCAATCATTCCACCCGGCGGCGCCGCTCCAGCGTCTGTCTGTCTGCGCTCTGCGCTCTGCCCTTTCGTGGCGGGATCCAGAGCGGAGACGGTCGATGCGGGCGCGCGATCGTCATCGGGGCGCGTTATTGTTAAGCACCAGTTGGTCCCCACTAGAAACAGTACAGTACCTCGCCGTCACCGCTCCCACTGATGATGAGTCAAGATTCCTGCTGAATACCGAACCATGCCCTTAAGAAATGCTCGCCGATGATATCAAATTGTGCCTATCAGCGAAATGGAGGTTGATAAGCGCTCAACCATTTCTTGGTGTTTGGTTGGAGCATGATTGTCGATTGTTAGGTCCCGCGACGATCGCCTGCATACGTTGCGATAACTCGTCCAGCCACGTCCCGGAGAACTCGTCGCTACCGGTGGCAATTTAGACGCGAGTAGGAACTTCTGCATGGTTTTTTCCCATTGTAAGCGTATCAAACTGTCAGTGCCATTAACATCACGGAGTTTGCGCTCAAAGACGCGTGCTGGACGTGGACCTAAGATGTCAGAATAGTCATCAGGTTTGCAGGGGTGTCTAAACGAATTCTGCTGCCGTTCACAGATTGTTGCACAGTTTTATTGGCAGCGTTTCGATTGAGACGTTTTTCTCAGGGGTTTGGAGCATAATAAGGGATTAACAGGCTGGCTAGCTACACTAATATTTAATTCATTCTAAAAAAAACAAAAATAAAATAAATAAATTTTCAATCAACAAAAACAGTAACGAGGAAGTATGACCACATTCTAGAACACAGACGACGTCATCGCAGAGAATCTTATCTTCAGAGCAATCCGTCTCAACTAGTCCACAGGAAAAAGTCACAGAAAAGAGGAGCAGCTCGGCAAGTTGTCAACAACCGCGATCAGAGCTCTCGCGACGGCGCAGGTTTTGCGATTAGAGCGCGCAAACTCGCAACAGCCGTTGACGGTGATTAAATGCCTAATGCTTTTTCGTACTAGTGCGAGCTAATCTGAACTTCGGTCTGCTTAAACAGTAGCCCCTTTTATTAGTCAAAGAATGGGTGAAATATGATCGAGAGTTTCAAAGTTTCACGAACATTTCCTGGCTTGTTTTCTTAAAACTTTGGGTAAACTTCCTGCATCATTCCTCATTTCTTTACCAAAAACATTCAACTACAAGTCAGGAAACTTTCAAGAAAGGACGCTTGATAAGCTGAACCAACTGCAAGTTAGTTTTTATAAGAAGAATAGTCGTCTAAACAAGAATAGACGACATATTGATGGAATATATATACCAATTTCACGTCGAACTGGACAGTTCTCAAATCAAATTGGGCACTCGTTGAGCTGTCTAAGACTTTTGAAATCAAAGAGAACTCTTCCAAGTTGTGATGACCTTCAGGCTGGTTAAACTGCAGACACAATAAAATGGTTGGAACAATTTCGGTACATGTCGCGAAGAAGGACAGCATTGGGGGGTGGGAACGCGCCAACAAATTAGACCACGTCAAATTGGCGTGCCATTCAGAAAGACCTTGTACGGTCAGCATTCTGATTGGCTAGCGTGTGTTTGGCCGGTGCTCTGCTTGGTACTGATTCGCTGGCGGCGCTCCACCACCTCCCAATGCTGCCCATATTCGCGACATGGGCCATAATTTCTTGTTCAATGAAGATTTGGTATAACTTTCTTTGAAATTTTTCAGTTCATCTGTCCCAATAAGTGTAATGATTTTATAAAATTTTGTATTTCTAGAAAGGTTTGACGAAATCGGAGTTTATGACTTTGATCACCCGTACCTACCGTAACCTACCGTACTCGGTAGAAAAAAGTAATAGATTAAAGCTTCTTTTGAAGAACAGCAAAGAAAGAAGCATCTAGCGCATTAAAAGATCAGATTGCGCCATGTATTCAAGAAGCTCGTCGCGACGTTTATTTGGCTGAAAGTGTAAATGCCACTTACAATACCCAAAGTGAGGACATGTGATCTTTACGGTTGCTTTCGTTGTATGTTTAACAGGCGTAAAACTCCATTCAACCAAAATTCTGCTATCAATCGAATAAGCATCGCGACGTCTTGGGAGAGGGGATGGCGCAATCCCCTTCTGGTACTCAAATGGATGCCTTCCTGCTCTTCAAAACAAGCTTTAAACCATTGTTTTTGCTCAAGACAATAGAATTTTTTGGAAATTTTCACACAAAGTGTTCACTTATTGGGTAGGTGAATTAAAACTTCAAAGAAAGTTATGCTAAAATTTTCCTGGAACAAGAGGTTATTTTAACCTTTTTGGAGAGTCTCTAGTTTAAGCTCATTTCAATTTGAAAGAGTTCGTTTTGATTTGGAAAGTCCTTGAAAAAATTCGAAGTGCACACTTTTCAAAGTGGTTTTAAAAGTGTCAAATTTGATTTGAAAAGTGGGCACTATTGCACTTTCAGGACGAGGAGAGATCAAAAAAAAATTTTCGCCCACACCTCGCCTAGCGGTTTATTTAGGGGGTGATCACGCATCTGACATCCGTTTTTGAAAATTCAAATTTCCACCGAGTACGGTAGGTTACGGTAGGTACGGGTGACCAAAGTCATAACCTCCGATTTTGTCCAAACCTCGCGCAGAAAGTTATTTGGGGGGTTGATCACAAATCTGGCATCCATCTTTCGTATTACGGTGGAGTACGGTAGGTTACGGTAGGTACGGGTGACTAAAGTCATAACCTCCGATTTCGTCCAAACTTCGCGCAGAGAGTTATTTGGGGTGTTGGTCGCGAATCCGACATCCATTTTTGAAGTTTCAAATTTCCACCGAGTACGGTAGGTTACGGTAGGTACTGGTGACTAAGATGACACCTCCGATTATGCCCAAACCTCGCCCAGGGAGTTATATGGGGTGCTCATCACGAATCTGACATCCATTTTTGAAGTTTCAAATTTCCACCGAGTACGGTAGGTTACGGTAGATGCGGGTGACTATGGTCATAACCTCCGATTTCGCCCAAACTTCGCCCAGAGAGTTATTTGGGGTGTTGATCGCGATCGCGATCTGACATCCATTTTTTGTATTACGCTGGAGTACGGTAGGTTACGGTAGGTACGAGTGACTAAGGCCACAATCATATTCAGGTCTTCTAAAGAATTCCTTACTCGTAGCTACCGTACTCCAGCGTAATACGAAAAACCGATAACATCCGTGATCAGCATCTACAAATAACCCCCTCCGCCTATTCGAAGGTTGGGCGAAATCGGTGATTATAACCTCAATAGCCTTAGTCACCCGTGCCTACCGTAACTTACCGTAATCGGCCGAAATTTCAAAGACGGATGTCAGATGCGTGATCAGCACCCTAAGTAAGCCCCTCGCCGAGGTTTAGGCCAGATCGGAGGTTATGACCGTAGTCACCCGAACCTACCGTAACCGACCGCATTGTGCCGAAAAGTGTCCATTTTGATTTGAAAGTGACCAATTAAACGCAACAATGGTGTTGAATACGTGCGGTTAAACAGCGCCGGTGGTGTAAGGCGAACATCGCTGCCCGGAAAGCAGAAGATGCGAGTTCGAGTCCCGCCTGGCGCAAGAGTTTTGATCGCAAAAAAAACATCCTGTAACAACATATAGCCTCTCTACCAGCCGCTCCAGGCTTAAGCAAATGTGTTAGAACATTGGTATTGAATACTTTTTCAGTGAGTGAACTACTAAATCGATTTGAGAAAGAAGTACGTTTCACCTTATGCAATTCGTGGCAGAAATCTTTTTTTGCCGATTGTTAAAAAGCCAGCTCTTCCTGTAGTCTTTTGTGCTCAATTGATTCTGTACCACTTTTGGCTCAATTAAAGTTTCTAAAATTCTAAGAAAGAAAAAAGAAAAATAAATTTTAAGAAAGCGAGATTATATTAGAGGTCTTCCATGACATGTATTTCATTTTATTCTGTCGAAAAATTGTATTCTTAAAATCTTCAAAATTCTAGTATTATTATTATTAAGTATTTAAAAAATCCAGCCATAGTTTTCAGAAGTCGTCTTGAAAGCGCACAATTAAATGAGTCCTCGGTGTATATTAAAAGACAAAACTTATCACTGAAGTTATCGGTAGCGACAAGGCGAATGACCCCCTGCAATACTTTCCCACAAAAAGTCCTTTAAAAACTCGAATCAGGAAGCGAAGGTAATGCGGAGACAGGGTGAAATCCGCTGGAAAACAACCATAGATGATCGGGGAGGGGCCTCCTAGTAAACAAGCGCCAGCGATGTAATCTATCGATAAGTCCTGTCAGTCAGTCACATCGACGGCGAACAAACAACGAGAAGAGAAGAAATCGACTCTTGGTCGCTGAAGGTAGGCGGCAGCGACGGCATTCCCATGACGAATGCTGTTGACGACGGTCAGGAATAGGTTGCTCGTCGTCTGGTTTGTTGCGTGAGATGACGTGACGGAAGCAAGAAATCCGACGGCGGATCTTTAAAGTAGATGCTGAAGAGCTTCAGCATTGATTCTTCAGATGCTGTAGCGGAGATTGGCTACGAAAACCCTCAAACTCTCAAAACAAAAACGTCGTGTAAATACAGGGTGTCTCAAAAAAATGTATACACTGGTTAAAAGCTGGTAACTTTGCCCACAGTAAAGATACCAAGGAAGCTAAGTGCTCATATGAAAGTTTAAGAAAGCAGAAATTTTCTGGCTATGAGTGGTATGGGATGCGCCATGCGCTGGTCTGAAATTTTTCGTTAAACACTCGATTGATTGCGCTTCGCTTTAATACTTGCTATAATTCCTTCACAAAGTGGCAGCATTGATTGTTTTGGGCTTCGCTTAAGGTTTAAAACTTAAAAACATTCTGTGGCTTGCGAAAAATGCACGTACTATTTGAAAGCTTCTAATATTGAAGATAGTGACGATCTTAAAGACGTCTGAAACTCCTGTGAAAGCACAGTGCAGCTAGAATTCCGTGGCGTGCAAATAGTCGAGATTGCGCCATGCTCTCGCCTAAAACCTTGCATTTCAGACCCGATTGATTGTGCATAGGCTGAACGCTTGCTATAATGTCGCTACTAATCGACCACATTAACCTGAACTCTGCTTCTTTTAACGTTTAAATCCTGAAAATCACGTGAGAAACACGCGACGAGTGAGTTTACTGATTATACTATTGAATGCGAGCAGGAGCTCCATTTTCCAAGACGGATTCTGTGGAGTGATGAACCAACATTTGGGCTGAATGGAGAGGTTGATTGGCATAATTACAGCCTCTGAGCGACGGAAAATGTCAAAGGAAGCACAGCACAGGTTAATCAGCAAGACTGTAACAAGCATTCAGCCCATGCACAATCAATCGAGTCGAAAATGCAAGGTTTCAAGCGCGTGCACGGCGCAATCTTGACTATTTTCGCGTCACAGAAATTTCATTAAACTGTGCCTTCATATGAGCCTCAAACATCTTTAAAAGCGTCACAAGCAGCAATGTTAGAACCTTTCAAACAGTACCTGCATTTTTGAAATAACCTAGATTTCTCGCAAGTTGTAGGCGAAGCGCAATCAATCGAGTGTAAAACGCAAAATTTCAGACGAGTGCATGGCGCATCCGCTCATGGTAAAAAAATTTAATTTCTGTTTTCTTAGGCTTTCATATGAGCCGTTAAATTCTTCAGTACCTTTATTTTGAGCAAAGTTATCCCCTTTCAAACAGTGTATACATTCTTTTGAGACACCCTGTATTGGATTGTCGCATTTGAAATGGCCGATTTTGACTGAAAACTTTGGCAGATCACAACTTTGGATGGAAGCAATTTTTTAAATAAGAATAAGGCTGTTATAATTAGTGCACATTTCCCAAAGAAACAATGGCTTAGACATTCCATCTTTGTAAAAACTTGATCTGCGAGAATCAATAAAATATAAGAAGTCATTTTCGACATCATCTTGGCTGCTGCATTTTTTACCCTTCACATGACGATCTAAATACTGGAAAAATTTATAATTAGTAGAGGACAGATCCTGGGAATATACAGGATGTGGCAGAGTTTCATGTCCAAATTCATCCAGTTTCTGGACAGCAAATTTTGAAACGTGCGGACGTGCGTTGTCGTGCAGTAGGATTGCCTTCTTCGACTGACCAGAGCCGGCTGTTTTACAGTAATCTTCTGCTGCATCACCAATTCGATTTCAGCACGGTACCTCTCCGCTGTGATATTAGGTTGTAACGAATTAAATGGCACTGGCTCGCGCCATTTTTTGGCGCGTCTTTACGCGTTTGATTAAGAACAAACCGTAACATGTGGCATATCGTTTAGAAGCGCAAACTCTGCTCTACCGGCGAGTACCAAATTTTCTATGTAAAAGTGGGAAAACTTTAGAGTTTTATTGACTTTTTTGCAGATGGACAAAAGGGTAATCCGAGGCATTTACTTGTATGAATTCAAGCTGGGCACTACAGCTAAGGAGGCGGACGAGAAGATCAACGCCGCATTCGGTCAAGGATGTTCCACAATTCGGACGGCGTATCGTTGGTATCAGAAGTTCCGGAATGGAGATGAGAGCTTGGAAGAACATGAAGGTCGTGGGAGGCATAGTGATGTTGATGAGGACAAGCTGAGAGATGTGGTAGAGGAGGATCCACACAAAGGTACCAGGGAGATGGCGAAGGTTCTCGGCGTCAGTCACAACACAGCTGCCCGGCATCTGAAGGAAACTGGAAAGGCCAAAAAGCTGGAAAGATGGGTGCCTCACGAGCTGTCTGAGGAGCAAAGAAACCGACGATATGAGATCTCGTCCGCACTGCTTCTACGGAACCAAACGGACCCATTCCTTGATCGCATCGTAACCTGTGACGAGAAATGGATAATGTACGACAACAGGCGACGATCGGCACAGTGGGTGGACAGCGATGAGAGCCCCAAGGTTTTTGCGAAGCCGGAATTGCACCAAAAGAAAGTAACGGTGACAGCATGGTGGTGTTCGCTGGGAATTATTCACCACAGCTTCCTCCCTCCCGGTGAATCCATCACGGCAGAGAAGTACTTCATTGAAATAGAAGAAATGACGAAAAAGTTGAAGGATGTCCGGCCGGCCTTGGTAAACCGAAGGCGAGTTCTCCTTCTGCTCGCCCCCATGTAGCACGAATGACGTTGCAGAAATTGAATGAGCTGAGCATTGAAACTCTACCACGTCCTCCGTTTTCTCCCGCCCTCTCCCCAACAGACTACCATTTCTTCAAGCATCTTGGCGACTTTTTGGTAGGGAAAATATTCAAATAATCAAATATCATTTCTTCTACGTGTCCTGACGCAGGGCGGCAGGTTTCTCTTTTGCTCCGCACTTTGTTTCTACTTCCGTTGAAATTTTGGATACTCAGGGTTCGTTGTCCTTTCTTGTTTGCCCATCTGTCTCAGCTTCACCTCTGTGCCCGTTCTCTTGAGGTTCTCGGTAATTTTTCCTGATTTGAAGAGTTCGTGTTTTGTTTAAGGGGTTGCGATCAATAGCGGTTCTCCGTCCACAGGGTAGGTCAAATAGTTCAAATAGGTCTAGATGGCTCGAACCACTCGTAGATTTACTAGTAACAATAATAGTCTTCCGTCGGTTTCTACTGCCCAACAGTCACCGATTTCAGGAACCGTCGATGTGGAGGTGTCTAATCTCCAAAGGCTGAGCCTATGTGAACTGCTGAAGAGCATCGCCGCACGGAACACTGATCCCATCTTGGCACAGATGCTTACTGTTGCGATTGATAAGGCATCCTCAGCAGTTGCTGATGGCATTGAGGAGGAGAAGCGCTCACGGAGTCTGGTTGTGTCAGGGGTTAGTGAGCCCAATGGCGAGCATCTTCCGCCGTCGCTTCAGCGTGCAGAACTCAGGGAGAAGGTCAGCAATCTACTCGACGCTTTGAAGGTTGATTGCGAACCTGTGGAGGTTTTCCGGATGGGAAGAGCGGACTCCTCTCGCCCTAGACTAGTCAAAATTGTATTGCCTACGCGATCTCATTGGAGAACCGCGTTGGCTAATGCTCGTCTATTGCGCGCGGCTCCTGGCTTCAGTCATGTCTTTGTGCGAAGAAGCATGACAGGAGATGAACGGAAAAGGGAGTATGAGCTGAGACAGGCAGCCAGAGAGCGTAATAAGGGTAAGCCTCAGAGGGAATGGGTCGTTTATAGGGGTGAGCTCAAACATATATCGGAACTTCCTGTTAGGTCATCGGAAAACGCATAAAATTGCACGGTTCACGGGGATCTCTTTCTTGTTTTTTGCTCAACGCTCGAAGCCTTGCTAATAAACTGCTCCACTTTCAATACTTTCTTGCTACCAATAAACCAGACATTGTTTTTGTCACGGAAACATGGCTCTCCTGTCGAGTTAAAGATTCTGAGATCGTTGGAGGTCTACCGTACAACATATGTCGCATGGATCGGAAGGGACGGAGGGGTGGAGGAGTGTGCTGTGTATTTAGTGATACTATTTCTTTGCCTGTCGTCAAGCACAACTTCTTAGGGAAAGCGGATGTCCTATGTGTTGAACTTCATCAATACAACACTAGCTCCTCTGTAAGGTTCGTTGTCGTTTATCGGCCTCCTAACTCGCACAAGAAGGACGACGACGATTTAATTGAATTCATTACGGCCCTATCCTCAGGTAAAGAAATGGTGTTACTTGGAGATTTCAACCTTAAGATCGACTGGTGCTCTTCTAAACCTATTAATTCCGCCTCGGAACAGTTTTTTACCCTGTTCAAGAATCTTAGCTTGCACCAGGTAGTGGACCACTCAACACGAGGTGCTAATATCCTCGACATTATTCTTACATCCACCCCTCTTGTTAAGATATTTGATTACCTTCCACCGCTCTCTACCTCCGATCATACAATTATTCATTTTGGATTTAGGCTCAATGATACGAAATCTGGACTTATCCCTTTGCCTGATTTTACTAGGGTAGATTATACAAACCTTGACACTCAGTTCAACAACATCAACTGGATGGAAGTTTTCTCTGGTTACTCTTCAGCGTCAGACATGTATCGCAGATTTTGCAATGTTGTTTACAGAGTGCTCGCTGGATCCGTCCCTTTTGCTGTGAAGTACCCTACGAGTAAACGATTTCCCGTCCATATCCAGAATCTTTTTAGCCAAAAGGAACGACTCTTCTATTCCCTTCCAAATCCCTTGACCAACGCCTTATACAAGAAAGTTTGTCGCGACATAGATTATCACGTACAAAAATTCTGGGCTTACAAAGAACGTCATCTAGCTTCTTCTGGGTCTATGAAGCAGCTTCATGCCTTCATTCGTAGCCGAATTAAGTCCAAAAGTAATTGCTCTGTTCTCAGGGATGAAAATGGGCGGTTGTACTCGAGCAACTCTTCCAAGGCATGTGTTCTCGCTGAACACTTTTCCAAAATTTTTTCTGTTAATACATATCCACCTTGTTTTCCACCCAATATATTCGGGCACCCTCGGCAATGCCAGGAACTTTACTTCCACCCTTCTACTGTACACAAACTGCTTAGGCAAATTAAACCCTCCTCAACTGAACCTTACGATGGCATCCCCGCTGTTGTTTTTCAAAAATGTGCCAAGTCACTTTCCAAACCTCTGGCAGCCATTTTTACCACCTCTCTCATGCTAGGTGAGGTACCTGATCTGTGGAAGGAAGCACTAGTGACTGGCATCCCTAAGGTTCCCGGAACACAACTAGTATCGGAGTATCGACCTATAAGTATAACTCCTACTCCCATAAAGATTATGGAAAAAATGATCAGGAACAAACTGCTTTCATTACTACAAAGACAGTATGGTGACACTCACTCGCAGCATGGTTTCCTACCAGGGTATTCTACAATTACTAATTTAGTTGACAGCGTGTTTGACTGGAAGACAGCACTGAACCAGGGTAAATCTGTGGATATTATCTACGTGGATCTCTCCAAAGCGTTTGATAGAGTAAACCACTCTATACTAATCGATAAAATTATTTCCCTAGGAGTTCGTGGTAATTTGCTAAACTGGCTGGTCTCATACCTTGCTGGAAGGCACATGACAGTCAGGGTAGGTGATGGGTATTCTGGTAGGCATCACTGTTGCAGTGGAGTGCCACAAGGAGGTGTGTTGTCACCATTGCTGTTCCTGATATACGTAATAGACTTAGCGGAATCGGTGAAGTCTTCCCACCATATTAAAATACAGTTGTACGCTGACGATATAAAGCTATACGGGATCTATAACCATGAAGATTCACTTACTGTCACCACATCGTTACAGGCTTCACTAGATAGACTGATCGCCTATGTTACTCCTTTGAATTTAGTAATTAATCCGAAAAAATGTCATATGCTGCATCTTGGTAATACAGAAGCTCCTGTGTATACGGTGAGTGGCATAAATCTGAGTCACTGTACAGAAGCCAAAGATCTTGGTATTCTAGTTGACTCTAGATTGAACTTCTCTGAGCACATCAAAAACGCCGTTGATAGTGCATACTCCGCCCTCTTCTGCATTTTTCGTAACATTCATGTTAGTGATCTTAGAATTTTGACGCGCCTGTATAAAACTTACGTTTTGCCTCACTTAGAATTCGGCTCGCCTGTTTGGAACCCCACTCTAAAGAAGCACATTCTGCTTCTCGAAAAAGTTCAAGAAACTTTTACAAGGCTTGCATTTCTTAGAGCTTATAGAGATAGGCAGGTAGATACTGGTGAGGTAATACCGTGTTACAAAGAGCGCTTAAGAAGACTCCAGCTTAAGACATTACACTACAGAAGGGTTGTGGCGGACCTAGTTTTCTGCTTTCGTATACTCCGCAAAGAAGTTTGTCTTCCTGCAAGCAGATACTGGGTCTTTATACCAACTAGCTCCAGAACAGGTGGGTTCCAGCTGCAGTATAAAAAAATTTTCAGAAGGAATTTTAATCAAATGTACAACTTTCTTTTCGTCAGAGTAGCGCGATGGTTGAACCGGTTACCGATAGACGTTCTCAGTGCGCAAGACGGACTGACCTTCAAGAAGAAACTTGGAAAGCATGACGTTCTCGAGATTCTTGGCCTTAATGATACAGTTTGATTTTTCTTCTGTTTTTTTTTCTTCATATATTCACCTTTGCATATTGCAGGCGCCGGCCTGGACTGTGTTTGTTCAATCATCTGGTGGTGCCTCGAAACACTACCTCACTTCTCGATGATTAGTGGATCAGTTTATTTTTGAGGCTTTTAGGGGTCCCTGGGCTAATTAATAGTTTCATAACCTTTTAAATTGGGCAATAGTGTTGAGGATAGAGCAGCTTTCTGATTTGTGAAAGCATAACCTTTGTTTTGTACGGGCACGTTAGTGTAATCGTCATTGTTTATTTTGGTTCTTTTTGTTTGTAACTTTGCCTCTCTTTCACATAAGGTAACCTCTTGTTGCTCTTTGTGATTCATCAATGGAACTGAGCGTTCCCAAGTATCTTTATATTCACAGTATTAAGATTTCACAACACTTGGATGCCACTTCCAGACGATCACCTGTGGGATAAGCGTCCGTTCAAAATTACAGCTGATGACGTTACATTTCTATTCCTTGCAGCCTATCTGGTTTTTTTAGAGCATAAATGTGTCTGGCAGTTTATTCTAGGGAATCCAGGGCCGTCTCTGGAATTTCCACGATTTCCTTTAGTCCGAATATACGTTGCGGGTATCACACTTCGCTAATTTTTCAAGGGCCACAGGCAGCACGTCTCACTCATTTATGTCCAATATATAGCTATAGAAATTGTTTTCTTCTCTTTGGATGTTACCCGCTTTAGGACTGCTTCTGGACGTGCTTCTTCGTTGGCACCTTCCGCGGAGTCGTGCTGTCAGGACACTCTTGAGCTCGTACCAGATACAGGCTAGATTGCTTAAATCTTCCTACCTCTCTCTCTAACATAATATTGCAATTCGGTTTAGTAATGTTGGGCCTGTCTCCCGGTGCCACGTCTGGTAATGGCACCCAATCAGGTTATCCAAACGGTGCATTTTAGTGGTAGGAATTATGCTCGGTTCCGATGATGATCTTCACCTCTGGGATGTCTTAGCGTTCTATCCTCCCCTTTTCTGCCTACGTTTTATCCTTAGTTTTCCATTTTTTTTTTCTCTCCCATTCTTGACTAATTTTGTCTGCAATTAGACAGCTGCGTTACGTGTTCTGTTCTAACTTTCTGCCTGTCTGATGTTTTTTGACTATGGCACGTCTATGTGACGTATTCAATAAATAAATAAATAAATAAATAAAAATACCAGCAGGATGCCGAAAGTGCCTTCGAAGATTTCGTCAATTCCAGAACTTCTGATTTTTATGCTACTGGGACAAAAAAGCCTGTGTTACGTTGGCAAAGATGTGTAGAATCAGAAGGTTTTTATTTCGATTAATAAACTTGCCTACAAGCCGAGATATTAACTGTTTAAATTTACAGTGGCCACCCATTGTCCACCATACGGTCACCGTGGTCTTCTTTGTATGGAGACTTGGTTTAGACATCTTGGGCTCTCATTCTTCTCCAGCCATTGTGCAGAAGGACGATGATCGTCAAGGAGGATCCGTTTTTCGTTGAGTGTCACGATCCTGTCCAAAAGAGGCTCCTTTAGAACGCACAGCCCTAAAGAGACACAGGTGTCGTGGCGCTTCATCATCTTCCCGACAATCAGTTCGTGCGGGATCCATTTGTCCGATTTCTGTACTCTTCCGATCGCATTCAAGTGGCGACTGATGCTGCTGCCGTCAACGCCGAAATGCTGTGCTAGCTCTCTCACAGTTTGACGCGGATCCACTTCCACCATGGTTTGGAGTCGCTCGTCGTCAAGGAGTGACGGCGGCCTACCTCGGTCTTCATCTTCCAGACCTGCATCTCCAGATCGAAACCTTTCGAATCAGTGGCAAACTGTGCGTTTCTTAGCAAAATCCCCTTCCCCCGTACTATAAAAACGACGTCAAAAACTTGGTGAGAAGCAATTATGTCACAAAAGCTATAAATGGTAAGAAAGCAGAGATACTACTTCCTTCTTCCAGAAGCTGTACACAACGCCTGAAAACGGAGGAACGGCTTCTAAGCCACGAAAAATCAACCAGAAATTGAGGTAGCAAGATCGGCCATTTAATATGCAACGACATAATAGTATAGTAGGTGTGGTTTTGAGAATTTGCATCGAACAAATGAATGAACGAATTTATTTGCTCATCAATTTTTCCGATTGAATGAGCCCCATTTTTCGTTTATTTGAATATTCGAATAGTCGAACAATTTGTCCGAATCACGTACTGTGCCTAAAGATTCGAATAATGTTCAAAAATTCGATTTTCGAATAATATTCGAATATGGCTCGCTTTCGATGTTCGATTTCGAACGAATATTCGGAAATCTAAAAACATCGAATGCTCGACTATTCGAGTAATTATTCAAAGATATTATTCGAATGTATTCGTTCAAGCACAACTATAGCGGATAGCTGCCGTTGCTGGACAGTATCCTACTTTGTCAAAAAAATTTTTACGCACGTGAAATATTAATATAATAATAAAGGATAAAGGATAAAGGACGGCGTTACTCAATCCCTTCTAGGATGCGTCAGCGCATTCTACTTCTACGGGATGTCGTGGAGGCGACACGAATGCGTATTTGGCCGTACAATGACTTGCGGTGGCCAGCCGATGAACAAGTCAGCGCTTTATCCTTCCCAGACAAGTCTGGTACCAGTTCACCGACCCCGGAGGGACGGAATTTCTGGTTGGCCTGGGCGGGAAATCCGAACCAGGAACCTGGTATCGGGTGCACGCGACAGTCGCGCCTCCTCCGACTGCGCTACACGCGCCCCATTAATATAATACATATAATAATACATATACATACATATATATGTGTAGAATACATATAAAACATATACATCACCTGTATCACCTGTCGTCCCGTTGATCATCGACTTGCTCGAGCGAGCGCCAGCAGCGTCTCCATTCGTCCCTGTCGCGTGCCAGAGTGCTCCAATGGATACTCCTCGCTCAAGGGACACGAAGAGCGTCATATCGGTCGTTCGGGGCTTTCACGAAGAAGTCCGACCAACGAGTTGGTGGGCGTCCCGGTGTTCTCTTGACATCCCGCGGAATCCAGTCGGTAACGGCTCTCGTCCAGCGGGTGTTTGCGAAGCGCATTACGTGGCCGGCCCACCTAATTTTCGACAACTTGGCCCACGCGACAGCGTCTCTGATACATATTATGACATATAATACATGAACGGCGCATTAATTTTGTATTTTGAAGGATGCGCCACGCAGTCTACTTCAACCAGATGTCGTGGAGGCTATTTGAATGCGTATTAGGCATATGTACAATGACTTACGGCAGTCAGCCGATACAATCGATCTTTGCATCCGATATTTCTAGATTTTCAAATATTCGTTCGAATTTGAACATCTAAAGACGGCTACATTCGAATATTAGTCGAAAATTGAATAATTTAATTGGAATATCAAATAAACTTCAAATCGTCGAGCACAGAATCTGATTCGAACAAAGTGTTCGACTATTCGAATATTCGAAAATGGGGCTCTTTCGATCTTTGATCATTTGAAAGAACTGATGAGCGAATGAACTCGATCGTTAATTCGCTCAAAAAGTTTCGACATCGAATCCATTCGTTCGGTAAAATTTCTCAGACGTACAACTATAGTGGACTCCCCATTGGCCATTACATAGTCTAAGCGCGCCCTTAAAAAATGCATGAAATCACTAAAAACCTGTGGTTCACAAATACAAGGCTACTGTAGGAACCCTGTGGTTAGAATTTTGAGCGATGGAAGTAGTATTCGTAGAGCAAGTTCAAGAGGCGATGGCATTGAAAGGGTGGACGAAGAAAGGGCGCTAATAAGCGGGAGGCCTTCCAGTTGATTGACGACTTCCTTCACGATCGCCGCCGCAAAGGTCGACTGACGACTTGGATAGCGGCACTCAGATTGATGATAGATGGATCTGATAAGCGCATCAGAAAGTGCAAAACTTCCCACAAGATCATTTTTCACTCCAATTTTTTCAAGGACCAATCTGTCTACCCTCTCCCTAGAGTTTACTGCAGGCGTTCTCGGAAGCAATTTCTGAAAACATTCGAATTTTAAAGTTCATTCCCGCGTTCGCTACCGACATAGTGTAGAAGAATATCAAAATAAATATTGAAGAAAACTAGTCTCCAGAAAAGAAGACATCAACAAAAAAGAACGATGATCGACGCTAATCAGTCTTCTGGAGATCCGGCTAGCTTTTCACTCCTAGAAAATATCAGGAAAGCATTTTGAAGGCGTATTTGGTCTACGCATCAAGCTTTAGTCCTAGTTTATACTTGCGCCGTCACGCGGCGCGGCATAGCGATCGCCATAGATATCGATTTTTCGCCCCGCCCAATCGATATCTATTCCGACTATGGTGCCGCGCCGCGCAGCGGCACTACTATAAACCAGGGCTTAAGGACTAAATTTTACCTTGTTAGAGGAACTCTGGAGCTACATTGTACTCAAGACGCCAGTAAAGATAAAGAGCTTTAATTGGATTACAAGAAGCATGAATACACTACACTGTAATGCTTCATTACATAATTTTTACTTTATTATGGACATATTTTTTTCAGCCATAAAAACGACATAATTCTTGCCGAAAAAGCCAATCGGAATGGAAGAGTAGCACCAACGTCAGGATATCCGAAGTCTGTCATAATTTTTGCAGGAATAACAGGCGATAGGAAAACGCGATGGTTTTTGTGGAAAGCGGAATCAAAAGCAACGATCAGAACTACCTAGAGGACATCCTGAAAATAGAAATTGTTTCCTCGGCGTCTCTGCACTTTGAAAACGGAAACTGGACTTATTAGCAGGATTCTGCGTTCGCTCAAAAGGCTAAGGTCCGGTTTATACTTCCGACGCCGAGCGACGCGACGGCATGTAAAGTGGCCGCATTGATCGATCGCGTCGCTCGATCAATGTGGCCAAAATACGTCGCGTCGCTCGGCGTCGGAAGTATAAACAAGCCCTCAAGCGGTACAGAAGTGGTTCGCCGACAATTTTCCAGATTTCATCTCGGCCGAAGGGTGGCCACGCACAGCCTGAACCTCAATTCGAGGAACTACTCAATCTGGTCTATGTTGAAGACTAAGGCCTGCGCAACATCCCACAAGCACACTGCTTCGCTTCAACGAGCCGTGAAGAAAGCCTAGGAGGAGATGGATGAAGGCGTCATGGATGCGTCCCCCAAGAGACTGAAACGCGTGTTCGTGCAAAAGAAGGCCATTTCGAAATCTAACTGTTTTTTATCAGGAGTCTGGAAAGTTTTGATAAAATTCGGAACTTTTATTGTATTCAAACTGCGCTGAACGGAAGATTAGTCAATCAACAATGTATGATCCCTGGGTACAATACCGGCCTTAACTTTTGGTCATTGGGCGGAAAAAGCGAAAAAAAAAACCGCCTTCTCCGCCGCTTTTCTGTAGCGCTCTTCAAATTGAGCGCTTTGTAAATTGAAGCAAATATTCGTGATCAGCACCGAGCTCTCTTCCCGATGAGCTGCAAATCGCCTAGGGAGCGCCTGAAAAATAGTTCAGTGACCTAATTTCTGCCTGGCGCGACTGACCTCTTCCCTCGCGGGAGATAACCACACCCACAGCTCCTAAGTAGCTAATGTGGATCTATTATAGCCTTTTTTCTACTTTATACATAGTGACACATAGTTTTCTGGATTATTTAGTTCGTCGCGATCACGATGATATAATTTTTTAAAGGATCTGATTGTTTAAGTGCCATTAGTTTTAGAAAATGTCCCTACTTTGGAGGGCTCTAATTTTAGAGTATCAGGTTCGTGTCCTCTTATATTCGTCTGTCCCGTTAAAGGTAAGCCACAACATTCCTCCATCGTTCGGATAGGGAGACAAATGGCTCTCTCCAAAAAGAAGCAGGGCATGACGCAGCCCATTCGTTGACTGCGCGCGCGATGTCGTCGTTGTTGTGAAACTGCCGCCCACGGCAGAGGTGCTCGAGACTGCGGAAAGCATGGAAATCACAGGGTGAGAGATCCGGGGAATAAGGTGGATGGGGTAGCCACACGACGTTCATCTTCTCTAGCTGGCTCTGGGTAGCCTTTGCGAAGTGGGGCCTCGCATTATCCATCAGAAGATGAATCTTGCCCTTGTACATATGGACAGCGGGTAACCTGAACTCCACCTCTACCAGCTGTGAGGAGAGGAGCTTGGCGTCAATCGACTGCCGAGCCGGCAGGACCTCGTGGTAAACGACACCCTTGCTACAGTAGTACAATGAGAGCAGGTGCTTCTTGCCGTGTATATCTCTCTTTGGGATGGGCTGTGGGTCTTTATCGCGAGGCAGCCACTGTAGCTTCCTGTCCTGGTTGCTGTACGTTATCCACTTCTCATCCATGGCCACTATCGTCTCAGTCCATGCCGTCGTTCGTAAGAGGGAGAGTAGAGAAGAGCAGACCTTCACAGGTGTGTTTTGCTCGGCGGCTGTCGGCTGTTTTGCTTGGCTGTGAGGTACGGTCTGAGGACGCTTCGTCACAAGACCGGATCGAATGAAGATATCACGGACAGTGGTTTTACGAGTGCCGTCCCCCTCTCTATATCTCGTCTGTGAGGATTGGCACACCCTAAGGGCACGTCTCACGTTGCAAACAAACCGGGCTGCTTGATGAGTCATCACGAATATGTCGATATTCATGACAATTCCGAATTCAGGGTTAGTACCCAAGCCGGTTTGTGCTGGAGTAATTTTTTGACAAGCAAAGATGACTCCGTCGGTAACAGTAGATGTCTGGATACCGCATCCTGGCCATCTTTGAGAAAAAATAAATTGTGTTGATAATTGTAATAGGAGCTAACGCTTCTGATGAGGCAATCCCTCCCAAGGGCAAGAAAGTGTGGGGTCTAAAAACTGAGAGGACGATAGTGTGAGTGCAAGAAGGAATGTTCTAATGTTCTGAAGGATGGATATCTCAGCGTGGATGTTCAGAAGATACAATATGTAGTGGGAAGAAGTTCAGAGAGCACAATACAGGTGAAGGTGTAGTGAAGTCTGGTACAGATGGAGATGGAATAATGAAAAAGCAGTTCGACGGATTGTGGCTGTATCCTGCTAGCTACATTTGAGCATTTTTCCACAATACGAAGGGGATAGTTCGATTTTCACGACGGCAGAATTGCAGGCTGCTGTAGTGGTGTCCACGGTTGGCGTAGGTGGCGAGAGCGAGTACGTGGCATGTTGTGGCGCTAACGACTCCACTGGCTAAGTCGAGTACGTCTTCCACGCAGACGTAATGTTCCAGCTCTTCGTGGCTTGATACCATTCATCATCGCCTGGATCTGTCAATTGGTCTGCGGTTGACCATGCTTCCCACGTGTTTCCTATGATTGCCTTGACTGTGTATTTCGTCCGTCCTGCGGGTTTACGAGCTGTCCATTTTGGAAGACAGTCATCATCAGGTAGTTGTCCACGGGCCCTATCGGCAGTTGCGCAGCTACTGACTTGGTGGTGGCGTCGATGACCACGAGCAGAACTTTGCGGGACTCAGGTACCCTTACGGTCTCAGAATATGGGGCGAACACCGCATCCACCTCGGACGTCTCCGCCCACCCGAATCTTCGCCGTGTCAATGACGTTAAAGTTCAGCGTCGTGTCATCTTATAGAAAGAGCGCCCCTGCCAAGTTGCGGTATCGACGAAGGCCGCAACATATAGCCAGAATGCTGCATCGCGCAGCTCGTTCGCGGCGATTGAAACAGAGGTAAGTGCCATAAAATAAGCTGCTCGTCACTCCGGACCACCTAGTGATCGGACGGTCGCCGATTTTCACAGCGATAAATTCGTCCAACGTAGTCACCACCATCTCGATCTTGGGTTGGGTCGCCTTCGACGGCTTCGGCGGTAGAGAACGTGTACACTTTGATATCTTAACATTCAGGAACTGCTGGTAGGGCCATGGATCGATCGGGAGATCGAGGCCACCTGGCCAGGATCGCCTGAGCAGGAGCAGCCACATAGGCGCGGCCACCTCGAAGCACCGCGCTGCCCATTCTCAACAAGTTGTATATGGAAGCGTTGTCTATTCGTCCGGCCGCTGAGATGGCATTCATCATGACTCCCGTGAGCTCGTTCACGTCCTTCTCGGACAGCATCGCATCGAGAGCATCTCCAAATTCGGTTGTCGGAATCGGCTGGTGTGTTCGCGCCATCTGTGTCACCTGCACTGTCATGCAAATCAGGAGCGATCGGTGGCCCCGCATGCTGAGGCGTTCCTCCTTGCCTTTGCGGCTCCGTGTCGCCCACGGGCACCGGAAGGTTCCCAGATCTTATCCAAGCCAAAGGGGGATCTTAGAGATCTTATCCAAGCCCCGCGTATTGCCATTGTCACACGTATTAACCACAACGTATTGGTCGAACTCCAGCTGTCCGGACTGGCCTCTTTCCTGAGTTTCACACCACCAGGCTCCTCGGCTTCCCGTCACCACAGCGGACATACCCGATCCTAGGGACAACCAAGGCAACACATAATAAGCACACACACAGCCGACACGCTTATATGAAGGGACTGACCCGGTTTCTCCACACGCACACAGAATATAGACATGAGGTTCATTTGCACTTCGCAACCAGCGGAATATCCAACAATCTGGCAATAAAAGCAGAAGAGGAGTCAGGCGTGCTCCGTGACCGAGCAGGTTGAGTCTCCTGAGACCGCGGGGGTGAGCGTGATGCTCACCCCGCGGCGCTCTCCTGGTGTTCCCGTCCGTAGTGTCAGCATCGAAAATGGCAGGAACGAGGCCCTGCGGTAGCCATCCGGAATAAGAAGCAGAGCGAGAGGTCGGCAGACCTCGTTGCAGAAGCGCAGGGACGTCGAAGGAATTACTCTTCGAAGCATTGAGCTGCGGAACTGTAGGCCACCTCAATTTTTGAGTCTGTTTTTGAGCCACATGAACGCTACATGGAGTGAGCACTAAGGTACATGCACTTCAAAGTCATGAGAAGTAGAAAATGAAAAAATGGCACAACTTATTTGGGGATTTATTTACAAATTGGTTTCTAGGTTTTACTAAGGTCTTTCTGATGAAGTCTTCATTTTTGACCAATCATTTCCTTCTTTACTAAAACAGGATTTGAACATAGATATTTCGACATTCATTGCTTTTCAAGTGATTTTCATCTGATACACCGTTGACATCGTAAATACTTGTTGAGCTCTTTTTTTATTGAATTTTTTCTCAGCATAGGACTTCTATTTTGATTCGCTTTATTGCTGTTTTTCTGATAGTTCCACATACCATATCTGAATGGTCAGTTGCAACATAGGTTTTACCGAAAACGTTATTAAAATGACCAGAACCTACGGTGTAGCACCTCACCAAAAATCTTCAAGGCACCTTCTCGAAATATAGAGTGTTTTTCGAACATGAAATTTTGCGATCAATTTCTTATTATAGTTTTGATACGAGTGAAACGTTGCGGAAATAGACCATTGTATAATAATAACGTTACGTCCGGTTAAGGCTCTCCTAATGTACGGTTTTTTCCACAGTTTCAAATTTTCTTAGTTTCCTAAGTGGTGTTTACCGCTCAAAGTTGTTTTCTTTATTTCGGCGCTTTTGCTATTCACCGTAATGGTGTGCTATAGATTCTTCTCGTCAACCCGGGATTTTTCTACCCTGGCCGCGGGCATTTTCTCCCTTGGTTGCGGGCATTTTCTCCCCTGGTTGCAGGCATTTTCTCCGCACGCAACGCGCGCCGTGAGATTCGGGCATTTTCTCCATAGACCACTTCATAAGGCCGGTAAGCAAACGGGAGATATTGTGAAGGTCCTTTCCGTGCCCCGAAGAACGGTTCAGGATACAGTAAAACGCTACAAGGAATTGAAGACCAAAGAGGATGGAAAAAGAAGAGGGCGTCCCACGACAGCTACCAACCGGAAAAGGTAAAACTCGTGAGAGAAAAAAACCAGAGAAACGCCAGGAGATCGATGCGCCAGATGGGAAAAGACGCAGGAAAAAGCGAAAGTCAATAAGGAGGACATTCAGGGGAAAGCTTGAGAAGTTGTTTTCCTGCCTGCAGAAATGCCAACTCCTGACGGACACTATGAAGGAGAGGAGATTGGAAAGATCAGAAGGTTGCTGCAGCAATTCACGGTGGCACGCGCTCGAAACATCGTTTTTAGCGATAAATCCAGTTGAATCCAGTCTTCAGCTCGCAGAATGAGAGGATGATTGGGGACTCGCTTTTTGATGCTACCGCCAAAGGAAGCCAAAGGATGACTTCAGGAAACTGCGAAAAAGCGTCACTCCAGTATGGTTTGGGGAGGAGTCACATCTTCAGGAAAAACTCCACTTGCTTTCGTTGAAGCTGGCGTGAAAATCAACGCAGCGGTTTACAAGGATACCCTTACAAGGAAGTTCTCAAACCGTGAGCCGATTCCCACTTCGGAAAAGCCTTCTGGTGCTTTCAACAAGATTCTGCTCCGGCACACAAAGCGAATGTGGTCCAGGAATGGTGCGCCGAGCAGCTGCCTGACTTTATCACATTTGTCTCCTCTGTTTTAATTAGACAGTCGGATTCCCGAGTCCTGGAGGACTGCGTGGAGGCTGAAAGCGATCGTTTCGAAAACTGTTAGCATGCTTTGAATTGTCATGTTTTGTACCCATCACACACGAGAATGGCTATCCAGTTCTCCGGACCTTAACCCGATGGATTATTCTGTGTGGGCCGTCTTAGAGAAAAAAGCTTGCTCTACCAGACAGCCAAATTAGGACTCTCTCAAAGAAGCGCGTTTGAAATCCTGGGACGAAGCTGATGAACCATACCTGCGTTCCACATGCGAAGCCTTTATCGAACGTCTGGAGGACTGTGTGGAGGCTGAAGGCGATCATTTCGAAAACTGTTACCATGCTTTGAATTGTCATGTTTGTAATAGAAAAATTCGATAGTTACATATAATTGATCTGCGAAGTTTGATTTCAAAATGCCATTGAATTCTCAGTGCACGGGTAATTTTGCCGCACCCTGTACATTATACAGCAAGGCACTTGCTACAAGTGGTCATCTGAACGATACTGGATAATCGTCAATGTCAACGGTAGTAAATCATTATTCAAATCAGTTCATCAAACCGTCGGTAGCTATTAGGTTGGTGCATAAGTTCTCGGACATTTGGAGCATGAAATATTTATTATCACAACATACAAACAACAATATCAAATCATTTGAAGTAACCACCCTTTACATCAATTGTCTTTCGCCAACGTGGTGGTAAGTCATGGATGTCTTTTCTCCAAAACGTGGCTGGTTGTGATTCGAAAAATGTGAGCAGTGCCTCCTTGACATCCTCTCGGTTCCTAAATTGCTGGCCGCCCAAATAGCGTTGAAGGCTTGAAAACAAGTGATAGTCAGAAGGAGCGAGATCTGGTGAGTAAGGTGGATGTGGAAGAACGGTCCATCCGCGGTCAGCCAACTTGCCGCCGCCGCTCTAGCAATATGGGTCTAGCGTTGTCGTGTTGAAAATACACCTTCACTTGCTCTCCTCGCGTGGTTTGGAGGTGGGCCCTCAACTTCCTCAGTTGGTTGACGTAAACCTCTGCCGTCACTGTTATCCCTTCGTACAGCAACCCCCAGTATTCTACGCCAAGAACGCTCCACCAAATGCATAGCCTCACCTTTTTCACGTGAAGGTAGGGTTTCGGAACGTCCTCTGCCTCTCCAGCAGCGTCAACCCACTGTGCACGCCGGTGATAATTAGAGTAGAGTATCCACTTCTCATCCCCGGTGACAAGGTTGTCCAGCCATCCGTGGGTACGTCTGAGGGTAAGGAGAGACAGAGCGACACCGGCTCTGCGATCCATGTCATGTTGTGTCAAGTCGTGAGGTTCCCAGCGACCCAATTTTTGCACCTTGCCAATCGACTTCAATCCTCGAACGACTGTTGAGTGACTGACACCAAGAGTGCTTGATAGTTCGCGAGTGGTTTGGTATGGGTCCGCTTCCACTCTACTTCGGAGACCATCCAAATCCAGTGTCATCGGGCGCCCTTCTCGTTCATTATCTTCAACGGAGAATTCACCAACTGCAAACTTCGAGAACCACTGGTACACAGTACTTCGAGCAGGAGCACTCTCGTTGTAAACGTCCTTCAGACGACGATACGATTCGTTGGCATTGAGGCCAGATTGATGCAGGAATAACATGACGTGCCGAATATGCATCTCAGTTGGGATGAATTGCTTAGCCAAAATAGCTGACGTTAACAACGCAGAAATAAATGTTAGGAACAGTTTTGTAGAACTTTCCTTTCTCTATCGATCGATCATTTACGCGTTGATACGTGTGAGAAATTTGGCGGGAAAATGCGCTTTCAGTTCAGGAGGGGTCAAATGTCCGAGAACTTATGCACCAACGTAATAGATCGGGAGCTAAGAGAGTGTTTCACCAGAATATAGTGGGTGGATATGAAGCTGAAGCTGAGTGTTCTGGGGCCGGATTCATCAACAATTAAACCTCGGATGTGCGGGGCATGAGTGGTAAAGACAGGATAAGAGACAGAGACGCAGACTTCATTGTGGGAATCTCTACCACCCAATACCCGCGGAATTAGTCATTGATGAGCCCTGCCCCTGGTCCTAAGATGATTTTTGATATGCTAAAGCTCCTAAGGAGTAGCAGGAATTCCTACACCTAATCCATCATCATCTCGTAAAAGCAGGGACTTTCGGCGAATCTCTGAATTTCAAGGCACGTCCGAGTAGCTCCATTCGTAAACGAGTCCGTTTTTCCACAATTAAAGTGTTCCAAGGGTGGTCAGCGATGTGAGTGATTGCGGAAGGGTGTGCCAGCTTGGCGCTGGGCAAACAGACGGGCGGCAGGAGGCGAAGCGCCTGTTGATTCATGGCAGAAGGGAAGCAGCCAGCAACAGTCGCTCAGCCTTTTTTTAAAGATTTTTTTTGTGACGCACAAAAAGCGAGCGGATAGAAGACTCGAGAAGGTCGCTGGGAACGCTCAGGAAACCGGGTTTGAAGGCTAACAAAAATCGAGCCCTTCGGAGCCTTTTCCCTTCAAGAATGCCTCTATGCTCTGAGCGGAACTGAATGGGAGTCTGACAACCTCAACCATAAGGATCATATAAGGTCATTTAGCGCGCCTCGGTCAGCGCCTTTTAGCGTCCTTCTTCGTTGCGATTCTATACAGAGTGCGTTGGTTGATTGCGGCGAATCTATTTCAGGAAGTGCAAAAGTACTGCGCCGCAAGGGAGTCGAACCACAAACCACATCGTCTCACCACGCAGCTCCTCTATCCACTGCGCCACCACTGCCCACCCGCTAGCGCTGTTTCCAGCCCGCCCTTCGCGAGCAATCAGGGAGCTAACGCCGCCAACGGCCGAACTTCCGTCGTCCATAGCTCTGCGCGGAGTTGTATTGGGATAGAGATATCTGCATTTTGTTGATTCCCAGAGAGAGGGGATTCTGCTCATATACAGCACTTGGACCGTTCCGATCTACCGTTGAGATAGTCTCCTGGTAAGAATTTTGAATTCAAAGCGAGCTATTCCAAACTGAAATGACCTTCTTACAGGTTAAACGTCATATCGGGATGAGCTGGCAGCTGACAGAGGACAAAGAGCGGCATTAATCTGTACTTTGTTGGATACGCCACGCATTCTACTTCTGCGAAATGTGGAGGAAATTCGAATTGGAGTGGCCAGCCCATAGACAAGTCAGTGCGTTTTCCGTCCCAATATCGACACGAGAGTGCACAGCAGGCGCCCCTTCCGACTGCGCTACCAGGCGGCTTAACACACTTTTACACAAATTTTCACGTCGAACTGGACAGTTTTCAAATCAAACTGGATACTTTTATTGTTAGGTTAGTCATTTTCCAAACAAAATTGAACACTCTTCTAAGCTACAGGCCCGTTTATACTTCAACGCCAAGCGATGCGACGCCATGCATTGTGGCCATATTGATTGAGCGACGCGATCGATCAATTTAGCCACTTTACATGCTGTCGTTTCACTAGGCGTCGGAAGTATAAACGAGGCCTAAGGCTTTTGAAATTAAAGCCAGATTTTCCAAATCGAAATAACCTTCGGGCAGGTTGAACCACAGGCTCAGTAAGATGGTCAGAATAATTTTTTTGTTTGAGGAAAATTTGGTATTTTTGAAATTTTTTAGTTAATTTGCTCCGATTTTATTTTAAAAATAATAAAAAGCAATGAATTAATTTTTCAAAACATTAAAGAAGCAATCATATAGCGCATTGAAATGATCAGATCGCGCCATGCATTCAAAAAGTTCGTCAGGACTTTTCATCGATTGATACTGTAAATGTTGCTGACATGAAGCGTATAAATGAATGAGGATATGTGTGTTGTTTACAATTGCATTGTATTGTTGTATCGTTAGCTGGTGTCAGACTCCATGTAAACAGAAATTTAGCTATCAATCGAATGCAAATTGCGACGTCTTGGACGAGGGCATGGCGCATTCCCTTTTCGGCACTGAAAAATAGCCGCCTTGCTGCAATTTAAAACAAACTTTAAACCATTATTTTTCTCCAAAAATTAAAATTTTATAAAATTTCAAACAATGAATTAAGATGGCATATTACGAACAATCAGATTTTGAAAGGCTTGAACAGACAATCATAGAATACTCTCGTTACTACATAGTATTTTGTTGAATTTCATAGGTTTCTATACGTGAAAAATGACCTAATCTGAGATTTAACATCAGGAGTATAAACTATGCCCCCGCCCCTCTATCAAACCTCCAACTCTGAAGCTTCCTCCATCATTTCCTTCCCACTCTCCACCCACTTCTCGTCCCCACCCAGGATTTCCTATAGGTGTGAGTATACCGCGCCTGAGCAGCTGCTGACCGGTCTTCCTGACCACGAAGTCGTTTTTCGAGCGGCTATCACAGACGGTGTTTGCTCTTGATAGCACTCCCATCTGGGAGTGTGCGCGGGGCAGCGTGTGTCCTTCTGATTCAGACTCGGACCGGAGCTCCATGCTGTGTGTTTGGGTGTTTGTGGACTGACGGAGTCGTGGGATCACTACCTGGCTATAAAAGCCAACGTGGCGCGAGGTGTCGACCATTTCTTTCATCTTGTTCCCAGAAGCTCATCAGTTTCTATTCAGCTTCTTCAGAATTCTGTTTGGAAAGCGACATCGACTGTATAAAAGATTGGAAACTCACTTCAGCCTTTTTTTAAACATTTTAATCCAAATTTAACTGATTTTTGCATAATGTTATGTATAGTTTGTAAGAAAATAAATCGCTCTTTTAGAAAATGAGCTTCTTTTCTTCCTCGTTTTGATTTTTATCATTTTTAGGTTATTAAATGGAAATCAAAAGAACTTCACCGGAAGCCTCTTCTCTCTGGCCACTTTTGAGATTTTTACACATTTTTACACACATAAATCATCCAAAAAAAACGATCTGCTTTACAGAAAAGATTTGTTGGCTTTTTGTTTATTTCGATTTTCATTAATTGTCTAAACATTAAAGTGGTGTGTCTAGAAGACATCCTGCCTGTAGACTCAGCTACAGGCTCTCGACGACATCTAAAAGGTGCTCATTCATGTAAAAATACTTGCAGCTATCTGATCTACTTTGAAAATCATCAGAGACACTGTTGTCGCATGGGTCAAGACGTCGAAAATTAGGTGGGCCGGCCACGTAATGCGCTTCTTAGACACCCTCAAGAACACCAGGACTCCTACCAACGCATTGATCGGACTCCTTCTTGAAGGCCCTGACGAAGGATATGACGCTCTTCATGTGCCAATGAAGGGTGGAGGATCCATTGGAGCACTCTGGCACGAGATAGGGACGAATCCTTCGTCAAGGAACATCATAACGTTCGCTGCTGGCGCCCGCTCGAGCAACTCGATGATCAACGGGACGACAGGTGGTGTAGATGACAGGTAGAAGGAACATCAGAACGTTCACTAATGGGGTGGCCGCAGAATGTCTTCATGATGCTCTACATGGCGCTCATGCCAGCAGGACGTATTGGGCTACTCTGGCACATGGCAGAGACCAATGTGACTCGATCGATACGGCAATAGGTTGGATTACTGAGAGTGTAAAATACCTACAATGTCAAAAACACCAGGACGCCCACCAGCGCGTTGGTCGGACTCCTTCTTGAAGGCCCCGACGAACGTATGACGCTCTTCAGCTGTCTCTGGGTGGAGGATCCATTGGGGCACTCTGGCACGAGACAAGGACGAATGGAGACGCTGCTGGCGTCCGCTCGAGTAAGTCGATGGTCAACGGGACGACAGGTGGTACAGGTGGCAAGCCAAAAGAACATCAGGACCAAGTTACTCCTCGCGTTGCTCGTCGAATTTCTTCGATATGATACTCTACGTGCCCCTCATGCAAGCAGGACCCACTGGGCTACTCTGGCACGCGTCAGGGACGAACGGCGATCAGTTGGATTAGTGAGGGTGTAAAGTGCTATAACATTCGTTGTGTTTTGTTTTAGTCATGAGTGAGATTTCTTTGTTTCCGTTGATTTATTCTATTCATAAAGCCACTTTTTTGTTTCTTCGCTTTCTGGAAGGAGTTTCTTCAGAATAAACCTTACAGAATCGCTCTGTCAACTCCAAAATTCAGTCTAGACGATACATTCGCGGCGTTACAGATGCTGAAGTACACGCTGCTGCTAGTCGCCGTTTTTGGCGTGAATTCGGCTAAGGACATATCGCGATCTAAGCGACAAGTGCGAACCTACTACATGTGTGGAGGGTCGTCGAATGGCTACGTTTCTACAGGAGGTCAGACTTTATGAATTCTAGAAACTCGTAGTTTAAGTCGTGGGCTAGCCAGCATCCGGTTCTAGTCGTTAATCTGGCCAGCATGTCGAAATGACATTCGCGACATGCACTCGGAATCCTTTTCTTCGGAACAATGAAATGCCTTGCTTTTGGTGCACTTATCTTTAGCATTGGGTTAAACACTACGTCCCGTCATTTATTCTACATTTTATTCTGAATTATGATTCAGAATAAAATTCATAATTTATATAACTTCGGAAGAGAATGATTTGGTTTACCAAAAAGTATGTTTTATTTTTCCTAATTTCAATTTTCTTAATTTTTAGGTCATTAATGTAGAATAGTAAAGAAGAAAAATGAACTATGCCGACAGCTCGTTCGTTCTCTTTGTTCATGATCGAGTTTTTGCACGTCATACACCACTTGAAACAATATGGTTTGCTCCTTGTGTCGGGTTTTTTAGTTTATTTTGACTTCCATTAGTTTTCAGGGCATTAAAATTGATTGTCCAGAAGACATAAGCATTTTTTACCAGCAGTTCTTGCTTTTCGGTTAACCTTGGTTTTTTATATTTCTACTACATTTTGATGATCTGAAAATTAGCAAAACTCAAATTGATTAAAGATGGAAACATATATTCTAATATCACGACGCCTTCTGTTTCAAATGATATATGGCACTTTACAAAAGTCTTTTCAACAGTTTACCGGAATTTCGCTGAACGTTAATTTTCACTTTAAAAGAAATTTGAAAAATTCACTCAGAAATAAATAAAAATCAAAATGAACACAAAAATTTATCCAACACTTTTTTAGGCAATGTAATATGTCCTTGGAAAGAGAAAACATTATTCTATCAAATCAGTGTGTTGCGTTTATTTGAACATTCTGGGTTTTGTCAATTTTCAGTGGAATGTTAAACAAGAGAAAAATGACCTTTAAAGTGGTGAGAATTATTTATGTCCTCTGAATACTCTACTCTAACGTCCTGAAAATTTAACCAAAAGCGAAATGGGCAAAAAGCTCAACACATATTTGTTTCATTACCGGTTCTTGTAAACAATTTTGTGCAAATAAATAAATATTCTTGTAGATCATACCTTTCGAATGTAACCTTGTTTAAAATATCTCAAACGTAAGCAGAGAGAAGTGCTGCCGGCAAACGTCATTTTTTGACTCTCCACTTTGACGGCCAAAAAATCGACAATAAATCGAAGTGAGAAATCAAGTAAAACATAATTTTTGTTGAAGTAAATCATTTTCTTTTTAGTGGTATATAACGATATTCAAAAAAACTTTTGGCAAAATTCAGAATAAAGTGTTAAAAAAGGAGAGGTATAGTTTCCAGCTTAGTTTTCACATTATGAACCAAAAACTGACAAAAATCGAATGGGAAAGAAGCGAAATTATTTTCTGATCAAGCAGTCACATTCTTTTTTGAATGGTAAATAGCACTATGCAAAATCTTTCAGCGAAATTCAAAAAAATGTTTAAAAAATAGCGGCGACTTAGTTTCTATTCGGTTGTTCGATAATTACATAATGCCGTTTTACTCATAGTGTGAACTGTATAGTGAACTGTATATTTGTATGTAGTAGTGCGTGGCCTACATTATTACACACTATTTTAAAGGTTAGACCTTTGATTAGGCTCTTTCAAAGACTGAGCGTCATTAGTAAAAAAAGTTAATAAAAATTTAAATTGAATATGGGCAGTTAAAAAGAGCACTATCGGCACTTTTGCTTTTGGTCAACTTGCTAAAAATGAGTTGTTCCAGTCATCCACCATATCGCCTATCAATCCTAGAGTGGAGACGCTAAAACTGTAGCAGATCTACTGATCTCCAGAGGCATCTTTTTTTAAAACGTTGGGTCGAAATAGAGCTTGCGGACTTACAATCACCTCCGCGACCTTAGATGAAAGCCAAATGCATGTCGCACGTCGATGAATTCATAGAAATGACCATTAAACCGCTGCAAAGACGCAAGTGAGAGGAACAGGTTTCAGTTCTTTAGCCAGTAGAAACCCCAAGCCAGATGCATATTCATCGATATCAAACAGAATAGAGTACGCGGCGCATCCTAAGGCGACTTAGCTCCCGGTTCCAGGCTGTGGATCGTCACTGTTCAACGGCGGATGCGGTTCGAATTGCGGTGGCGGTGGAGTTCTGCTGCCGAATTCCTTCTACTCCCCGTCGTCCAACTGTCAAACGTCGTGCAACAACGTCAACTGCAATCAGTACGGCGGGCAGTACGTCAACGGGTAGGTTGGACTTGTTCAGTACAAGTCGCTAATGTGGCCTACATAGTGTGAAGGATCGCGCCAGCCGTCACAACCAATCAGAGTGATGACCCAACACACACCAACCAATCAGGAAAGCCAGTCGTATCGATGCGGAATGGGGTTGGTCTGCTGCATAGCGTCACTCCCTGCTGTATGTAGGCCAAATTAACGACAAAGAAAGAAAAATATCTGAACCAGACAGGGATTGGGGCCAATTTAGGCAGTTTCATTTCTTCATCTAACACGATTCTTGAAGAGCCTAGCTTTCGATGACTTTCTTTTGGTATTAGTCGTTAATTTGGCCTACATTCATGAGAAGAACTATGAACAACGACGCGACGAGTGGGCTTACAATCCTGAAGATCGTGAAGCATTCTGATGGGTAACTTTCGTTACTAGTCGTTAATGTGGCCTACATGGGGAGGGAGGGATTGAGCCAGCCATTCATAACCGGCTATAGAACCGATCGAGCACGCGCCAACCAATCAGGGCAACGATCGTTTACTTTCGCGCAGCGTGATATGCCCATTTGACGTGAGCGGGTTGATCTACTGCACCGCTCCTCTCCCCATGTAGGCCATATTATCGACTAGTACCAAAGATACCAAGAACCAACTGGTTTTGACGTTAATTTGGTCTGCTTCTTGAACAGCCACAATTCCTGAGGAGCTTATCTTCCACTGAATGACTTTGGGTACTAGTCGTTAATGTTGCCTACATGTGGAGGGAGGTGTGAACCTGACCAGTCACGTCGCGTCGAGAGGGCCTGAAACCCATAAGGCCTTACAGAGTTCTGATTGGTTGTAGTTGGTCTGGCGCGCCTCCGACTTCTCATGTAGGTCACATTAACGACTAGTAACAGGAAATTCCCCAACAAGCGGATTTGAATCTTTAAAATTAACGTTGTATATTAAAAATTAGGGCTGTTTCTTTTTGATCTACTCTACGATTCTTCAACTACTTAATTTCTAATGAATGATTTTGATTACTAGTCGTTAATGTGGCCTACATGGGAGAATGGTGGATCGGAGCGCCATGAGTAGGCCTGCAATGCGGAAGGCCATGTAGCGTCCTGATTGGTTGTATTGGTATTCTGCGCCGCTCCCCTCCCTATGTAGGCCATATTAACGACTAGTACCAGAAAAAGAAAAACCTCAAATAAACAGGTTTTGAGGTTAATTTATACTGTTTTCACTACACCAACTAACCCAACTCTTAGGCAGCTTACCATCTAATCAATAACCTTTGGTACTAGTCGTTAATCTGGCCTACATACAGAGGGGAGAACGGTCCAACCATCACAACCAATCAAAACAACGACTGAGCGAGCATGCGTCAGACAATTAGGGCAACGACTTTCCGGTCAGCGTGGTATGCCCATTTGACGCGCACGAGTTGATCTGCTGCGTTGCTCCCCTCTCAACGTAGGCTATATTAGCGACTAGCACGAAAAATATCCCAAACAGGAGGGTTTTCGGATTAATTTCGACTGTTTTCACACCATAGCTATCAGGATTCTTGAGAAGCTTCCTTCTTAGTCGACGACTTTCGGAACTAGTCGTTAATGTGGCCTACATAGGGTGGGAGAGAACGAGCTAGCTGTACACAACCGACTCTCACAGGCAACGAGCTCTCACTTCCGCTCTTCGATACGAGCTGGTTGGTTCGTTGCGGCGCACCCTTCCACATGTAGGCCACATTAGCGACCAGTACTAAAAGTACTCCAAACAATTCAGCTTTAAGGTTTATTTGGGCTGTTTCTAATTAATCAACTACTACATTTCTTGAAGGATTTTCTTGAGGTTCAGTAAACAACTTTTTGCGCTGGTTGTTAATGTGGCCTACATGTGAAGGGAGCTGTGCACCTAACTAATCGCGTCCCGCAGTATGGCACACCACAAGCTAGGAAGCCGTGTAGCGCTGTGATTGGTGGTGACTGAACGGCGGCTTTCCCGCCCATCCATGTAGGCCAAATTAGCGACTAGTGCTTGATTTTTCGAACAGCAATAAGTTGAGCTATCTTTGGCTCTGCAGCAACTGAGTCATCTCGTGGTTTTTTCAGGCAGTACATCGCCTCATACATGGGCAGCGGTCAGTACAGTCCGTGCGCCAGCAGCTGCTGTGGCGCAATGAACTCAGCGAACTCGTGGCCGACGATGGGCTCGTCGATGGTGGTCTCGGGATACAACCCCGACTACTACAATCCTTACGCCGGCAGCAATGGCGGCTACTACAATCCCTACACGGCCAACGTGAACAACGTCATCGACTCGTTATTCGGCACCGGAGTCAGCTCTCTGAACACGAATCCACTAACACAGGTAGGTATTCCATCAGAGCGTTCGGAAAGTGTCCTCCAAAATACGGCAAAATTTCTAAACAACACAACTTTTTATGTCAATGGTCCACCTAGGCTGTGATAGAGCGCATTCTAGGTGGTCTGAGTAGAAACAGCCTAAACAGACCTCAAAACCAATTCCGTTTGGTGTATTGTTCGTACTGGTCGTTAATGTGGCCTACATGTGGAGAGGAGACCAACCAGTTCGTGTCGAAGAGCGTAAGTGAACGCACTGATCAGCGGTCGTTGTCCTGTCTGGCGAGTGTTTGGATGGTTCTGCAATCGGCCGTTAACGGCCACCTCGCTCTCCCACTCAGCATGTAGGCCACATCAACGACTAGTACCGAAGGCCATCGACAAAGAGAGAAGCTTCTCAAGAATCGTGATAGTTATTGTGTGGGGACAGTCTACAGTAATCTCAAAGTCGCCCATTTGCAGAATTCTTGACACTGGTCCTTAATATGGCCTACGTAGGGAGAGGCGGGATGCAGCAGAGTAATCAGGCCGCATCGTATCTACCACACAGATCAAACGGTCGCTGTCTTTCTTGCCTTCGCTGCCCAGTCGGCTGTGATCGGCTGGCTTGTTCCCTCCTTCCTAATGTAGGCCACATTAGCGACTAGTATCGAAAGTGACTCCCATTGGAAGCTTAGCTCCTCATGAATTGCAGTAGTTGTTGCAACAACTTAATTAACCATAAAACCCGCCTGCTTGAGGTATATTTGGTAGTTGTCGTTAAAATGGTCTACATGGGGAGGGTAGAAAATCAGCAGACCAACACAACCAATCAAAAGGCTATATGGTCTTCGGCATTGCAGAACCACTCACAGATTTCTGATTCACCATTCTCCTATGTAGGCCACATTCACGACTGCTAATGAAGAGCATTATTTACCAAGAGTCGTAGCAGTTGATTAATAAGAAACAGCCAAAATTTTTAATATGTGTAATATTGGTGTTAATTTTTAAAATTTTCTCGATGCTCACTTGCTTGGGGTAGTTTCTGCTACTGGTAGTTAAAGTGGCCTACATAAAGAGTCGGAGACGCGCCAGACCGACTACAGCCAATCAGAGATCTACAAGACTTTCTGGGCTACGAACCCACTCGACGCAGCGTAATTGATCAGGTGCACACGTCCTTCCCATGTAGGCCACATCAACGACAAGAACCGAAAGGAAGGGAAGGTTGTCAAAAATTGTGGAAGTTGATGAAGCAGCCCAAATTAGCGTCCAAATCAGTCTGTTTGTGTATCCTTGTTATCACCAATATCACCTGTCGTCCCGTTGATCATCGACTTGCTCGAGCGGGCGCCAGCAGCGTCTCCATTCGTCCCTGTCGCGTGCCAGAGTGGTCCAATGGATCCTCTTCGCTCGAGGGACACGAACAGCGTCGTACCGGTCGTTCGAGGCTTTCACGAAGAAGTCCGAGCAACGCGTTGGTGGGCGCCTCGGTGTTCTCTTGACATCCCGCGGAATCCAATCTGTGACGGCTCTCGTCCAGCGGGTGTCTGCGAATCGCATTACGTGGCCGGCCCACCTAATTTCGACGACTTGGTCCATGCAACGGCGTCTCTGATCTTCGAACGTCGGCGAAGCTCGGAACTCCGGAGGCCTTCTCTCACTTGCGTGAGTCGCGTCACTCCGAGCATCGTCCTCTCGATTCCACGCTGCGCGACGCTGATCGCGTGTTCATCCTGCTTTCGTATAGCCCAGGTCTCTGAGGCGTATGTTTGGGCAGGAAGAACAGTGGAGTCGAATAGGTGGGCAAGGAGTCGGACGTTCTTCGTGTTCTTTGCGACTTCTTCGACGCTCTTGCAAGCTCCCCAAGCCGCTCGTTTCCTCCTGCTCAGCTCCGGCGCTAGGTCGTTGGCCATATTGACTTCGCGACCCAGATACACGTAGCGAGAGCATTCGGAGATGTTCGTTCCGTTGAGCGAGAATGGGGCATCAGAAACCCTTCCGTTCCTCATGAACATCATCTTCGTAAGATTCAGCTGCAGTCAAACGTTCCCATACGCGATCGAAGTCGGCCAGCATTCGCTCCACCTGGCTGATGCTCGGTGTTATGAGCACGATGTCATCAGCGAAACGAAGATGGTGCAGCTGCTGGCCGTCGACCTTCACTCCATGTCTTCCCATTCTAGTTCGCGCATGACGTTTTCGAGGGTGGCGCTGAAGAGCTTCGGGGATATGGTATCCCCTTGCCGAAGCCCTCTCCTTACGTCGACGACGACGTCGTTGTAGAATGGAGAGATCTTGGTCGTGAATCCACTGTACAGCTCTCGAAGGACTCTGATGTACTGAGTAGGAACCCCCTGAGTGAGCAGGGCTCTGAGGACCGCTTCAGTTTCGACGAGTCGAATGCCTTCTTCAGGTCGATGAACGTAAGGCACAGCGGCCTGAAGAAGGCATTCGACATTTGTATCCTTGGTACTGGTCGATAATGTGGCCTACATGAGGAGGGAGAGAAGGAGCGGAACAAGTTCAGTCATCGAATGAGCACGGAATGGCCGCATCGAATAGAGTCGCTGTCCTGACCGGCCGGTCTGTACCATCTTCCTATGTAGGCTTCAATAACGAGTAGTACCAATGTTAGGTTATTATATATA